>CP092864.1:27024734-27328927 GCA_030710605.1 Cordylochernes scorpioides | reverse complement strand
CTTGAATATAAGATTTTAGGACAGTAGAATTACATATAAATGCTATAATATAAAAGCTATGATATATTGTATAAAAGTGTGCTGTCATACTTCATATGAATACAAGTTTATCTGTAATCTGTTTTTCCTTAACAAAGCATAGGATCACATTTATAATGCTAACACACAACAACACAAACTATACAATTAGCATTATTTTTCCAAATTAGCATTGCTATACAGTTCCATCCTAATTTTATCGTCACTCAATATGATACATCAAACGGAAAATTCCTACACTACTTACATAAAAGAGGTCTATCAGAAACACAAAATTGTTCTTTGGGAGAAACTGAACAAACTGCTCTCCATCTTATCTATGACTGTCCCAACTTTGCAGAAATGAGACATTGATTGTCACCAGATATAAATGATTTAAATCTCTTAAACAACTTTGTTTATACAAATTTTATGAACTATGTTGCTTTATTAATATAAATCTGTAAATCGTAAAAATAGAGGCTGCCTGGCCGGCATTCATAGTTCTGAAAATTAAAAATACTTTGACCAGTATAATTTTTTTTTAAATATAAATTTAATTGCCATCTATCGTTAAAACTTTACACAAATAAATTTACTGGCAATGCGTTTCTTTTAAATATCATATCAAATATTATTTCAATTATATTCAATAACTCATATCATTGCAGTAAGGTCTGTAGAGATAATATTTAATGATATTTAAAAGAAACGCATTGCCAGTAAATAAATATTTTTATTATTGTTTTAATTTTTGGTAGCTACTGACGAGGACAAAAGAATTTTGTCGAAACGTTGAGGTAATAAAAAGATATACTGGCCGAAGTATCTTTAATTTTCAGAACAAAATCTGTAAATATTAAAACCTAAGTTTTAGTTTGTTTCCCCTCTGTAATATGCACAAATAATTGAATATCGTACCTTGTATTGGATAATAAATAAAATATCATTATAATAGATACACAATTCATATACATTAGAACTTCCATGAGAGGACAACTCTCTACAAAGGACTGATTATTCATTTGTAGAATTATCCTTTTTACTATTTAGCAACTCTCTGGTAAGAGGATACATCTCCCTAAAGGACAATTTGGCTCTGCAATTTGGTGTCTTTTACAGGGACGTTATACTGTACATACAACTCTTATTTTCAATCATAATTATGTTTGCTTAATATAACGCACAAAAGTATCGAAACTATGACCAGTTATATTTGAAGATAATGTAAGTTTTGATTTTCGTTTTATCTATAGTCCTTTTCCCTTTCACTATTTGGATACAAATATTTTGTAACCGATTAGAATATGATTTATATGTTGTGTGGTTTATATATTTTAAAATTACTGAATTGCTATGACTTTATTTTGATTTGTAGAATACTGCGATCTTTATAGACAGTTGTACACATCATGGAGAAGGAAAGAGGGGTGCACCTGCTGTTAGTCTGAAGACCTGGAAGTACCACTCAGTGTGACTTTGCTTCTTTTGGTCTCCTGAGATGGAGTGTAGACGCCATTTGTAGCCGCTCCTATGGAGAACAGACACTACTAATTGATACCTTCCTACATTAGCCGGGTGTGTAGCACAGTGGCCCTACCAGGAGTTAAACTCCCAACGTCCTGTGCTACCTGTTTACACCCTCCCGCCACTTTGAGGCTGTAGGATAGGATTTTGGGAGGGTATTACAAGTTATTTTTGTTTCTTCATATTTTACACAAGAATTTAAAATAGAAGAAGATAAAATTTAAATAAATATTTTATTTTTTTACATTCATAAAAAGTGCGTCGAATATATACAAATATACAAGATCATTTATATAACCAATCAAAATAATTATTTAAAATGAATATGTTAATTAACTATGAAAATTATATTTTTTAAAAAAGAATTTACATAGTTGTATATATTTTTTCTACTTTAAAAATGTATAAATATGCGATGTTGTCATTATAAAATTCCTTGAAAGAGAGAAGATGGCAGTGTCGAGAATCTCAAATGGAAGGCTACTTGGTGAACTTCTTTCAAAATCTGAAAGCAGAAGCATAATGAGATTTGATGAGCTCTTCTGGGGTAGAAAGTTAGTCCCTGTTGGAAAAGGCACATGGCCAAAATGTTTTTTGAGGGATGTTACTGATAATGGCGGATCTCCTGTTTATAGAATTGAACAGATTTCTGAATATAGGAACCCTAATATTGATCATAGAAAAAATTGGTCTTATATTTCTCCTAGAACGATTAAAAAGGAAATAAATATTTTTGATGCTTTAAGAACCTTACAAGGTAGTGCTCAAGCCAATCTTTGTTATCCTAAAGATTTTTGGATTGTTCGTGATTTGGAATCTAAATATTTTTCAAATATTATTGAAGATAGTGAAAAGATTAATGATTTAGATTTGAATGATATGAATTTATCTTATTTTGTAGTTTTTCGTTCTGAATATGGAGGGAAATCTCTAAAGAAAATAATGGAAAATGGAAAACTTTTGCCAGAACAATTAATGAGCATTCTTTGTCAGATTTGTATTTTGATGAGTCATGCTGAACAAAACATCGGGTTGGTTCACAATGATATAAGTCCCAGAAATATCTTGATACGACCAACTTCTCAAAAGGTTTTGAACTACGACATTGAAGGAGAGAATTATGAAATCCCAACCAACAACTGCATTGCCAAGTTGAAAGATTTTGAGATATCTCGACTCGTAAAGAATGATAATCCAAATCCGAATGTTTTTTACGAGAATGTTTCTCAGCTAATTTGGACCCATAATGAAATGCGAGAATTTAACTCTGCTTATAAAATACGTACTGAATTCATTGAAGAGAATTTGAAGAAATTTTCAAAAAGTGTCCAACTCATGAAATATTTGAAGAAAATTTTGATTGAAGGAATCCGTTTTTTAAAAAATTCAAATAACCAAGGCTAAAATGGCGAACAATATTTTTAGACAGGCTTCATCAAAAAATATATTTAAAAACTTTTTTGCTATAATCCAATTGAATTTTGTTTTGCCATTTTTGATTATTAAAATATGAAAATTACTGGTTAAATGTGTGCGATTAATTCTTTTAAGCCCATTTCATCAAAACGTTTTTCAGTAATTAGAATAAACAATACTAAAATCTATTGAAAAACATTTTCAACTCTGTAGCAACATTTTATATATAAATATACATACTTGTTTTAATTAATTATTCTAGTAGCCCGTAAATAGATATTTTCTCTCTTTAATTAATTATATTAAAGGTATATACATTTTCAAAATGTATATTTAAAATAAGTAATATTTAAATGTAATAATGTTGTTTTTTTTTTGGAAGTTGTTTTAACTATTGAATTTAAAGATTGGTTTATAAACGATTGTTACAACTTCATCTGGCTTTATTTCTACGGTAGATTTTCGCTGTATTGTAGAATACAAATGATAGTCGTGATTTGTTAAAAGGTAGATATTTTATAACCTGTTTTGTTTTTGAATTCTAAATCTGCATACTTTTGAGAAATGATTTTTTCTGTTGCACCATGTGCATATCTTACCATACGCAGGACATGAAGCTTTCTATGAATAGACCTACAGTAACGACATTTATCTTCAAATATTTCGTTTATAGCATGATGTAAAAAGATCCGTATAAATTTTAATAAACAAATTTATACAAATCTCATTCTTCTTATAAATGGTGTAAGATTTAGGTACTTGCAGCTTTTATGAAGGCATGAGGCTGTTGATTATATGATAATAACCTTTATTATCCATTTAGGAAAAGAAAGTTAAAATAGCGAACACATTAACAGTATATAGATAAGTGAGAAGTAAACAAACTGTAGTGATGATAAGGCCATTGTGGCGCTATCTGTTGTCGTAGCATTCAGTTTCCAACAATAAAAATATAAACACCAAACACTAATTCAAAATTGTATTTTAAAATGTATATGTACTCTTCTACCTAATATTCAATAATCTTAGGTAGTGTAATTTCTATTAAAAGAGATTTTATGCTACTGAAAAGATATATATTTGCATAATATTTTATTATTACAGAATTATCATAAGAACTAAAAACATGAATATCTCACGCTATATGTTGATAACATCACGCAACAACAACCAAGTCCTTGGTCAAAACCATATATGCATATTATATATTACAGTATACTCTCTCTGTGCCACACTGTTGAGCACATTTACGTTTCATTAGGGGTTTATAAATGACGCTTCATTGACTTATTTCAACACTTGAACTGGTTCACTAAGGCCACCAAGACAGACTCCTAAACTGCAGCCCGTGTAGTTGATCTATGGATATGCTTCAGGAGCCTGGGTTACCTAAATGTTACTGCTATTTTTATTGGTTTGATCATGATTGCTACATAGCGAAAAAGACCATGAAAGAAACTCGGGCAAAATATACTAAATCTAACAACGATTAGACCGTTTATTTCTTTATTTTTTTTTTTAATTTAATTTATTTTATTTTTTATTGTTACAAAAAGCACGAAGTCCAAGGGACTATTGTGCTGTGCTAGTATTATTTACATATATATGATTAATTATTTACACGATGGATTAGTAGCGTTTTGTAAATTATTGTACAAATAGTTCTAAACTTAACAAAGTTCTCATGAGATTAAGTATATACACAATTTGGTAATGTTTAAAAGTATTTGCATACAATTTGATTAGTCAGAGGGCAAGATAAAAGAAGATGCTCTGGTGATTCAACATCTAAGCGGCATTCACATGTTGGATCATTGATAACATTCAGTTTGAATAGGAAACTTAAGAAGGGTCCTTTGCCTGTTAAGAATAAAGTAGTGAATTTATCAGAAGAAATGAAATTTGGGACAGCAATTGGAAAGAATTTCTTGAACAGTTCATTAGATTGAGAAAGATAAAACTTTTAGATCCAGATATAGTTTACTTAATTATTTTTGAATGGGTATTTTGAGTGTTTGATCTGTGAGAGAATTTGTCATATTATACTTTGTTTGTAATAATTCAAGATAATCGGACAATAAAGGAGTTTTCGCTAGAATGTGTGTAATGTAAGAAGATGAACTCCTATAAGCATGAATGCATCTAATAAGAATTTGATATTGTATAGAGAATTCAACTTAGATCTTTTTGCTGCAGTGATAAACGGAAACCAAATGATTGATGCATAGCTTGATATGGGGCGTATCATAGCTTTATATAAGATCAATCTACGTCGAGTATCAATGCCCCAAGTACGTGCACATAATGAGAATAATATATTCTTAAGTTTCGTAGCTTTCATAATTATATTATCAACGTGTGTTCCAAAATTAATATTATTCCTTTGTATATGATTTTTAAAAATGACTCCCAAAAATTTTACAGTTTCTGATGGTTGAATTATTTTTCCATAAAAATTAATGGGCAATTTTTCATAGTTATGTAGATAGAGTATACCTGTTTTGTTAGGACTTAGTGAAAGTTTTACCTTTTAACACCAGGCTTTGATTTTTATTAAACATTTGGTAATATTGTACTGAAGATCATAGATGTTTGAACTCCATACCACAAATGTCACATCATCCGCGAAAGCAATTACTCTAGCAAAACTTTCGTTGAAAGATAAGTTGAAATCATTAAGTAATATATTCCAAAGAATACTAGAAATGATACCACCCTGGTGACATCCCTTATTTATCTTTCTTATACACTTTACATTAGTATATTTAAACTCTACATTCCGGTCTTCAAAGTAACAATTAATTATTTTTATAAGTACCGCTGGAAAATTTGCCTTGTCCAATTGTTGGAGAATTGCCGGATGCCATGCGTTGTCGAAAGCTCCGCTGATGTCCACTGTTACTATTGCCGTATTTTCTGTTTCTCTTTTCTGAAGACTTAATTTAGTTATTTCTTGTAAAGCAGAGATTGTTGATTTTTCTTGCGTAAATCCATGTTGAGCAGGATGCATAACATTATTACTATTAATATGATTTAAAAGTTCAGTATGAATTAGACTTTCAAAAATTTACCTAAATTAGAAGAAAAGCTTATAGGGCGGTAGGCTTTCGGATCTTTTTAATTTTCTTTATTAGGTTTTTTTATATTCATTACTGCTGACTTTCTCCAGGCCTTCGGATAATAATTAAGTCCGATACAAGCATTGAACAATTTTGTTAACACCGGAGATATATGATGAACTGCCGTTTTGATCATCTGATTGCTTATATGATTTATTCCTGGAGCCTTGCCATTTTGAGTTTTTCAATTATTGAACAGATTTGAATATTATCAAAACATATGATTTTATCATTAGAAAAAGTATAACTCTTGTCTCTGATTAATTTATGATAGTTTGTGTCAGAAGATTGACAGTCATTCGGAAATAGAGAAGGTAAAATATTTTTCATTTCTGATTTGAGCACATCTTGAGATAATCTAGAATTGGTAAATCAAAAGACCTAGGATAATTTTTTTGTTTAAAAGTTTTATAAGTATTACCAAAAGGAGATGTATTTTCAACTTCCTCCAGGAATACCCTCGAGCTTACATTTCTTGTTTTTTCAATAATATTCATATACTTATTTCGTATTTCTTTATACATTTTTTCATCAACTAGCTGTCTATTAGACCGTTTACCCCGATAATATAGATTTCGAACATATTTAAAATGATTTTTAAAAAGTTCCAGTTCATCCGTCCACCAATTAAATGGATTTTTATTTGAATATTTTGGTTTTGCTCGTAGAGATGCATATGCAGCTTCAATTAATATGTCAGTTATGAGAGAAACTACACAGTTTATATCGTTTATATTTACTATTTTACCTAATTTCATCGTTGCCTCATTTATCCTAGACACCTTAATTGCCTGCTCATATTTTTGCCAATTGGCTCTTTTTTCTTGAAAATACCATGTAGAATTATTTTCTTGTAATAAACTTTCTGTTTCCAGACTAATGTCGAATGAGATTGCATGATGGTCTGTAATTAGCGAAAGATTTAACGTTTTCCATCCATTAACAAGTACATGAGCATGACTATTAGTAATAGTAAGGTCTATTATACTTAATCCTCGACATGTTTTGTTTCGATTGTTATGTATGAGCATATTGTGAAAATCAATTATAGGTTGAGTCTTCTACCGTTTTGATTAATAATATTATCAAACCACATCTGACTTCGAGTGTTAAAATCTCCAGCTAAAATCAATGGATTTGTGTTAAAATTTTTAATTAATTTATCAAGGAATTGAACATGACAGGTATCCATTTTATTAGGGTGTATATAAATATTTGAAAGAATAATTTGCCGTTTAGTAGTTTGTACTGATATAGTGGTTGCAAATGAATTTGAAAACTCTGTAATTAATTTACATGATAAGAAAGGGTTCGTAACGATTGTTGCGGTATAGAACTCCCGGTATATTTGCATAATATACTTGTATTTTTGAACGCATATTAAAGATTACTTCATTATTTATACTATATGGTTCTTGAAATATAATCAAATCATATTTTTCCTTAGAAATAAATTCCATTATTTCATTATTAACCAAATTGCTTTTTCGCGTGTTTTGTTGTAGAATTTTTAATTTGAACATTAACCAATAAAAAAAAAGAATAAATCTATTCTAATCCAAAGTAACAATATCATGATCTAAATCTACATAACACGTTCTTTGTATCTCATATTTCATTTGTTGAAGGAACACAGGACATAATTTGTCATTAGAACGATGATTATTGCTATTCCTATATTTAGGATGTGTAGAGCAATTTATACACTTCGGTAAGGATTGACAGTTAACATGTAACATTGTTTAGAATATGTTAAAACAAGGAATACGTCGATTATCAATATTAAAAAGGTAAAATACACTAATCTATGCACGGTGGATTCTGTGGCGACTAGATATGCGTCGGACCTGGACACTTGGGTTCTGCGCTGCCTGGAGTATAGGAGCTCCATCTACGATTTCCTTGGTGAATCTGTATAAAACCGATGGTCTTAATAAAGCTTGTGTGTGTATTTTTATTTCATGCCTAATTGGTTTGCCTCAATTGTTTGTGAAAAAGCCTTGCTCGAGGCAAATATTTGAAATGTTATTTTCTTGAAGTCAATACTTTCCTTTAAATGCCATAACCAAGATTCTCCCTACAATATCGGATATATGAGCAGAATTTTCCAACACTATTAGAACTCTTAAAAAGCAGAATGGTTGATTAAACTAACGAAACCTATTAGAGGTTCCAGCACTGATGAACCAGGCCTCTCCCAATATTTTGATTCCTTGCATTAAGGGCAATAGAAAATTGTTTTACATTTGTCGTACGCTTGCGTTATGAATAATTGCACTTTCTAAAAACAAGTGTAGCGCAGTTTTTTTTAAATAAAAAATTCTGAAGTTCTCACTAAATAAAAATATATTGGAAGGGGGGCTGGGGAATTGTGTATTTTTACTATCGCATTAAATACAATAAAAAACTGGATTTATTTGAATTTAAAATTGCCCTAAAATAATTTATTATATATAGATGACGCGCTAATATCCTATATTAAATTTATAATAAATATTTCAAAACTATATCCCTCTACATATTTTACAAATGGCGTTAGCTAGAATAAATACAGGTTCGGCTTTTTTTCAGAATATTTTAAACTGATTTTTATAACAATTTACGACTAATAATTGAATATTCAAGGAATTTTTCTGAATTGGGGCAGAAGAGAACGTTTTTCTGTGATAATGGGGTGCAGGATGCTAGAACCTAATAAAATTTACGGCATTTGATTGATAAAGAAGATCGGAATAGAAGAATTCACTGACTTTAAATCTTTAACGGGTTCATGGAGGTATAATTGTTTAGAAGTATACTAACTTATGGTTCCACGATCTGGTACAACTTCATACCCAAAAAAATCAAAGATAAATTAAACTCTCTGCAGTATAAAATTTTGAAGCACAGTACACAGGTTTATAATTCAACATCGTCAAACTGTACTCTTATTGTTGCTAGAACACCAAAGCTAACGGATTTTATTGAAACAAATATACTAAAAATAAATATTGGATATAAAAAATCAGATCCAACTAAAAGAAAAATTATATCTAATTATATAAACCAGAAATTTGAGGAATACTATGGAAGTGCTAATGATAATTTCAAGGGATTTTTTGGGACTTCGAGAATTCCTAACTATGTTCAACCCAACTTCTATAACGTCCAAATTTTTTTACTGGACATGGTGACTTCAACACATATTTGTTTAGAATTGGTAAAATTGGTTCACCTGCGTGCACTTGTGGAAATGAAGAACAAAACCCTGAACACCTTCTGATAAACTGTCCGTTAACTTCTGACCTAAGGGAAGAAAACCAACTTTACCTGACAAATACAAACAAGTTGTTTACAATAAAGACCAATACATCAAGTTTAATAGATTCTGCAGGCTGTATATTTTAAGGCGAAAGTATTGACTGTTGGCCACCGACTCGTTCTGATGTAATCATTGGATGTGATTAATTTACTTAGTCTACACATTGTTCTAACTCTGTTGTAAATGGCAATTTTGTGTACATATTTCACACGGTGTACATATTTCAAGCTACTATTTCTAATTACTATATGCAAAATTTGACATCTAATGTGTAATTTGCGTGCTTCCCAATGTTTAATTATGTTAATTTTACGATGATTTGATTTGTATATAATTTCAGATTTACACGCAATTATCCTAATTGTGAATATGGCGTGTCTTTGCAACTGTCAAATAAATAAAAAATGGAGGTATAATGTCTGTGAAAAAAAGGAACATCAATAAAAACCATTAAGAACAAAAAATACTGTTTTTGATTTTAAGAACAAAGGATGGTCTTTAATTTTTAAATAACCTTTTGTTTTTAGATCTATAATATTTTGCATTTATTTATTTCTTATTTTATAATATTGCGCTACCTATTAAAAGAGATTATTAGATGTTCATAAATATATTTTATATCATGATGCATTAGCGCGCAATCTGTTATGAAAATTTTTTAAACTATTATAGACGCGTATGATTATTACATTGCAGTAAGGGGCAGTAGAAATTGTTTAATTTCAAAAAGAATCTTACGCGTCTATAATAGTTTGAAATATATTTTATAGCGAAATAAAACGGCGATTAAAGAGGTTTATCTTATACGAACTTTATTAGCAAGCTTTCGGACGTCCTTCTACAGGCTTTACGATGATTAAAACTAAAATATATATTTGTCGTATTTTCTACTTATTTTTTGTATCTTTATATTTACAATTTTACCTTTAGCCAATGCTGTATATTATATTCAATATAGTTACAGCTTTTATATATAGAGACAATAGAGCGCAGTGCGAGAACAATTATATATTTACTAGACGAATGGCCCGGGCAACGCCCGGGGTTTACCCGAGTGCGAATATATTTTAAAAACGTTGACTTGGGTGAAGAGTGTTTTTTGTTGCATCATGCTGTGACTCACACGATGACCCAAGGTCAACAGGGGTGGCGCAGCAAGCTTTAAGCCTATCACCGTCTGGCGGCGCTGCTTGCGAGTTATATCTACAATTCTGCAAATAACTCTAAGGATATTCAAGAAATTATTTTTCGAAAACCTTTCCGGGGATATACCTAATAATATCCCAGAATTTCATGGCGATTGGATGTATGGTTTTTGAATAACAGGGTTGTCTAGAGGGGGGCAGGGAGGACACGTGTTCCCTGTCAGCCAATGAGCGCGCAATCTATCCGTGAGCTTCAGACAAACAGATAAACAGACAAACAGACAAACAGACAGAATAAGGCAAATATATAAGTAGATTATACCACTATTGTTTACATTATGTGTTGCCAGATATTTATGTATGCACAGATTTTAACTATATACAACACTATAGGTTACCTCAAATCTCCGACACCATAAAAGATAAAAGTTTTTATTTTGAAAAATTCAACTCCAGCACATAACACCATTTACATAATTTTTATTTTCTCTCTCTCTCTCTCATGCAATATATCTATATATTTACTGCATTTTTTATCTAAGAGAACAAAGTAGTATGTGGAATCATTACAATATTGAAATAAATAATTCATAAATAATCCTAGATATGCAAATATTAGCTTATATATATATATATATGTATAGATAAATATGGGGCATATATTGGATATAGGTTTATTAATCGGCCAGTATTTCTAGGGGCAACACGCCTCTATTTATCAAGGCTTTTCTTTGATTTAAACTAAATCACGCGGGCATGTGATCCACTCACGCTATACAAGACCAGAGCAAGATATCATTTAAAGAAAATATATATATTTGTACATACATGTTTATTTGAAATTGTATACTTTATTCCTGTAGAAGGGCAGCTTGCGCCCGAAAGCTCGAATTAATTTTACAAATAAAGAAACTTATCCTTATCGAATCTAATCGTTATTATAATATTGAAATATGTTGTATATATATTAATTAATTGTTCCACAGAGTGTGTGTAAGTTCACAGGTAAATAGGCGCTAACCGAAAGAAGAAAAGTTCCTGTTTAATATTAGTTTCCCTTTTATATTTTGTTCTCTCTCTTGTAAATCAATAAATATAATGTTTAACTAATAATTATTGGAATCAGTTTCATTAAAAAATTCTAATCAAAGTCAACAAAATGCTTTGATTCTTCTATCAAAATTAACATTTCAGATTTACAAAAATGCGAGAGATCATATTATATTTTATTAATAACACACTTCATAGCTTTCGTATCCTCTTTGTAGATATATGAAATATTTTTATCACAAGTCTCTCACGGGATAATCGCGCTGATGTAGATTAAAATAGATCAAAAAACAAAATAGATTCACTACAGTATAAAATTCTTAAACACTGTATACATGCTTATAATACAACATCTTCGAATTGTACACATGTTCTCGCAAGAATGCCTAAAATTACGGATTTCATTATGTCAAACATACTTAAAGTTGAAATAGATTATAATAGAAATGATCCAGCCAAAAGAATGATAATATCTAACTTTATAAATGAAAAAATTCAAAAATACTATGAAGACTCAAATGATAATTTCAGAGAATTTTTTGAAAACTCAAGATTACCCAAATTTATCCAGCCAAATTTTTATAATATACAATTCTTTACGGGGCATGGAGACTTTAACACATATTTATATAGAATTGGCAGAATTGATTATTCAATCTGCTTATGTGACCAAGAAGATCACAACCCTGAGCATATTTTAATCCGGTGCCCACTTGTTGCTGATTTGAGAGTACAATGTCAAATGAACAGTTCTAGTTTAAGCCAAATGGTTTCCAGTAAAGAAGAATATAGAAAATTTAACAAGTTTTGTAGACTCTATCTCAAATGCCGTGGACTTGAATTACATTAAGAATTGAAATTTCTAGTTTTAATTAGTATATTTGTGCCACTGGTTTAGTGGTTGTAAATCTAAATATACATTGGCCTTTTGATGATATGTATGTAAATAATCTTTGTTTCTTGTATAATTTATTGTTCTAAAATGTAATTTTAAATAACTTTCACTCTCTCTCTCTAAAACTATAAATAATTTGTATATATATTTAAAAACTATGTACATAAAATAGTTTAAACATTTACATGCAAATATCCACATAGGATATAGCGTGTGTTTTGTAATAAATAAATAAAATAAAAAATAGATGATAAATTTGATTTATTTATTTAGATCAAATTTTTTTATTAGAATTATACTGGAGAGAAGAATGTTAATACACTGCGTGACATTGAAAATGGAACACCAAGAAATAGTGGCCAGAAAGTGATGAAACTCGGCAGACAGAGAGAGACAGGGACGAACAATAAGTGATCTTTATTTCAAAATGATAGTCATAATACAGAGCGAGAACGGCGTCGGCTTAGTAGCAAGTAGGACCACCGCGGACGGCGATGCACGCAGCAACAGGTCTAGGTAGAGAGTCAATCAGAGTACGGATGGCGTCCTGAAGGATGGCTCTCCATTCCCCCTCAACCATTTGCCACAGTTCGTCTTCTGAACGCGGCTGTGGCAAGGCATGCAAGCGGCGTCCAATGATGTCCCAGACGTGCTCGATTGGTGAGAGATCAGGAGAGTACGGTGGCCAGGGAAGCATCTGTACATCTTGCAGAGCTTGTTGGCTAATGCGAGCAGTGTGCGGTCGGGCGTTATCCTGCTGATAAAGGGCATTGGGTACCCCCTGAAGGTAGGTGTTAAAAGTCATGACATATAGTATGTAAATATATTTTTGAATGTATGACTAGGAATGTAGATTTCTATTGAATGTATAAATTATTATGTAAATTTCCTTTTGAATGTATATAACTTAGCCGTGTTGTTTAAATGAAGAGTTTTTTAGTAGAGCAGAAGAGCTTTACAAGTGTAGCCGCTGGTTTTGTCTTCCTTATTTTCTTTCTTGCTTGATCACCCGAGGCAGCCCAATCAATATCAAGACTTTGGGTAAAAGTCATTATATGTTAAAGGAGGTTTCTTTAATTTGACCTCTCATAACTTAACTTTTGTGGCGTCCCCGGGTGGACTGCATGGGCTGGTCAAGTTGAGGAGAAAAGAAAAAAAGCCCTTTGTTAAAGGTTTAAAGGAGCTCAAAAAGCCCTTTGTTAAAGGTTAAAAGGAGCTCAAGGGAAAAGTGAAGCTCAAGGTTTAAAGGAGCTCAAAAAGCCCTTTGTTAAAGGTTTAAGGGAGCTCAAGGGAAAAGTGAAGCTCAAGGTTTAAAGGAGCTCAAAAAGCCCTTTGTTAAAGGTTTAGGGGAGCTCAAGGGAAAAGTGAAGCTCAAGTAAGGATGAAGAAGTTGAAGAAGCTCAAGATAAGGTTAAAGAATTCTAAGAGGTTAAAGGAAAATCTAAAGAACTCAAGGAAGCTAAGATAAATCTAGGGGGACAAAGCTAAAGGCTACCTACAAGGTGAAAGGATATCTACAAAGTGAAAGGATACCTACAAGGTGAAAGGATACCTACAAGGTGAAAGGCTACCTACAAGGTGAAAGGCTACCTACAAGGTGAAAGGCTACCTACAAGGTGAAAGGATACCTGCAAGGTGAAAGGATAACTACAAGGTGAAAGGATACTTACAAGGTGAAAGGATACCTACAAGGTGAAAGGATAACTACAAGGTGAAAGGATACTTACAAGGTGAAAGGATACCTACAAGGTGAAAGGATAACTACAAGGTGAAAGGATACTTACAAGGTGAAAGGATACCTACAAGGTGAAAGGATAACTACAAGGTGAAATGGAGGAGTTGAGCAAAATAAGAGAGGCTGCCAGAGGTAAATTTGCTGAGCAAGTCAATAGTTTAAATGCAGAGTTAAAGGATCCTTCCATTGATAGGAGTGGCATATATGCAAGGTATGATAGGTTGGAATCTCTCCATTTGGAGCTGGTGGCATTGAATGAACAATGCCAGGGAATTTTATTGGCCCAAGAGGCTATTAGCGATGATGAGATAGATAAGGAATTTGAGGAGTGTGAAACCTATATAATGGAAAGATTTTATTTAGAGGCTAGAATTCGCGTAATGCGTGAGCAGGATAGGGATGCTCTTTCTACTGATGGTAAGAATGGAGTTGAATTTAAAGAAGCAAATATAAAGGGAGACAAAGTCTCAAGTGATGAATATATATTAGAAATGGACTTTAATAAGGAAGAGTTGGAGCAAGAAGAAATTGCTAGTGAAAAATGTGAAGATGCAAATTTAAAGAATAAGGAAGATTCTGAAGCTGAGTCCAAAGGCGATAGAATAGGGGATTCGGAAGCTGAAACCAAGGGTAATGGAGTAAAGGATTCTGGAACAGCAATTAAAGGTTATGAATCGGTGAACAATTCTAAAGCAGTAGCTGAAGGTGCTGATCAAGTGAAGATTTCAGATGATGAAACTAAATCGATTGATGATAATGAGGAAAGAGTTGTCAAAGTTCAAGCATCGAGGAAATTGGTGGAAGCAAGACCAACTGGAGATACGGAATTTAAAATAAAGGATAATTATAAGGAAACAGAATCCCAAGATTTGAAGATCATAAATAAATCTGATTCAAAGGTGGAGGAAGAAAAGCTAGATGTAGAACAGGGTACTGATTCAAAGGGGGAAGAAAAGCTAGATGCAGAACAGGGTACTGATTCAAAGGTGGAAGAAAAGCTAGATGCAGAACAGGGTACTGATTCAAAGGTGGAAGAAAAGCTAGATGCAGAACAGGGTACTGATTCAAAGTGGAAGAAAAGCTAGATGCAGGACAGGGTACTGATTCAAAGGTGGAAGAAAAGCTAGATGCAGAACAGGGTACTGATTCAAAGGTGGAAGAAAAGCTAGATGTAGAACAGGGTACTGATTCAAAGGTGGAAGAAAAGCTAGATGCAGAACAGGGTACTGATTCAAAGGTGGGAGAAAATATTATTGACCCAAAGGATTGGTTGAATGAAGGGTTCATCGAAGGAGTTAATGAAGATCCACCTGAGGTAAAAGGACACTATTTGCCCCGTCACTTTTTGTTTAAGAGTGGGTCCAAAACGACGCTTATACGGCCAGTATTTGACGACGCTTCCTGTCGGGGATATAACGGACTTTCCTTGAAACGATATTTAAGGAGGGGACCCATTCTGCTGAGAAGAATCCCGGAAATAGGGATAAAACTTCGGGAAAATAAGTTCGGAGTTTTGGCCGACATGAGGAGATATTTCCAGGTGATGGCAATCAGGGAAAATGATTGGGACTACCTCCGATTTCTTTGGAAGAAGAAGATGGACGCTTATGGGGCAATCTCGGTGGTGTGTATGGAGAGGGTGCCGCAGTGTGCCGAGGAGCAGATGGTTTTCCTGGATAAGAGCCTGGGCTCCCTGCAACGGTGTCCCACCTACCAGGATCCCCCCATCACGGTGGAACGGATTTTTTCTTTCTTGTTTTACAAAAAAAGAAAGGTGGGGGTATATTAAAAGTCACGACATATAGTATGTAAATATATTTTTGAATGTATGACTAGGAATGTAGATTTCTATTGAATGTATAAATTATTATGTAAATTTCCTTTTGAATGTATATAACTTAGCCGTGTTGTTTAAATGAAGAGTTTTTTAGTAGAGCAGAAGAGCTTTACAAGTGTAGCCGCTGGTTTTGTCTTCCTTATTTTCGTTCTTGCTTGATCACCCGAGGCAGCCCAAACAATATCAAGACTTTGGGTAAAAGTTTTTATATGTTAAAGGAGGTTTCTTTAATTTGACCTCTCTTGTATCTTAACAGTAGGGGAGTGTCACCGGTCGTAGCACATCATCAACGTATCGTTGGGCCGTCATAGTGCCCTGAATACGAAGTAAAGGTGACCTGGAATCATACGCGATTGCGCCCCAAACCATGATTCCACGTTGTCGCACGGTAGGGCGTTCCACAATTGCTGCCGGATTGGACCTTTCTCCACGTCGACGCCACACGCGTACACGGCGACTATCACTGGACAAGCAGATACGCGACTCATCTGAGAACACGACCCTGTGCCATTCCGTCATCCACGTCGATCTAGCCCGGCACCATTCCAAACGTTGGCGCCTATTCGGTGGGGTCAATGGCAGTCTTCTTAGCGGACGGCATGAGTGCAAGCCATTAGCAACCAATCGACGGGAAATGGTTCTGGTCGAGATGGAATGATCTAGGGTGTCTTGCACATGTTGCAGGATGGCGGTACAAGTGGCTTGTGGGGCCGCCACTGCTTGTCGAAGGATACGCCGATCCACACGTGCTGACGTCACTCTGGTTGCACCGACATTCCTATAAATTGCCACATTTCCTTGTTCCAACCATCTTCTCCACAGTCGGTGCACCGTGGACGCACCAAGGTGTGTATCAGCTGCGATTTGACGTATGGACCAACCTGCCCTTTTCAGTCCGATCACCATGCCCCTCGTAAAAGCGTCTGTCTGCTTGAACTGCCTCCGTTTACGATGACCTGGCATTCTCTGTTATTACACGTGTCTTTTGACACAAGAACAAAATTTCTACAATGATTTTCCTTGAAGAAATAACGACACGAATACTGTCCTTTCTGCAAGTTCCTTCCCTTATATCTTACTCCATGTGCGCACGAGTGCTGCGCATTTTACATCATTTGCATAACTCGGTTAGGCGCGTCTACCCTGAAATTTGCATAATTTTCTGGCCACTATTTCTTGGTGTTCCATTTTCAATGTCACGCAGTGTATAAAAAACTCGTTTGAATGAATGAAATTAATTCAAAGTATTTGTAGATGTGGTTTATTTTCAAGATCTTTGAGAGAGAAAGAGATTGAAAATACTTTTATTATATCCTTCATATAAATTTATATAGGATTAAATGCAAAAATCATTGTGAATAAATAAGATTGAATATATATAGATACAAAATTTAAAAATATTTGAATTTTGATTTTCCTATAAAGACCACACCTTTCTAAAATGTCTAAACTAATTTAAACAAATAGCTCTTTATGAAGGAAGACTCCGGATATAACAAATACCGAGCTTCGCTTTTCCACAATTCTTTGACGAAAAAATATATAACCTGCGCCTTGCTATTAACGAAAGAATAAAAGAGAGATTTAATAAATTCTTATATTTGTGATGTTAAAATATAGACTTCTCTGCAAATATAAAGCGTAGAAAATGCTGTTTTGGATACTGTTTACTTTGGATACCATTGATTCCGATGCACCACACAGAAAATTGGCATATCGAATAATCCGCCTTCTACATGCTTTTTGGATAAGCATTTTAAGGCACAACATCTTTGAGAGTCACCAAGCGCCCGTCGCAATGGAGGGCCAAGGAGAGGGCTGGAGAGGCGCCAGCAGGGCAGTGGGCACCCCGGGGGAGAAGAGGGCGAGAGCGCCGTTTATGAGGGAACCAAGGCAGCACCAAGCACAGCTAAAGCACCGCAGGCTTCAAAATTTTTTAAGGCATCATATCAGTGATCAAGATCAAGAGATCAAGATTCAGAGATCAGTACACAGAAAATTGGTTATAGGTATAAATATCACGCGACCCGTTGAAAAAATAATAATTTATTAAATAATCAAAACTCATTAAACATATACTCATAACATATACTAAATTAATTGGGTATAATTTTAATATTTTATAACAAAATATTAAAACAAAAGACATGAAAATTCAAAAAATAAATCAAAATGTTTACATTATGCAAAATAATATATTTTACAATGAATTTAAATTAATTTTTCAAAAGACTATACAAAATATTTCTAAAAAAAATCGACATATTGCTAAATAAATAGTGTACACAAAAGATACTTGAAATTTTGAAATATATTGATATACTATATAGTTGATGTTGCCCACATGTTTATTCCTCGTTTTCAGGAAGACTTGCATACTTAGTTTCCATATCTCTCAAAGTATCTTTAAGATATTCATAAATTTCAATACTTCTAGGAAATTTACCTTGAGAAGGAATTTTTACTTTCTCTTTGTATTCAACATTTCTGCTAGCCAATGTAGAATGTAAATAAAATAACTGGCTAGCATTCTGTGTATCGTCTATATCTTGTATGGCGTAATCTTTTTTAACATACGATTGATCAAAGTCTATAAGTTTAGCTAGATAATTGAAAGTTGGAATAACAATATTCTTCCCTTCTATTTCATATTTCAACGTTTTTATTCGAGTTGGAAGGATTAGAATATTACCTTCATGTATATCATCATGCACCAAACCTATTTGTTCTTCTGCATGAGCCATCAGTAGACTAATTTGGCAAAGAATGCTTACCAGATGATAATAGGATAGTTCTTCATTTAACAACAATCGATCTAATGTAGTTCCTCCATATTTTGAAAGAAAAACTGCAAATAAGCTATAAACCCCAGGTAATAGAGCATCATTGTATTTTTCTTGTCCACAAAAGTATTCATGAAAAAACAGAAACTTCTTTAATTCATCATGCGCAAGCCAAAATTTTTCGGGATAGCATAAATTCTTTTGCACGCTTTTTAAAGTTTTTAGAGCATCATGAACTTTTAATTCCTTTTCTAGTTCTTGCAAATATTTTGGAAATCTACTAATCCTTTCAAAATGACTTTCCGGAAAAGGATCTCTAAAGTTGGAAATTCGTACAATTCTATAAACAGAATTTTCTGAATTTTCGATGTAGCATTTTGAAGAGGTTCCCTCTCCAAAAGGTTTCAACTTCTTAGTTCGGAAGATAGATCCTAATTTATATATAGTTTTATCTTCAGCGCGATGCAGAAGTTTACTGGAAGCTAATAAACGGGTTATTTCCTTTAAAGATGGCATTTTAAAAAATCTATGGAATATAAAAATATCAGACTCGTAATATATTTTATTAAATGAACTGCTTTATATATATTAACTATAGACGAATGGCCCGGGCAACGCCCGGGTTTTACCCGAGTGCGTATATATTTTAAAAATGTTTTAATTAAAATACTATTCGTTACAATTATAAATTGGCGCCGTGGATGTCTCTTTTGTGAAACGTCCCGCCCCAAACTGTGTGTGTCTTGAAAATATAAAAATAAAAATGTGAACGGAAAAATATGTCCAGGGTAGCCTAGTGGTCATGGCATCTGCCCGGTAAGCGGAAGGTCGTGGGTTCGATTCCCATTCCTTGACACTTTTTTTTATTTTATCCATTCTGACCAAAATCTATCCGTGAACTTCACACAGTGAACTTCACACAGACAGAATAAGGCAATTATATAAGTAGATAATCCAAATTGTGCCTTATCACACACTATTTTTTTTATTTGGCCTTATTTCCTTGTGTTTATAATCTATGACGTAATGCCGGCGGCGCGCGCCCGTTGGCTGCCGGCGAGCACGTGACCTCCCTGTGCGCGCGCATCCGTGACAGAGGCGGCCGATGAGGAATGAGGAATGACGGTCGTGACTATATATATATAATAATAATAATATAATAATTATAATTAGTAAATTAAATTTTATTGCCATCTATCGTTAAAATTTTACACTAAATAAATTTACTGGCAATGCGTTTCTTTTAAATATCATCAAATATTATCTCTACAGACCTTACTGCAATGATATGAGTTATTGAATGAGAGGGCTTGGCTCATCAGTAGTGAACCCTCTCAGCGGTTTCGCCAAATTAATCTCTAGACCGCTCTACTATTGTATTGGACTGGTTTTGTTATATACCCTGCGGTATAATTATTATTATTATCATTAGATAATGATAATGATCATAATGGTGATGCGCGCGCATCCGTGACTGAGGCCGATGAGGAAAGACGGTCGTGACTATATATATTAATATAGATTTAATTTGCATATCTATAAATATTTTTTTTAATTGGTAACTATTCGTGATATGTAAATTTTATGCATTATTTTAATACATTTGTGTATAAAATGTTTAAATTTGTAAATCACCTCTCTTCAACCGAAAATTAGTTGTAAGAACATTAACATATATTTTTTTCTTATGCTATTAAAACAACTATAAAAATCTATATGAGTAGAGAAAGATTTTAATAATAAAAATGTAAAATACAAAATATTTTGCAAGATTCTCAAAGAGGTAGATATGCTTCTCATTTTAAATAAATTAATTGAAAGCTTATTTGTACTAGTTTAAAAAAAAAGTGAAAACACATAATGATTGCTAATATTTGATAGTTACTGTTTATATATCATATTTTATCATAAGAGAATAAAAAAAAACATATCTTTATTAAATTATAACTTATTATTTTTAGCTATTATTTTTTAAATATCATTCTAGCAATTCAATAAGGGTGTTTTCTCAATGTGAAATACAATTTTGTTTCTGATTCACGAGTTAACTTTCAAATGGAGTAGATGCTTAGGAAACGAATACATTTTTGATTGTTTTGTGGAATAGAGTAGTTGTAGCATAGCAGCGTTTATTGCTGAAAGGAAATTTCTAAGATAGAGAGGGCGGAGTTCATTGTAAGCCCCGCCTACTCCGTGGATGAAGGCTGTTGCTGATTTTTGTGGATATCGACATGTTTCATCCTTCTCTGCCAATCAACGGTCGTACCATTGTTAGCTCCACCTTCTTGTGGATGCAGAATGCAATTTACCTTGTGGATATCGACATGTTTCATCCTTCTCTGCCAATCAACGGTCGTACCATTGTTAGCTCCGCCTTCTTGTGGATGCGGATTGCAATTTACCTTGTGGATATCGAGAAGCCCCTTTCTTCTCTGCCAATCAACGGTCGTTCCATTGTTAGCTCCGCCTTCTTGTGCATTGCAGAATCCAATTTACCTTGTGGATATCGACATGCTCCATCCTTCTCTGCCAATCAACGTCCATTTCATTTTTAGCTCCGCCTTCTTGTGCATTGCAGAATGCAATTTACCTTATGGATATCGACATGCTCCATCCTTCTCTGCCAATCAACGGCCATTTCATTTTTAGCTCCGCCTTCTTGTGGATGAAAGACGCCTCTGACCTTGAGGATATTGACACGCCCATCCTTCTGTGCAAACCAACGGTTGATTGGAGCTGCTATGATATGTGAAAAGCTCTGTGGACATTTGAACTGGTCGAAGAAATTTCGCAATTGGAACTTCTGGTCAAAACTTCATGAATTGCTCATGCTTAATACTATATAATCAAAGAAGCTGAAATCAAACACAAGAACGAGTCTTCTAATCCTGGTAAATACGATCCTATGCATTGTTCCTTATACACCTATTCATATGAAGTGTTTTATAGCACACTTTTATACATTATCATAGCCTCAGTGCAGCTGCCTGATTGACAGTAAAACAAGCACTAACTTGTACTTTGAGAAAAAAAAATAAAAAGGGGCATCTCCTTATCATGCAACTGAAAGTTGCTGATGGCGTGCGCCATCTTTAGGAATGAATATCAACTATTCGTTTATTTTAATTATTCTACAAATACCCATTCTTTATTAATCAAGGAAAGCTAACCACATACAATTAATCAAGAATGGGTATTTCTGGAATAATTAAAAATCAATGAATAGTTGATATTTATTCTGATAGATGGCACAAGCCATCAGCAACTTTGAGTTGCACGATAAGGAAATGCTCTTTTATTTCTTTATTTATTCACCTTATCCCAGTACAATATCACATTTGTATTTTTTCACATTGTAATTTGGGAGTTCAAAGATTGTAAAGAAACATAACCTCTCACTACAACATAATGATGTAAGAAAATTGACTTAGTAGAACGTTATTAACATGTTTGTATGTCATTTCAATAATGACTTTAATGTAAAAAATTCCAAAGCAATAAATACATTTACACTATTTTGTCTATAAATATGTCAATCGCCGGCGCATTACGGTATAATATATATATTTTTAAAGTTTTGAAACCTCTAATTATAGAGAACTCTTTTGGAAGAAATCTTATTTTGGTGATATATATATATATATGTATAAAGAGACAAAGGTCGCCTCTCCCGTCAAAATAGACGTCAAAACTAGACGCCATCTATTGATCGTCGCCGCAAACTAGCGGCCTCGAGTCGGTGACAAAGCCACAACACCAGCTTTGGCAAACTGAAAAGCGTCCACCTAGAGACCATGGTTTCGGGCTAATGACCCTCGTCAGTCTAGGGCGGACTTTGCGGCGACGGTCAATAGATGGCGTCTAGTTTTGACGTCTATTTTGACGGGAGTTTGTCTCTTTATATCAATATCCTCCCGGCAAAATTTCCATCTATATATATATATATATGCGTGGTGATTTGTAAAGCAGTCGTGGGGGTTGTGTAATGAGTGGTAAGGACACACAGGAGACAGGATCCAGAGGCAAAAACCCGTGGGGAGTAGATATAGGAGGAAAGGTCCGAAGATCGCCCTTAGAACAACTGGTGTCGAGACCACCTCCGTGTGAACTATCTTTTGATCACACATCAGCCGCTTTGAGTAAGATAAATCCTCTAGGGTAGAGTGAAAGTGAAGACTTGACACTTGATCACCAACACTTGTTTAAACCCGGCTATCCTCCCTTTTACTCACACAATCAATTTTATTGATATATTCCCTAGTATTATGACATATATTTTTTAGAAAATATGGTTAAAATTAAAAAAATAGGATGGTAGTGTTGAGTATCTCAAAAGAAGATTTTCTCATTCATATACAAAAAACAAATTCTTGGATAAAATATAAAATTACAGAAATTATTTTAGAATAGAGTTAAAAGTGCAAAAGTACTGGAGAACTGAGACCACTAGAGATTTACAAGGATGTGTCTAATTGTTAGAATAATAAATATTTGAAATATGAACGGACAATCTGGTAATTGGTTTGTAGTTGTTGTAGTCGTGTCCAATGAAGAGCCTCAGATGTCTCCATGCATTTTTATCACAGAAACATCAATGTCCACGATCTTGGGTGTGTAAAGCTGCTGCCCTGGGTCCATGTCAATTTTCTGCAAGGTTGCAGCCCTTGCTGGGCATGATAATATGGGGGTAGGTGTTAGTTCCACACCAGGACAGTTGTTGCATGTCCTATAGGTTCTTGTACCATCTGGATGTATTGTCATTCCTTTATAGTGTTTTGTTCTAAGTCTTGTTATAGTTTTTGTCATTTTTCTCTAAAAGTTTATTTCGCATATTTGGCAATTGGTTTATAATCGTAGAAAGTGATTTGTAAAAAATGTAAAAAATGAATTACATTGTATGAGAGATCGGGGAATGGTAAGTATGATTAACACAAGATAAAACGTATCAAGAGAAATTTTTCAAAAAGGTTTGTTTTACCCCTCACGTTTATTTTGCATTTTATTCTATCACTGAGAAAATATATTTGTGATAGATGTAAATCCCCTTTATATGAATTAAATAATTCAACAGGTTTCTGGAAATGCGAGTTTATTATCATTTTTATTTCAATCTCAAGCTTTCTGGCATTACCACCCTTTTAAAGGAAAACAAAAATGAAAAATAATGAAGTGCCGTTTGAGTGGGAGTGTACTATCCTGAAGATAAATGAAGACCATACACATAGGAACATGATTACCTTGGTTTAAAGGGGGCAGCACCCGGGGAGGTGAGGTGGACTATGGGAGTCCTGGGATCCCAGCTTATATGCTAATGTTGACGTCAAAGAGGGCGGACCTTTCATGGTGTCCGTGTCCAATCAAAGACTGGCCTGCTCGATATTTATGTTCTCTTTGTTATGTAATTCAAATAGGTATCAAGGATGAATCCGTAACCTAATTTAACTTTACATATTATTTATTATTAATAGTAATTATATGAAACAAATCTTGGTATATATGTCTACATGAAAACAACAAAAACAATGAAACATTATATACATACAAGTTCCTTTTCAAACTCAGTCTCATCTATAGCCATTGTTACTCTGTAATATTCCAACACTCTTAGCTTCTTGGACAATGTCAATGACCCGTTATCCGATCTTACTGGGTGCAGTGCGCTTCCTTTCCAGTGGTAGATTTTATTGAACATCATCTTGAAGTTACATCAGGTTTGGTATATCTAAGGAAAACATTCCGATGTACAACATTGTTTGCACACAACAAATATAATATGAAATATATATATAGATGGAAATTTTTCCAGGAGGATATTGATCTAAAAGACAAAGGTCGCCTCTTCCTTCAAAATAGACGTCAAAGCTAGACGCCATCTATTGACCGTCGCCGCAAACTAGCGGCCTAGGGTCGGCGACAAAGCCACAACACCAGCTTTGGCAAACTGAAAAGCGTCCACCTAAACACCATTGTTTTGGGCTAATGCCCCTTGTCTGCCTAGCCATCGTCAGATTGTCAAGATTCCATTAGATCCCTTGTGGATCTCATGGAATAAAGTTCGCCTTAGGCCTTAATTACCCATTTCTTGATTTCTCAGGAAGCCTCTAGGACCAAATTTTGGTCGTAGAGATAGTCTACACCACGCTGATGAGGCTAACAGCCCGAAACGCGTACGTGGTTGGCGTTTCTTGATTTATCAAGGAATTGGGTTGAACAAATAACACTGAACAAGTTGAAGGTTTAGTTTATTTTTGTTCCACTAGATGGTGCTCTGCCATCTAAAGATGTTCATGTGAGCGCAGTCAGGATATGTCTCTTTTGTTTTTAATGTGTAGACATGTGGTGGAGTTCTACAGCAAAGCAGTCACTACCCACCATGTTGATCGTTTTTTTTTGCTCATCCCTAGTATAGGTAATACAGGACATGATAATCATGGAGGGTAGAAGTAGGCGACTTCTTTTACTGTAAATGCACCACATGTGAAAAGCAGTTCGACTTTGTCCTTGAAAATGTGCCAGAGCCCTGTTTGGTTACTTGCACTCGCTGGTGGGGTTGGACTTTTGCAAGAATTGGGGGCCATTGGAGCATTTTTTTTAAACAGAAAAAAGTGTCCAATGCGGGAATTGAACCCGGGTTGTAGTGGTCGAAAACCAAACGGTTTAACCAGCCTTCCACCGACCCCCATAGTCAACTTTTGGTAACTGGACAAATATGCTCCAAATTGATCTGTTGGTGATCATCTAGTGATTTTCCAGTAGCTTCCATGACTGTTCCAGCATGTTCATTGGAAGTCTTCCTCTTTCATTCTTACTTCCTCTTATTTTCCCCCAATTCAATCCTTAGAATGGAGATATTAATTTACCCAACATGGCACTACAGATGTTAGTTATTATCTTGGATTGATCACAAGTTGAGTCAGCAGTAGAGAGGTATAACGCCACAGAAGAGATGTCACAACAATACACTATACAGAATTACCCAGGGGTCGGTGGAAGGATGGTCTAAACTGTTGGTTTTTGACCGCTATGACACGGGTTCGATTCCTGCATTGGGCACTTTTTTCTGATAAAAAAAAAAGTTCCAATGGCCCCTGATTCTTGCAAAGGTCAAACCCTACCAGAGAGTGCAAGTAATCAAACAGGGCTCTGGCATATTTGTAAGTGCAAAGTCGAACTGCTTTTCACATGTGTAGACATGTGGTGCACTTACAGTAAAAGCAGTCGCCTACTTCTACCAATCATGATTATTATCATGGCCTGTACCCAGGTTGTCCTTTAGACCTAAGTCTTTGGTCAAGGAGAAAGTAGAGGAAGACTCTAATTCACTATGTGGTACTAAGAGATCTTATTTATTGGAAGATTTACTTGGAGGAGACACACAATAGGCACTAATTAATTTCCTGAACCACAAGGTAATAAGATCAAATAGTGTATGACGTTTCGGCAACATATATATCATTGTTATCATCAAAGTATTAAAGTACTTTTGTCTGATGTATATTTTTTATGATGAAGTACAGTACTACTTTTGACTGATGATGGTAACAACGCCATTACTTATATGTCACAAACTATTTATTTATTTAGTCTTATTTACCTTGCGTTTCTAATCTATAATACAAATTGTACCTAATATTTTTTAATTTATTTTTCTCAGTTTTACAGGTGTTACATTCGAGCATAGCTCACTTTGTCCTGTAAATTTACACATAGTTTTTATTTTATTATCCCTAGTACACGTGGTACAGGCCATGATAATCATGGTGGGTAGAAGTTCGACTTTGCACCTACAAATATGCCAGAGCCCCGTTTGGTTACTTGCACTCGCTGGTGAGGTTGAACTTTTGAAAGAATTGGGGGATATTGGAGCATTTTTTTAAATCAGAAAAAGTGCCCAATGCGGGAATCGAGACCAGGTTGTTTTGGTCGGAAACCAATGGTTTAGACCATCCTTGTACTGACCTCCTGAGTTGGTGAAATAGAGGTGATTCTCCCAGACCCTACAGGAGGACAGGCGTGTGTGTGTGTACCTAATCATTCCTTGAAAATTTTATGGTAAAAAAAACAATGGTTGCCTGTAAAGTCGGTTTTACGGGCGAAGATTTTACGTGACAACGGTAGAATATTTATTGATATGAATATAATTAAATTGCACAATAGGAACAAGGAATTGAATGAAAATAAGAATTGCACAAATTTTAACTATAGAAATATATTTTGTTTACTAAAACATTGTACATGTAAACTAAAACTTAACTAATTCCTATTTGAGTGATTTTGTTGAGGATAGGACGATGATAGGAGAAATATGAAATGAAAGGAAGTGTTTCTGCTGTAATGTGTCTTGCGAAAGTCAAGTTGATAGTTGTTCCTTTTAACGTAGTTGACTTAGAAACGTTAGATACGCAATCAAGATTATACGTATTTTTCATGAATTTAAGAAACGAGTTGTCAGGCTTTACGTTTTTGTTAAAATCACCACACAGAAGAATCGGTATACTAGAATCAACTTGCACGAACGGTGGCACGTACTGGCTGTTGTGAATGTACGGACCGAGTCCTTGCCATAGTAACATTCCAATATCCTGCATACTAGCTCCTGGATGAATATATACAGCACCGAGTATAAACTTGAAGCTAGTATTAGCGGCGAAGCAAGTAACTTCAGTCATGCACATGTCACCCTTGGTTTTAATGACACGAGTTACGTCTGTAATCGCAACTTGGAACACTTCCGCCGTAGATGTCGATGATAATTTACGATAGATCGCCACTCCACCAGCCGCGTTGGTATTTGAAAATCAAAACACTTATTCAGATCGAAGGTTCAAATTTTTGCTAAATAAATTTGAAATTAAATAAAATTTGTAATTGTAAATGATGAAGTTGAAAATTAAAACATTTACTTAAATTAGATGTTAAAATTCTTGCTCAACACAGTTTAAATAAAGTTTTCTTATATCTGCCACTTTTTCTTAATATTTGTAATTTTAAAGAATCAATTCGAAAATCAAAACATTTATTCAGATCGAAGGTTCAAATTTTTGCTAAATAAATTTGAAACTATTTAAAATTTGTAAAATAATAATTAATTAATTAATTAATTTTAAACTAATAATTTACTTAACACTATCAACATTTATCAATAGTATGACATAACCTATAAACTCAGTTTCTCAACTTTTGTGTCAATCTAACAATTAATCAATCAATCATAGTTTACGATAATGAAATATCAGTGTACAATTATTTACCTTTATTGTTGTAGTTGTTGTAAATGACGAATCTAAGCACTCCACATTTTCACTACAGACACAGCTGACGATACTTTAACCACACGTGTGAACTTGTATTATGACGCTTTCTTGTTTTTCCAACGCCAAGAACGTTCGAGAAAGACAAAGACAGAGACAAGCATGCGCCGATTCAATGCGCCTAATTCTCTAGCGCTGCGCGCGCAGCACTCTCGTTCGATGACTCATCGTAACGTTACCGGGCGTTACACTTTTTCATAAGTGACTCCCAGCCGCAACCTAATTTAAGACGTTGTCACGTCAAAAAAAGGAATAGACACAATAACCCAACATATTGGCAAGTTGGTGTAGTAGAGCTGACCTTCCCAGACATTACAGGTGTGTCTTCTTTCTTATCTCCACTCAATCATATTAAGGTATCAAGGTTGACAACCATCATGACTGGGTGAAGTATAATGCGTCTGCCTTTGTCATTAAGACTGGGAGCACTACTCAGTGGCAGGCCACTGACTTAGCTCCAAAAGAAATGGCCACCTCTGACATGAGGAACAGACACCATGTGCAGCCACTCCTAACATGGAGTACAAACGCTGCTCATCCTGTATCCCTGGATTAGGAGCCCTTACAGGGTACTATCAGCATGTCCAGCTGAGCCCAGGTTTTTTAGTGAGCTTGTTACTGCTCCCCCTCCTCCTTTTTCATCCGGGCTTGGGACCGGCAAAGGCGGAGTACACAGGTGTGTACCTAATCATTATTCCTTGATAAATTTATAGTAAAGAATAAGGGGGTCGGTGGAACACTGGTTAAACCGTTTGGTTTTCGACCGCTACTCCCGGGTTCAATTCTCGCATTGGACACTTTTTTCTGTTCTTTAAAAAAAAAAAATGCTCCAATGGCCCCCGATTCTTGTAAAAGTTCAACCCCACCAGCGAGTGCAAGTAACCAAACAGGGCTCTGGCACATTTGTAAGTGCAAAGTCGAACTGCTTTTCACATGTATAGACATGTGGTGCGCTTACAGTAAAAAGCAGTCGCCTACTTCTACCCACCATGATTATCATGGCCTGTACCATGTGTACTAGGGATAAGCAAAAAAAAAAGGAATAGACACAATATTCCAACATATTTATACATGACAAGTTGATGGAGTAGAGATGACCTCCCCAGATCTTACAGGTGTGTACCTAATCATGATTACTTGATAAATTTATGGTTAAAAAAGGAATAGACACAATAACCACCACAAGACAGATTACAATATTATATTACAAACTTTATTTGCTGACATTGCAGAGAGAATAATCATCGGAGAGCAATAGAGATTCCAGAAAAAAAAAAGTTTATTATTTATACAGAAAGAGAAAAGCTGGTCAAATCCACCAAGTTTCCAACATTTACCATTCATCCATTCTTCCTCTCTCTCTCTCTCCAGAATATAATATAGTAGTCAAATATATATATATGAACATTTTAAAATTTTTCTTCCCTCTATTAAAGCTTTGGACACACAAAAAATATATAAATAATATTTAAAATAAAAAAAATATCTCTATATAATTCTGAGTTCTCTAAATAATAGTAAAAAAATATACAAAAAAATAAAAACTAAAGCTTATTTTTGTACTGAACATACCGAGTGTGACAAAAAATATATTTTTTAATAAAAAAATGAGCATATGTTAAAGATGGGTAATTGTATTGATATCACAATGGGTTTTATGTGTATGGATGGTTAGGTTTTTTTCCCCAAGATCATACACACAAATTTCATAAAAGGGAGGAAAAAAGAGAAAGTATAAAATAATAAAACACAATTTGAATTATAGATTATAATACAAGAAAATAAGATCTAATCTAAATAATTTATTAGTGTGTGATGTTTCAGTAACAGTATTGTTAATATCATCAGACAAAAGAATAAATTTCATTAGATATCATTTTATTCTTTTGTCTGATAATGGTGACAATGCTGTTACCGAAACGCCCCACACTATTAAATTATTTGGATTAGGTCTTATTTTCTTGTAGGGAAAGTTTAAAGAGATAAATTTGTAATGAAAAATCAATAATTCCCAAGAGAACGAATCAGTGAGAAATAATAAAAAAATACAAAATTATATAGAGAGCCATATAATATAATCTCATCTCTTTTTTTCAGTTGAATTTACATGGATTTTTTGAAGAGAATATATAAATCATCATTTATATAATAATAAAAAAAAAAAATAATAATAATAATAAAAAATTATATTTACTATAAGTACAAAAATATAGAATATCTATTTAAAGAAAAAAAAATACAAAAGTTTTTTTAAAAAATTAATCTATAGATGATAATTGATATAACAACATATTTTTTATAATAATTAAAATTTTACATTAAAAAAAAAGTGATGCAATGATTTTTTTTTATGAAAGAAAAGACAAAAATGATGATAAAATAAACAAATAAAAGTATCTTTTCAACAAAACAAAGGATATAAAACTATCAGAACAAACAAACAAACAAAAACAAGATGTTAAGTAGATGTTGGGGAGACGGCCACCTGCCAGGCAATGAGGTGACTCCAGTCCCCCTTGGACAATCCCTGAGGGACAGTCTTCCTCTCCACTTCTCCCCCTTCCTCTTCTTCTTCTTCTCCATCCCCTGGAACACCCGCCGACATTCCATAAGAAAGAGAAATCATGATAAAGCACACAAGGTAATAAGACCAAATCCAAATAAATAAATAGTGTGCAGTTAAGAGAGCTCCAGATCCTGAACTTGGATTTGGTCTTATTACCTTGTGTTTATAATCTATAATCAAAATTGTGCCTTATCATGATAAAGCACAATTTTTTTTTTTGCTTATCCCTAGTACACGTGGTACAGGCCATTATGTTATTGTTTCTTAGCCCCTTGTGTAAAGATTACATGAATTCCACGAGTTTATGCTCCTCGAGCTGTTTTATGATAAGCAGCGGCCTCTCCCAAAGGTCCTGTTTAGTACATCTAATGCAATGTGTTCTGGAGCTGCAGGTACCAAGCTACATTTTAGGCAAGTGGGCTAGATTTTGTTATTATTTTCTATCTTCAATGGCTTGAGATGGCCTGTTCTAAATCTTGTTAGTGTTGTTTGATGCTGTCTATTTCTGAGGTTCAGAGCTCCTCCTGGGTCCACTCCACTGTACCAACTGTGCGTGGGGAAGAAGTTTTCCCACCCTCTACAATCACTCTAGAGGGGAGTGGAGTGGAGAGGCGACTCTGCGTGTTTGCCTTACGTCGGAGTGCCACTGGCCGGAGTTAGTGAAGCTGTAAGCTGGCTTCGGCCCTTGGTTAGCTGGCGTGAGACGCACGAGTCTTGAAACTCTTGGGTCTTCGCTCTGTGTGTGCGTCATTGGGAGCGTCCTTGCCGTGCGCGAAAATTGCACCAGGGCTAGGCCTGGTGTTGAAAAACCAAGGGGTGCACACAGCAGTACCACCCCCCCGCCTTCGCGTTGGTTCCCCGCGTAAACCTCAGAACCTCAGAGGTCCTAGATTCGACGGCAGATTCAGGGAGTACTGTGATCAAAGGTTCGAGGGCCAAAGGGGGGGGAGTCATATTGGAGCGTAGGACGGGTTTAACTAAGTCCGAACGAGAGGGCTCGGTCAGCAACCTTGCCAATGAACTCTCGGAGACGCCTGTGGGTGAATGGTCAACCCCATGGAGCCAGACCATAATGGCGGGCGCGAGGGGCCTACCAATGGCCGCTCGGTGCATGGAGAATGCATCATTCCCTTTTGGCTGTGTGACCTGGATGTCAGCAAAGGTATTCGGTTTATGGACCTTTGAGGTCTGGGGAACTATTGCTCCTAGAATGTACCAACTGTGCTTAGGTGGGATCTTCCAGTTTGTGTTTATTTTTGTTTTGGTTACTGTCTCTATTTCTTTAAAAGTAAGTTTATTTTTCTATGGCAAGGGTTCTTTTGTGCCTTTTTTCGCTAGCGCATCAGTAGCTTCATTGCCTTCAATGCCAATGTGTGAGGGTATCCATTGAAGGTGAATTTTATTCATTATAATCATGGTGGGTAGAAATAAGCAACTGCTTTTACTGTAAGTTCACCACATGTCTACACATGTGAAAAGCAGTTCGACTTTGCACTTACAAATGTGCCAGAGCCCTGTTTGGTTTATTTGCACTCGCTGGTGGGGTTGGACTTTTTGCAAGAATCGGGGGCCATTTGTGCACTTTTTTTTAAATCAGAAAAAAAGTGCCCAATGAGGGAATCGAACCCGGGTCATAGCGGTCGAAAACTAACGATTAAGACCATCCTTCCCCCTCCTATATAATAGGAGATTTAACTCAAATGAATCTAATCTATAATCTAAATTGTGCCTAATCAAGAGAAGGAAAAAAATGAAACAAATACAAGGTAATAAGACCAAATCCAAATAAATAAATAGTGTGTGACATTTCGGTAACAGCGTTGTTACCATCTTCAGACAAGATTCAGTAGATTCAGTAATTTTGTCTGAAGATGGTAACAACGCTGAGACGTCATACACTATTTATTTATTTGGATTTGGTCTTATTACCTTGTGTTTATAATCTATAATCCAAATTATGCCTTATCGAAAAAATGAAATATTTCTCAGAACAAGGCTAGCATTCATCTAGTTGATCATAGAGCTAATTACCTAGCCAGCCTGCCAAATAGATACTGGAGGACTTACCCAGCCTGAAGTCAATGTAGCCTTCACCTCCTGACATCACCAGCATGTACTTGCAGGGTTCCGGTGACTGTTTGGTGCTGGACTTGGAGCTGTGGTTCCTGAAGGGATTGCTACCTGTGCCCACAGGAAACACCCACAATTTGAGCTGTTTATATTTTTACCACGGAGAAGAAGGAAGAAACATCTGGGTGGGGAGCAATATTGGTTAGTATCATTACAACATATCCAACAAAACTACAGTCTTCCAAGTTCTTAATATGATTCTCATTACAACCTGGTTCACCCCACACTTAGTGAGGTGACTAGATTGAATTCCAAATTGGAAAATAAAATCCTCAGAAATATATATGAATATTAAACAAAATGGCCCCCATGAGAGTATTTAACTTTAATTTATATTCACCTCAAAGCTTTCAAGTATTACAAACCCTTCTTTAACTACGCCATTGCCGGTCTCAAGCCCGGATGAAAAAGGAGGAGGGGAAGCAGTAACAAGCTTACTAAAAAACTTGGGCTCAGCTGGCCCGGCTGATAGTTCCCTGTAAGGGCTCCTGATCCAGGGATACAGAATGAGCAGCGCTTGTACTCCATGTTAGGAGCGGCTGCACATGGTGTCTGTTCATGTCAGAGACGGCCATTTCTTTTGGGGCTAAGTCGGCCTGCCGTTGAGTAGTGCTCCCAGTCTTAATGACAAAGGCATTCTACTTCACCCAATCATGATGGTTGTCAAACAGACACCATCAAGGGTCACAACTTGATACCCTGATATGATTGAGTGGAGATAAGAAAGAAGACAAACCCTTTTACAGGAGGATATGACAAGTTTTGTCATAAACTTCTGTAGAAAGGTTTGTAATACCTGAAAGCTTGAGATAAAAAAAAGCAAGCAACTCACCTTCAGAGGCTGTTTTGTTTAATATCTTCATATATAAATCCAAAAAGGGAAGTTTTGTATCAAACCCAACTTTATATTCCATCCATATCTATTTACATATAGAGACCTTCAAAGACCCAGTGACAATAATTACAAATAAGATGAAGTAGAGTCTCCCATGAAAGACCACCAAAAAACATGGACAAACTGGTCTCTCATGGAAGTAGTCTGTTAACAGAGACTCTGTTGTTGTTGTTTCTTATACCCTTGTGTAAAGATTACACGAATCCCATGAGTTCATGATCTCATGGAATGGGGTATAGGGGTGCAGCTTTCGTTGATCATGGCACCATGATCCAGGCACACTTTGGTGAAAGTCTGACTTTGCCTGTAATTTGAGGCTGTTCCTAACATGGAAGCCTTTGCTGCACTCTAACATGAGTACGGACACAGCTTCTCCGTATTCCTGGAGTGGGACCCTTGCTGAGGACCATCAACCGGGTCAGTTGAAAGACTTGACTTGATGTCTGTTAAGAGACCATCTCCAGGAGCAACCAAATTCAGCCATGTTTTTAGCCATTCTCTCATGGGGGAGACTCTACGGTATTCATTATATTCAAATATTATTTGTAAGTTTACCTTGATAACCATCACACAATTGTATAGACAAAAAGTGCCAGATCTCAACCAACAACTATATCATTTTCAACTTTACACCCTACGTGTAAAATTTAGGGATTCCCTTTCACACTTTTTAAGAGTCAAAATCAAACTTGACGAAAAAAATTATAGATTTATTGGTTACTGTGGCACAATTTTTTTTTTTTCTCTACACAAAATTTCCAACTAACAAATAAATTTTCCCACAATATTTTCAATGCTTATTAAAACACTGGCATTACACACAATTTGGAAAACAGATAATCAAATATTTATAGACATTTTTTATAAATTAGTGGAAATACCTAACTCTGAGAACTCTTCTAAAAAACAGGTAATAAGACCAAATCTCCAAAATAAATAATTGGGTCTTATTACATTGTGTTTCTAATCTATAATCCAAATTGTACCAATGGTATCCTACACAAATTTAATTAAATTATTTAGTGGGTAATCAAAAAGAGGATAAGAGAAAAATAGCTAAAGAGAATTGTATTCAGTTCACAAGTCCATTTAAACCAAAATGGTTCTTTTTGCATTTTCCGCGCACACTAACTAAAAAAAAAACCACACAACGCTAAAAGCACAACATTTAAAAAAATTAAAAAAAAAAAAGATGAAAATATATATACAGTTAAACCTGTCTATAGCGCCCCCCTCTAAATAGCGCCCGATTTTAAATACGTAGTACGATGCGATTTACATTAAAAGTGACCTGTCTATAGCAACCTATTTTGGTGAGTCCCAAGAGAGGGGGCGCTATAGACAGGTTTAACTGTATATATAAATAATGAAAGGAAACAAAATATTGAATATTCTTCACAAAAGCAACTTAAAATGGAATGCAGTGCACAAAGAGTGCGTAATGCAGAAACTAAACAAAACTAAATGAAAGATGTAAACATAGGGAGACTAGCCCAAAGCTACTAGATGGAACACAAAATAATACCATTGGAGATGACCATGATGTCGTCCTTGTTGTCATTCTTTTCATCAACTTTCATCAACTTTTCAACTACGGCATCAGCAGCAGCAGTGAAACATCACCAGGAGATGTCGTTAACATGACCACGCACAGCAGGGTTAGTTTGACAAACAAGTTAGTGGTCAGACCTAAGTTGTTTAAAATGAATAAAAAATAACAACAAAATATTAATAAAGTGTAGCAGAAACTAATGGAGCTGAGTGAAGAGTAGATTGAAATATGAGAGAAGCTATAATCGTACTTTGTGTTCAAAAGAGTAGTGTTCCCAAAACAATCAAACTATTAAAAGAATGAAATTAAACTGATGAAACCGCTGGGAGGGTTCACCATTGATGAGCCAGGCCTTCCCATTAATTTTTCCATTGCAGTAAGGGCTGTAGATATTTTTTATTTTAAAAAAGAATCATACGTGTCTATAATAGCATCATAAATAGTTTAAATTTCTCAAAATATAATAAGTGGTACTTTATAAACACAAGGTGAAATTGTGTCTTATCAAGTGTTACTTTAATTTTTCAGAGTGCTAAGTATTTCTAATAATATTTCTGAAGATCTAATAATATTGGTTTACTGTTCATTTGAACCAAGTGTGTATTTTACATAGCTTTTATCTAGATAAAAAGGAGTGAAAGAAAGAATTTTATTTTAGAGAGGAGAGGAAGAGAAAACCATGTATCCATGGCTATAAAAATTTGGAATTAAAATAGAAATAGAGGTTATATGAAAAGAAATTGTGTGACAAAAGGGATTTAAAAAAATGAACAAACATGCAGATATCCACAAATACCTGCTGGAAATAAAAAAGACAAGACATCAACAAGGACATAACAGAAACATTAGGGACACAAGGTAATAAGACTGAATCTAAATAAATAAAAAGTGTGTGATGTTTCTGTAACACTGCTGTTACCATCATCAGATAAAAGTACTGAATTTTGTCTGAAGATGGTAACAACACGATTACTAAGAAACGTCACACATTATTTATTTATTTGGTCTTATTACCTTGTGTTTATAATCTATAATTCAAATTGAACCTTATCAGAAATATTAGGGGATCATGCCATTAAAAGATGTGTGACATATACACCAATATCAAAAATGTCTCTTGCAGTGGAAGGCCAATACAGTAGAACCTCCCTGTAAAGGACACCTAGTTGCAGAGCCAAAGTGTCCTTTGTAGAGAGGTGTCCTCTAGCAGGAGTGTCCTCTCATGGAGGTTAAACTGTAATATCTTTGAGATATTTAATATTTTCCATATTTAGGGTCCTATTCTATGGATGAAAAATAATTTTAAAATTCTACAAGAGTTTCTGGCACACCCTTCCTACAAGAATGAATGCTCTCATCGGAAATCTGGGGGGTTGGTGAAAGAGCGCTATAAACTGACAATTTTTCAAAGGATCAAATCCAACATTTTAATATTTTCTTAAATACAAGATGATAAGACTAAATTTAAATAAATAGTGTGTGACGTTTCTGTAACACTGTTGTTACCATCATCAGACAAAAGTACTGAATGAGAAAAATATGCTGTGGTAAAATTTCTCATTCAGTACTTTTGTCTGAAGATGGTAACAACGCTCTTACCGAAACGTCACACACTATTTATTTGGATTTGGTCTTATTCCTTGTGTTTATAATCTATAAACCAAATTGTGCTTTATTATAGTTTTCTTAATAAAAAATTGCTACAATGCCTCCACCCAATGTTGCAAATGTCCAGTCCCACCAGTATGTGCAAATAACCAAATGGGGGCTCTGGCATATTTGTAATACAAAAAGTTGAAACCCTTTCCAATTGTATAGACATGTGATGCACTTAAAATAGTTCACTCTTTTAAAGTAATTTACTTTTACTATTTTACTATAATAACTACAGTGGACCCTCGGTTTGCGAGCATAATCCGTTCCAGAGCCATGCTCGTACTCCAAAACGCTCGTAGTGCGAAACTAATTTCTTATTTTTAATAATTGAAACTCGGGCAATTCTTCTTGCTACGAACAATTGCACAGTTTCCCACATTTTACATATTTCCCGAATCTGATCTGAAGGGAGGGATCCCAGTGAATTTTCATCCATCACGATTACGGGCAACCATAACGAGTTGCTCGTAATGCGAAATTTCACTCGTAATCCGAGGTAAAATTTTTCAAAAAATTTTGCTCGTACTGCGAAAAGCTCGTACTCCAAGGTGCTCGTAAACCGAGGGTCCACTGTAATTGGTTTGATTAGCTATTTTGTTATTTAAATTCTCCTAATTTAACTATATATTGCAAATTTTTGGAGAGGAGTTTAAAAAAAGTACTTACGGCCCTGTGCAGGCTTCAATAATACTACACACAATACCTCTCTTTATGAAGTTCTATGCTACTTGAAGAACATTATTTTTTGGATATCTAAATATGATCTATTTGACACTCAAAATTATAAGCATTACAGTAACAAAAACATATTTAAATAGATAAACTATTTCTGATGTAGAAAAAGAAACACAAGTTTGAAAAGTAGATTTATATAGCTATACATTTACCATATTGGCAGCAAAAAGATTCACCAGTTACTAAACAATGGTTCTAAAAACACAAGGTAATAAGACCAAATCCAAATAAATAAAGTGTGTGAGGTTTCAGTAACATTATTACCAACCTCAGACAAAAGTACTAAATGATAAATACCGAATAGATTCAGTACTTTTGCCTGAAGATGGTAACAACGCTGTTACTAAAACGTCACACATTATTTATTTATTTGGTCTTATTACCTTGTGTTTATAATCTATAATCTAAATTGTGCCTTATCAATGGCTCTAAAGATATATTCTACCCTATAATGAATAGATGATGCTCTTTCAACGGGGGCTTCAGGCACCTACCTCTGTTCATAGCTAAGTAAGGACATTGATGTTCTTATTAGGTTGAAAAAGGGCTTAATGAAAATTTCTGTTGTTTCTTATCCTCTTTTATAAAGATTACACTAATTCCATGAGAGTTCATGCTCCTCGAGTTTTTTCTGTAATTATTTTTAACAAAATAAAGATGGGAAGCTACCATTTTGATATTTGTTGAAAATTTTGCTGGGAGGATATTGATCAATTAAGGAAAAAGTCACCTCTCCCATCAAAATAAATGTTAAAAACTAAGGTCCATATATAGACAGACTTTGCGACTTTCTCATTGACTTGATTCTTCGAGTTTGTGGAAAGGGTCGATAGATGCTGCATAGTTTATGTGTTTTTTTGATGGGAGAGAGGAAATATTTCTTTTTATGGATTTTACAATTTTGTTACAAAAATCTTAATTGAAGATTGAGTTCTTCTCTATATATGTGGACATTAAAATTTTTGTCTTATAACTTTAAACACTATAAAAGATCAACAATTGGTGACTAAATACCTAGTTTCCATGGCTACCTAAATGTGAGTCAGATCTTAGTTGGAGAATGGGTTCTTCTCTATATATAGACATTTTGAACTTTATTTTATAACTTTAGACCATTATAAAAGATCAACAATTAGTGTCTAAATACTCAGTTTCCATGGCTACCTAAATGTGAGTCAGATATTAGTTGGAGAATGGGTTCTTCTCTATATATATGGACATTAAAAATGTTGTCTTATTATTATTATTTTTTTTACTTATCCTTTTTGTCTGTTATCTTGTATCTTGTTGTATCTTTGTCTGTTATATTTGTATGTTGTCTTATAACTTTAGGGAACACTATAAAGTAGCAACAATACCTAGTTTCCATGGCAACCTGAATGTGAGTCAGTACCTGGTACAGCAACAAAGAACTTGACGGCGTCCCTGTGTCCGTGGAAGGAGAGCTGGGCCTTGGTGATGTCCACGTGGGGGATGTAACTGCCGGGAGTGACAGCCTCCTTGCAGTCTGAGTAAACCCGCACCCTGGTGGTGGCTTCGTCTCCTGGCTGCCCTTCCTCCTCCTCTTCTGGACACACACACATTCTAAGTGGGAGCTTCAACTTCCTTTTCGTTCTACTATCTCTAGGTTCAACTTCCTTTGATGCACTAAACAGGACCTTTGGGGGAGACCTCTGCTTATCATAAAACAGCTCGAGGAGTATGAACTTATGAAGAATTTGTGTAATCTTTACACAAGGAGATAAGATCTAAAGAGACAAAGGTCGCCGCTCCCTTCAAAATAGATGCCAAAACCAGATGCCATCTAAGGAGATAAGAAACAACAACAACAAGTTCAACTTCCATAGTGTCTGCCTTTCACCCCTGTAAAGTTCATTATGTTCCATTATCTATGAACTCAGCCTTTAAATTGTCATAGCTAATGGGTCAGAGTTGACAGGAACACAATATGGAGGCCATCGCCACTGACTTCATCCTACAGATATGCTATTTCAGTCCAAATAACTCTCACCTTATCTATAATCTCAGGTTTTATATTGCACCCACCTGTTCAGAAAATTACTGTCACTTCAGCTAAGATCTCAGTACCAAAATCATATTCCCATGTTTACCTTTATACTTTTTCAGCCAATAAAATGATCCTAGAAACAAAGTTTTATGTCCTCACATTGCTATCAATGTCCTTCTTTCCTCGGGGGAATTTATGTTGAGGTTTTTGTGCTTACAATTATTTATCCAATTACAGAAGAAGAGATCACTCACGCTAGAGGACACCTCTCTACAAAGGACAGTTTACATTTACAAAATTACTGCTTTTACTAATTATCAGATCTCCGGTAAGAGGACACCTCTCCATAAAGGACACTTTAGGTGTGCAACTATGTGTCCTTTACAGAGAGGTTCTACTATATTATGATAAGAAATAAAAAGTTGGCTTACATAATCAGAAATTGAGATATCACATTGTTAGGTTTTCCCCAGATGGATTCAGTGCCAACTTACTGTCAGAGAGGGGCACAGAGATGATGACCCCGTTGCCAACTTACTGTCAGAGAGGGGCACAGAGATGATGACCCCATTGCCGGTGCCAATCCAGAGGCGGGAGGAGGAGATGAGCAGGGAGGTGATCCGAACAAAAGAGAAGCCCAGCTGTCCAGTTCCCAGCATGCGAGTGACACAGGGTTCCAGGTCCAGGTCCTGCAGGTGCTGGTGGGTGTGAGCATGGAACAGCCTCAGGGTGGAGTCTAGCCTCAGGGACAGCCACACTCCGTCTCCTGCCCAGGCCAGTAGCCGCACCTGGCTCTCCTTCCTGGGGTGGGCCACAAACCCTGCCTGCACCGCACACCTCCGTGATATTGGCACCTAACTGATTCATAGGATTAGATGAAACTAGTGGGGGTCGATGAAAGGGTGGTCTAAACCATTAGTTTTTGACCCCGGATCAAATCCTGCATTGGGCACTATTTTCTAATAATAAAAATGCTCCAATGGCCCCCCGATTCTTGCAAAAGTCCAACCCCACCAGGGAGTGTAAGTAATCAAATGGGGCTCTGGTACATGGGGCATTTGCAAGTGCAAAGCCGATCTGCTTTCCACATGTGTAGACACGTGGTGCACTTACAGTAAAAGTAGTCACTAACTTCTACCCACCATGATTATCATGGCCTGTACTATGTGTAGTAGAAAAAAAAAAAGGTGAAATTAACTGCATCTTACACACTCAACTTAGCACATCAACAACATAGAGAGGCTTAATATAGATTAATCAGAGCTGAGGAGTGAGTAAATCTTCTACGCTGTAATATCATTATAACTGCCTCCTTTATCTAATAGTATATCGTAGTTGAATATCAAACCCAAAGTAATAAGACCAAATGCAAATGAATAAATAGTACAAACAAAAGTACTGAATTATTCAGTAATTATTCAAATAATCATTCAGTACTTTTGGTCTGATGATGATAACAACACTGTTACTGAAACCTCACACACTATTTGACAATATGGTCTTTACCTTGTATTTATAATCTATAATCCAAATTGTAACTTATCATTAATTGAATGTTAAATTAGTTGAAAAGTACAAAGTCTCAATTATTTTAACCATGGTTATAGCAATCCCAAATGATGTTGTTATAGCAAGGTTCAATTATTTGCCCTGCTATTCTCTAGATTTTTTAAAAATATGTGGCGACCGCACTTTGCTTCAGCGAACTGGGACAAAGCTTCAAAACACATACGGGCAGAAGCTTGGCGTCCCCATTATGCCTCGGCAAGCACGTGTTGGGAGAACACTTTACTACGCATGCGCGGGCGTCATCCGGAACTTTCTAGCGGCTGGCGCTTCCGACACTTGATCTGGCACTCATGCGGTAAACATCTAGGCTTGCTCCAACGGCCGTTACTTCAACCGTTGCTTCTTTTCTCTTTATAATTTCTTGCTTTAAATAAATTAATTTTAATTATAATTTTATCAGCAGCCTTTCCACAAGCCACACCAACACATCACGCAATCACCACTACAAATACTTTTAAATAAACCAAACAAACTAACTGTCCTTTTTACAATAGGAGGAATCCTATCCTTTCTATCCTATCAATGCTAAGAAGAGATAAAAATCTAACGTTGATAAATTTCTTCATTGAAAAGGTATAAGCCTGGTGAGGTTTTGGACAATAACTTCCTTCAACAGGCTGAATATGAATACTGTACTTTACTGTTGTAATTCTTCTGTAATGATATCCACTTTTACCACACAAATCTATCACAGTTTGAGGAGCATGAACTCATGGAATTTGTGTAATCTTTACACAAGAGGATAAGAAACAACAACATAGAGAGATGGAAGAAACAACCATACCTCGACAGTGAGGGTCTTGGCATCAATGATGTGGACATGGTTGGTGATGCCGCACCAGATCTTGTCGTGCACCACAGCCATGCACCGGATAGAGTGGTTGGGTTGACCCAGGTCCAGTAGGTGGTAGTTGCCTAGGTCCCACTGCCCATCTGTGACACCACCACCTATAGCTTACACCTAGAATATTCAACTGTTCACAAAGTCTAAATCTATATTATGCATTAGTGAACACCATCTAATATTTTTGACATCTACGAATATAGATTGAATTCTGTACTTTTTTTTTATTTCTGAAGAAAACATATAGCTTCGTTTTCCCACTATTTACTAAGTGCAATTCTCAACCTACAACCCCAAAACACATAATTGACTGTATCGACTCATCCATTGATACCTCTACTCTTCCCTGGCAGACACCATCAAAAGTCTCAAGCTTTACAAGCTTGATACCTTAATATGATTGAGTGGAGATAAGAAAGAAGAAGAAGACATATGGTTTCAATGGCCTCCAATTCTTGCGGAAGTTTACATCTTACATCTAGAATATTCAACTGTTCACAAAGCTTAAATGTATATTATGCATTAATGAGCCCCATCTAATATTTTTGACTTCTACGAATAGAGATTGAATTCTGTACTTTTATTATTTCTGAAAAAACCATATGGCTTCAATGACCTCCAATTTTTGAGGAAGTTCAAATCCCCACCAATGAGTGAAAGTAATCAAATGAAGCTCTGACATGTTTGTATGTGCAAAAAGTTGAACCACTTTCTATATGTGCAGACACATGTGGTGCACATACAGTAAAAGTTGTTGTTAACTACCCAACCATGATTTCCATGGCTTATACCACTTGTACTCTAGATAAATTCTACATGATATAACATTTGATAATTCTTAAAATTAAAAACATTTCGGCCAGTAAATCTTTTTTATTGTCTCGAAAAAAATCTTTTGTCCTCGTCAGAAGCGAACAAAAATTAAAACATTTGGTAAAAAATTACTAAAATAAAAATATTTAAACGATTTGAAAAATGTTTTCATTTTTGTTCGCTCCTGACGAGGACAAAAGATTTTTGTCGAAACGTCAAGACAATAAAAAAGATTTACTGGCCGAAGTATCTTTAATTTGAAGAACTATGAATGCCGGCCAGGCAGCCTCTATTTTTATGATAACATTTGATAAGGTTACAAGAAAAAGGATTATTTCATAAACAGAAATGGTGGTCTGATCCATAGTTAGATCTGAGTAAAGTTACATAGGGTGAGGAGATCTTCACACACAAAAGCAGGCTGTGCAAAATTAGCATTGTGAATCAAGCAATCAAAACATGTGAAAAAAACAATGTTAAAATATGAAAAAGGCATCTCCTTATCGTGCAACTGAAAGTTGCTGATGGCTTGCATCATCTATTGGAATAGATAGATTCTGATAGATCACGCAAGCCATCAGCAACTTTCAGTTGCACGATAAGGAGATTCCTTTTTTATAATTTATGCACTTTATCCCCAGTACAATATCACATTTGTACTATTTTTTCACATTGTTAAAATAGTTAAACAAGTTAGTTATATAGGGATGGTTAAAGTTAGATATTAAAAGAATTTTATAAAAGAAGTGCAAGTTAAAAAAAAAAAGAGTAAAAAAAAAATACCTATATCATTTTCAAAAAACACATCTTTAGAACCTGAACAACCACAAAAGGTAAAAGTTACAAATTATATTTTTATAGCGCAAAATATTGAGCATTTAAAAAAAAAAAAAAGATGAGGAAAACGTCAAGCTGACCAACAAGATTAAAAAACCTATGAGATTGGATCAAAATGCCAAAATTTGGATAAACCAAAATGGAAAAATGAAAAGAAAAACCAAATTTTAAACCTAAAATTACTAACAGCATTGCTAATGTAATATTCTAGCTAAACAACTTATTTGGATTAGGTCATGTTTTGGTTTTTATTGTTGTTGTTAGTGTCCATCAAGTCATGTTTAATGACCGATATGTCCTCACTTCTTTTTTCTAGATTTAATTCATTTTGTCTCCTCTCTAATTGTAAATACGCTGCTGTATCACCTCATAAGCATAAATAATCAAGTCATGTTTGACTTTTAGTGACTATATGGATAAAATCAGGCAAAGTCAGACTTTCACCAAAGTGTGCCATGATCAATGAAAGCTACACCCCATTCCCTTTGGGAGAGGCCGCTGCTTATCATAAAACAGCTTGAGGAGCATGAACTCATGGAATTCGTGTAATCTTTACACAAGGGGATAAGATTCTCCAATATGATTGTTAGTGACCACCACTTGCAGTTCATCTAGTAACTTTCTGGTAGCTTTCTTGACTTTTTTTTTGCTTATCCCTAGTACACGTGGTACAGGCCATGATAATTATGGTGGGTAGAAGTAGGCGCTTTCTTGACTACTTCTAACCAGCTTGTTTATGTCATTCTACAAGATGCAAATAAGAATAGATCGTAATTCAAAACTGAAATGTGAAAGAATCTGAGAAGATGAAATGGAAGGCAAAAATAATCACTTGAGGAAGGAACAAGGCTGTATATAGGAACACCTGGGGTGTCTTTAAAACATTAAAAATAAGACTGAAAAATATAAAATGTGTGAAGAGATATTTTATGGATCTAGAGCAGCAGCTTTACACACCCAAGATGGTGGACATTGCGACTACTGTGATAGAGATGTATGGAGACATCTGAGGCTCTTCATTGGACACAACAACAATAGATATAAGGTAATAAGACCAAATCCAAATAAATAAATAGTGTGTGACATTTCGGTAACAGTGTTGTTACCGAAACGTCACACACTATTTATTTATTTAGATTTGGTCTTATTACCTTGTGTTTGTAATCTATAATCCAAATTGTGCTTTATTATAACAACAATAGATATTTTAAAAACGGGTAGGAAAATTGGAAAGAATTTTTAAAGGATTGTTCCTTCTGTCTTAATGAAAGGAGTGAGTGGAGTTCTTAAAACATTCTTGAAATCATCTCATCCTTTTTTTAGATCCATGTATGATACGCCAATTTTATAATTGATGGATGACTTTAAACTTGAATTAAGAATTGATGCTTAAGACAAAAAAAGAATCAGCAGCTTGAGGCTCGAGAGATTTGACTTATTTTAGTTAAACTTTGGATATTTGAAAAATTATTGCACTCAATTTCAATTGGAAACAGTCAAGAAATTCTGAAAAGTAAAATTCTCTGCAATATATATGAATAATAAACACAAAATGGGGACTCAGAGGATGAGTTTCTTATTTTATTTTATATTCTTCTCAAACTTTCAGGTAACACAAACCTTTCTACATGTGTATTTTTCTTATGTACTCCTGTAAAAGGGTTTGTGATATCCAAAAGCTTAAAAGAATATAAAATAAAAAACTCCTCCTTCTCAGAAGCTGTTTTGTTTATTATTTACAGTTAAGAAAGGATAAAATTTTGGATAAAGTGTCAATAACTCAAATAATCTTGTTCTGTGTTTTAAAACACTAGGCAAATGATAGTTATTATATTTCTGATTAAAAAAAAAATGGCAACAATTCTTTAGCTTGTTAGTCAACAAACAGTAGTATTTGCTTGAAATTTATATTTTTAAAACTTGGCAATCTGTTTAACTAGATGAAATCTTGTTTGATTGTTTATGAGTAATTTCTCTTAGAACAACCTAGCTAGCTCAGGTATTTTATATATGAAGTTTAATTTGTATTATTCTGAGTCCACACACAATAATAATATAAAGCCTTAGAAGATCATTTTCAGGTGATATGTAATGTGGATATGAATAAAAAAAAAATTTTTTTTAAATGCTTGATCTTGCAAAAAATATATATTTAAAAGACATAATTTAAGGCTTTATAAATATTTATCTTTTATGAGGAGAGAGAGACACAGATGTAATTTTTCCACCTATCATTTAAAACGACAAAAGTTGAACAGGAGAATAAATATTAGTGTTAGTTGTTAGATTCCCCTGTTGGTTAGTAGGAATATAGCAAACAAAGAACAAAGTCATGATGGTAGCGTACCTGATGACCGGTGGAAAATGGCCACAGAGCCATTGGCCAAGGAGACAAAGACACGGCCTCGGATATGGCTGGAAACAACAAGTTTGGAATCTATGTTATGGGTGTAGGATAAAATAGAGGGGAAAATAATGTTGGTAATTGAAATATAATAAGACAAATAAGTATTCTTTTATAAAATATTTAGTTTTTAATAATTACAGTAAAACCTCCATGAGAGGACACTCACGCTAGAGGACATCTCTCTACAAAGGACAGTTTTCATTTGCAAAATTACCATTTTTACTATTTTGCAACTCTCTGGTAAGAGGACACCTCTTTGTAAAGGACACATTGGTTCTGCATTTAGGTGTTATTTACAGGGAGGTTCTACTGCATATGTGATAAAATATACTTTTTGATCATTGAAGTACATGATGAGGGCCAACAGTCCAGTTCTTGGTTGGCTTTTCTTGATTCATTAAGAAAATGGGTTGGCCAAATATCAGGGAACAAGTTAAATCAATGTTTAGTGTATTTTTGTTTAACTAGAAAACGCTCTGCCATCTAAAATGCTCAGGTAAGCAGTCAGGAAAGGCCTTTTTTGTTAATATATATATAAATAGTAAAACCTTGCTATAACTACATCACTTGAGTGCCCAAGATTTTATATTTTTATAATAACTAAGTTTTTTTATTATATATAACCTAAAGCTAAAACACTTGGGACTTAAAACATGGCACCTTGAAGTTATGATAATGTGAAAGAAGATTAAAGGAATATGAAGCAATATACATTTTTATCAAATTGAAAAATATTCCAAGAGAACGTATATAGAAGGAAAAAAAAAGGCAAAAATTATATGATGTGTGTGTGTGTTATTGTTAAGGCAGATGTTTTCATGGAATAGTGTACAGCACAAGCAGTGAGAAGAACAGTGTTGAAAAGTTGAACAATCAGAATATATAGGGTAAAAGCTGCACTTCAAAAAACCACCAATGGTAGGTCACTCACACAATGGTGAGGATAGCATCAGGTAGCTGGACACTGTCAATACACCGGAACCACTGGGCCACGGAGGAATGCACGTAGAGCCTGGAACATGGAGCAGTAGGTTAGTACACATGTGGTGGCTGAACATGGCATTGATCATCTCTATTATACAACAGGGGGAAACATTACTAATGTATTATAAGGTTGTCCAAAAGTTTGTGTTTTTCTTATTACTTGGTGAATAATATTATTACGGCGAATACATAATAATACAATTACTTTATATTGATAAGGCACAATTTGGATTATAGATTATAAAACAAGGTAATAAGACCAAATCCAAATAAATAAATAAATAGTGTGTGACGTTTCGATAACAGCGTTGTTACCATCTTCAGACAAAAGTACTGAATGAGAAATTTTACCATAGCATGTTTTAAATAGTTACTGTTATCAAGTGTGATTGAAAAAAAAAAAAGGTTTTTTTTTCCACTTTAAATTCTAAGAATAATATTCTGTGTTTCTCAGATAACTCTCTTCTTCTTATCTGTTATCTTGTTTACACACTTGATAACAGTAACTATTTAAACCATGCTGTGGTAAAATTTCTCAATCAGTACTTTTGTCTGAAGATGGTAACAACGCTGTTACCGAAACGTCACATACTATTTATTTATTTGGATTTGGTCTTATTACCTTGTTTTAATTAATTTATATATAATACAAAGACATTATAGCAAAATATAACGACTATTGAAGAGGAGTGTCTTATATAAACTTTATTCACAAGCTTTCGGACGTCCTTCTACAAGCTTTACAATGACAAAACAGGTGGCTGTTTTGTCATTGTAAAGCCTGTAGAAAGATGCATGCATCCAAAAGCTTGCGAATAAAGTTTGTATAAGACACTCCTCTTCAATTGTCGTTATATTTTGCTATTTTAATTCGAAGAGTTTAATTTAGTCGAAGACATTATACATAACGGTGAATAATATTATGCCAAATAATATTGGTATTTCAATTTTTGGCAAGTGTTTACAAACTTTTGGGACAATCTTTGTAGTAATATATATGTGAGGTGAATTAAATATATTATAGAAAAAAAAACATTTATGCCCTTAACTTTATGAAGAATTATTTTGATTTTTCATTTATTAAAAAAAAAAAAAAAGAATAAAGGTTCCATGAACTTTTTTGTTGCTAGAAGAATTCTTAATATCAAATGAATGATAAGGTTTACAGGGATATTTAATGAAGAGAGTATCTATATATTTCTAAATGAAGTAATCAAAAAGAAGTTGGCAAAACGTTAGTTGAGTTTGATTTGGAGAGAGATGGAGAGGGATTGCTGTTGAATTAAAGAAAGACCAAATCCAAATAAGACCAAATCCAAACAAATATATTTGTGTGTGACGTTTCGGTAACAGCGTTGTTACCATCTTCAGATAAAAGTGCTGAATGTCACACACTATTTATTTAATTGAATTTGGTCTTATTATCTTGTGTTTATAATCTATAATCCAAATTTATTAAACAATGTTGAAGTAAAGTCGATATTGAATTATATTTTGTTGAATTAAAAAGCAGTCATACTATATGCATAGATGAATGACAAATATATAAAGGGAGTAAGAAAGCTACTGGAAGGCCATTAGATGAGCTGCGAATGATGTTCACTAACAGATTAAATTGGAGAATATTTGTCACCATATAGTCGCCAAAAGTCGGCTTGAAGGACACTAACAACAACAAAGGGAGTAATATAAGAGCATCTCTAGGAAGAGAGAAAGTTAGGAAGAGGTTGGATGGTAGAAGATAGGAAGACCCACCAAGAGCCAAAACCAACTTACTTTCCATTCTGAGCTCCTAGCCACATAGTGGGTAGCACAGATGAGATTTTCTCCATCTGACTGAGGGCCAGTGGGTTGTGCCTGGGGATGGCATTGACTCCATCCTTCACCAGCTCTGGGGGATCCTTCACCACCACCCACTGTCTGAACCTCTCCCTCTCCTCCTCCGCTCCGTCAGGTTCATCCGTGCCCTCAGCCTGGGCTGTACACACTCAGGTCACTGGAAGCCCACCACAGCTGACAAACTTGGAAGGAAGGCAGGAGTGAGATTCAAACAAGTTCTTACACCTAATCCAAATGATAAGGCACAATTTGGATTATAGATTATAAACACAAGGTAATAAGACCAAATCCAAATAAATAAATAGTGTGTGATGTTTCGGTAACAGCATTGTTACCATCTTTAGACAAAAGTACTGTCCACTCATTCAGTACTTTTGTCGGAAGATGATAACAACGCTGTTACCGAAATGTCACACACTATTTATTTATTTGGATTTGGTCTTATTACCTTGTGTGTTACCAAATCCAAATGATCTAGCTATAAGAAAGATTTTGGTGGCATCATTGTTAAACCAGAATGCATATGAGAGAAAAGCCTTGCTACAGACATGGTATACATAGTGAATTAATTGGGTCTCTGTACAATTATGGAGGAGTTTATAAGGGTGAACAGAGAGTTTTCCAATATTTTGATCACTTTATTCCATAAGACAAAACTTTATAATGAACCTAACATTCAAAGTATAGATCATGGTGTTTTACTGTCTTGAGACATTTTTCGATCAGTTATTCGATCTTGTGGTGATCCCAGTTCTGGTCCTCTGAGGCAAATAACTCTTTCACCCCAGCTCCCAACTCATTCTGGGCATTAAAGTGTTGTCTGCTAAGAACATGGGACTGACTGGAACAAGTAATAATAAGACACTGCAAGATATAATGTTGGGTATGGCAATAGTTCCATTTTTTCAAAGTATTGGGAGTTTTTCTTTAATCATTCAAGCTATATGTTCTTTAGCATTATCCTGTTAAAGAAGAATGTGTTTTCTGTTCACAAAAAGTCGGGTACTTCGGTTTCAAAACTGTATACAACTGTTCCAGCTGTTTGGAATATAGATTGGCATTGAAGGTTCGAGTGTTTAGAATGAATTTTTATGGATTTTTTTTATCCTTTTAAAGTTCCAACGGACGCACAGCATCAATGTTAAAAGCAGGCTAGTAGAACCACTTCAATTACATTTCTTAAGGATAATGCCAAGACATCACATGAATGGTAGAATTTGACATCTCACTCAGAGAGAGAAGCTTTGCAGTCCTCATCAGAAACCATTCTTTATGTCTAAATTGAAGACTCCTCAAAGTTGGAAAATATTTACAAATGTTCAACTATATGATAAAATAATACAAATGGGGGAATTGTACTGGGATCAGGTTGATAAATTAAGAGAAAGGCATCTCATGATCATGCACCTGAAAGTTGCTAATGACTTGCACCATCTGTTGACATCACCTGATTATTCAAGAAAGGGTATTTGGCCAAAATTCTGGAATAATTGACAAAATTAATCAACAATGGATTATTATTTATTCAAACAAATAGCAAAGGCAACTTTCAGTTATATGATCAGGATATAGCTTTCTCTTAAATGATAAAATTTCACTACAGAAGGTTAGAAAGTGATTCAGACGGCATTTTACCAAAGTGCTTTTAGTAAGTAGGTAAGAATGCTGTGTATAGATGATAGAGGTTTTATGACAATACAGGCTCCATAATAATACAGGCTCTATCGACAAAAAAGTAAGGAATATATACCTACTACCAATCCCATGTCAGTAGCATCTCAATTTCAAAAAAAAAAAAGTTCTTCAAACTTGTGCATTAAAGTAAAACCTGCTTGGGGAGCATCCATTTGTTTCCAATCGAAAATTCACTTGGAGGATAGTTTGGCTCCTAAGATAGTTGAATAAACATGTCTACAGTAAACCTAAAAACAATTCTTTCTTATTCAAATCCAATGTTGTTTTTTTTTTTTCTTATCCTCTTGTGCAAAGATTGCATAAATTCCACGAGTCCTTGCTCATCAGGCTGTTTGATGATAAGCAGCCACTTCTCCCAAATGTCGTTCTATTATATTGGGTATATTCAACATATCTCTCTAGCCTTTATTGGCATGAAAAATTTAGATGTGACAGGTTCAGGTGTCTAAGAAGATTAAATTAATGAAAAAAATAAATGATTTGCCCAATAAAAATAAGACTCCCAAGACAGGTTTTATGTATTTATTTAATGAACCTAGCACATATATAGTTGAATTTTGTATAATTTGAGAGAAGAGCTCTATATAATGGGATATTATCAAAGATAAGTTTTTAAAAAATCCAAGATTTTTATAATCAATTATTTTTTTAATTGAAGATGATAATTTTTTCAACATAAAGCAATAATGCGCCATCTATAAATATATAATAAAAAGATTTAAGCAAGAACATTTCTTTTATACACAAAAAAAAAACTTCTACTGTCCTTACTGCGATGAAAGCCAAGCCCTCACAATATATTTTTTCATCGCAATAAGGGCAGTAGAAGAGTTTGTTTTGTGTATAAAAGAAACATTCGTGCTTAAAAAAATCCTTTTATTTTATATATAGGCTAATTCTAAACACAGTTCATTTTTAACTAACACAAATTTTATTTCAAGTACAGTATTAGAACCTCCATGAGAGGATACCTTTCTATAAAGAATATCATCAAAATAACCATTTTTGCCAAAGAGTAACTCTATGGTAAGAGGACACCACTTCCTAAAAAGAACACTTTGACTCCTTAACTAGGTATTGTACATTACAGAGAAGTTTTATAGTGCAGTAAAAAGTTGAATCATCAGGCACATAAAGCAGGATCCTTTTACAAACAAACAAAAGTGAGGAAAAAACCCACACACACATTCCTACATGCCCATACACACAAGGGCATAGAGGAAATACACAAGATAACAACCAAGGGATTTAGGAATAACCAAGGGTAGGGAGAAATTAAGAGGCAAGGAATAAAAAGGAAGTCTCCAACATGCTTTCTTTGCAATATACTTAGAAATTTATAATACAATATAATGCTGCTTATGATTGTAGAACGACATTTGAAAATTATCCCGCATGTGTTTCTTTTGAACGAAAATTCAAAATTTATTTTAAGGAGAAATAACGATTATTTCTAACCTTAGGGATGAAGTATGAAAGGATGAATTGTGAAAAGTAATGATGAACTGAAAAATAAAAGTGTTTATTACTCTTCACAATTCATCCTTTCATACTTCATCCTTAAGGTTAGAAATAATTTCTCCTTAAAATAAATTTCAATTTTTAGTTCAAAAGAAACACATGCGGGATAATTTTCAAATGTACACCCATACCTCGCTTTGCGTCGGGGTTACCTTCCAAAAAAACATGACGTAAATTGAAACGACGCAAAGTGAAAATAAAATTTCAATGGCATGGCGCAATCAAAAACAAAGGTGTTGCCATATTTTAGGGAAAAAAAAAAATTGAAGACTCGAATCCAAAACAACGCAACTTCGAAAATCTAATGGCGCACAGTGAAAATCAGTAAAAATTAAGCAGCGACGCAACTTCAAAAAAAAAAAAAAAAAAAAAGGCAAAACAAAATGACGCAAAGCAAGGTATTGGTGTAGTTCTACAATACTTAGAAGTCCTCAAGATAAAACAAAACATAACAAAAAAAAAAGAAATAATACCTATATAAGGCGAAGTCCTCACTCTTTGTCTTAGAAGGACAGGTTTGCGCTCTACGTGTAAATAACAACAACAGCAGTTAGCAACAACACTAACTATCAAAAGAGGTTTGTGTGAGCTAGAAGCTCATTCTAACAAAAATAATTTTGAAAAAGAAATGTGTCAGATAAGTTTTTTTTGAACCAACACTCACAAAAGTAGATTGTATCCTGAATGTAAAAGCTTTATTCAAATACAGCCTTGTAATAACAGCAACTAGACACAAGGTAATAAGACCAAATACAAATAAATAAATAGCGTGTTTGGATTTGGTCTTATTATTACCTTGTGTTTATAATCTATATTCCAAATTATGCCTTATCAATGGCAACTAGGTTTAACATCGTAATTTAAGGTCACAAGTTTTGAACTTTAACAGTATGAAAATAGTACAAAAGTCTTCTTCTTCTTTCTTGTCTCAAAGCCATGATAATCATGATGGGTAGAAGTAGGCGACTGCTTTTACTGTAAGCGCACCCCATGTCTACACATGTGAAAAGCAGTTCGACTTTGCACTAACAAATGTGCCAGAGCCCCGTTTGGTTACTTGCACTCGCTGGTGGGGTTGGACTTTTGCAAGAATCGGGGGCCATTGAAGCATTTTTTTTTTTTAAACAGAAAAAAAGTGTCCAATGCGGGAATCGAACCCGGGTCCTAGTGGTTGAAAACCAAACGGTTTAACCAGCCTTCCACCGACCCCCCTAGTACAAAAGTGAAATTGTATCGGGATCAGATGGATAAATTGAGAAAACAAAAAGTCATCTCCTGATTATGCAACTAAAAGTTGGTTTGCATCATCTGTCAGAATAAATATCAACTAATGATTTATTTTGTAATTACTTGACCAATTCTGGAAATAATTAAAAAGTCAACAAATAGTTGATATTTATTCTGACAGATGGCGCAAGCCATCAGCAAATTTAAGTTGCATAATCAGGAGATGACTTTTTGTTTTCTTGTTTTAACCCTGTTTATAACAAGTAGTGGTTATAACAGTATAATATCATGGTCCAATATAAAGTTGTTATAGCAAAGTTTGACTCAGCCATTTGGGCAAAGCTATCTGAAAAAAGCTTTGTATTCAGTTTGCAGTCTGCTTTTTGTAAGTATAGGTTCAAAAATCCCATTTTCTTACCATTTCTTTTCTTAAAGAAGTAAATGAAAATTTATTAATATAGAGCAAGCATGCTAAAGAAAACTGTGCAGGTTAGCAATGAAATTGGAAAATTATAAATTGAAAAAAGATTTTTTTTAAGCGTTAAAAGTTATTTTTTTTATCTGAAGATATATATATTATTTTTATTTTTGTGAAAAAAAAAAAGAAGAAAAATTTTCAAAAGAGAACGCGTTATTATAAAAGAGGTTTAAAAAAAGCATGTTGAAAGTTCTGGGATAGAAGGAATTAGTGCTGGGAAGGGAAAGGAGGTATGAGCATGCATTATGTAAAGTCAAAAGAAAAGAATACAAACAGAAAGTGCAGGTTCCAGATTGTTGTTGGCATCAAAAAAAAAACAATGAAACATACACATTGACATACAAAAATAAAAATACAATATTTAAAGTCACAAGGTAATAAGACCAAATCCAAATAAATAAATAGTGTGTGATGTTTCTGTAACAGCGTTGTTACCGAAACGTCACACACTATTTATTTATTTATTTATTTGGATTTGTTCTTATTACCTTGTGTTTATAATCTATAATCCAAATTGTACCTTATCAATATTTGAAGTGTGCTTAATATAAGATTTAGAAGAATGATAAATCACAATTTGTATTATAGATTATAGTTCTGAATATGGAACAATCCATATATAAATCTTTAGATAATAAAAAAGGCATATATTGGATTGAACAAAAGATTGAATAAAAGAATAAAAAATCTTTTATTCAACCCAATATATGCCTTTTTATTATCTATAGATTATAGATAAGATAAAATAAGACCTAATCCAAATAAATGAATATTGTGTAACATTTCAGTAACAATGTTGTGATGTAACATTGAGTAGAGTTTTAGGTCTGTGGAAGAGAGATTTAAGCTAGAAAGGTGAATGCAAAGAGAACCATAAGATAACAAGACCAAATCCAAGTTAATACTTTGTGTTTTAATAATTAGGTACAATTTGGATTATAGATTAGAACACAACACAAGGTAACGAGACCATATAAATGAGTTGTGTGTGATGCGTTTCAGTAACAGCATTGATTATACCATTATCAGACAAAAGTACTAAAGTACTTTTATTGTTGTGTAACCACGGCGCGATCCTGAACGCCGGACACGTGGGCGCGACTAACACACGCCTGCTATCTTAACTAGCAAGGCTCACGATTTTGAATTTTTAAAAAATTTTAATTAATTTTTTTTTTTTTAAATTAATTTTAAACTCTGTGAGGCATTGAACAACAGAGTTCGGCGAGAAATTGCACTTTGACCACGGACCAACTTTTTTGCTTACTCTCTTTATTTATTTTTGTAGAATTTTCTAGGACTTAAGTTCCATTTTTGGATCAACGCAAAATGAAGACAGCCCGACCCGCACCGACCGACGTTACAGAGGACTGACCCGAGTGCCAAGAAGCTACAGACAAGATGCATCCCCGGACCAGCCCCAACCCTGGCACCAATAAAAAGTTACATCCCTTAGTACGGACGGCCCTGTGACTTCCAGGCTCCCACACAACAATATATTAATTTGGATCTGTGGTCTAATTACCTTGTATTCTAATCTATAATCCCCAAATTGCACCTAATCATGTCCAATTTTTTTTAATTTTAGTATTTAAGTCTAATGATGGTGGTAAAAATGCCTTCATTGAAACATCACACACTAAATATTTCCACGTGGAAAATTTGGGAATACAAAAACTTCAGGATGAGGCAGCAATTTATTTATGGAAAGAACAAACTATGAAGGATAAACAAAAGATAAGGAATGAGGGAAGTTTACAGAGTAGTAAAATATAAACATTAAAAAATGATACTCTGTTAATACTAGTGTAAAATAATAAATGCTTTGCTACAATATTTATTGTACCTTATCATGTCTGATTTTTTAAATTTTAGTACTTATGTCTAATGATGAGGTAAAAAATGCCTTCATTGAAACATCACACATTATATATTTATTGTACCTTATCATGTCTGATTTTTTTTTATTATAGTACTTATGTCTAATTAGCCGAATGACCCGGGCAACGCCCGGGTTTTACCTGATTAAATGCTTTTATTCAAATACTATTTGTTACAATTATAAATTGGCGCCGTGGATGTCATTCTTGTATAATATATAAATGAGTTTTTAAAATTGTAAAAAAAAAAAAAAAATGCATCGGCCGGGAATCGAACCCGGGCCGCCCGCGTGGCAGGCGAGCATTCTACCACTGAACCACCGATGGTTATGAGAAATGGCCATATTTGGGTATTTATTCCATTCACAAAGCAACCGGTGACAGAATTGATTAAGAATTGTTGCTTGATTATGACGCTGATAACTGTATATATTAATGATGAGGTAAAAAATGCTGTTACTGAAATGTCACACACTATTTATTTGGTCTAATTACCTTGTGTTCTAATCTCCAAATTGTACCTAATCATGCAAAAAGTGTGTTGTAGAGACTCTTCCAATTCCTGTGTTTCCAAATACTCATCAATATGTTAAGATTACTTATCTAAGTACTACGACTGAACTGCGGAGCTGAGCACAGAACCTACCAGGAGGGGGGTGGGGAGGGGATGGTGGAGGCTCCAGAGCCACCGCAGACCCGGCTGCACAGCTCACAAATTTGATAGAGCTGATCTTGGTCTCTGCAGGGGCCGGCTGACTAGACTGGCTTTGGGACTCCGCGGTCACCTCCTGGCCCAGGTTCAGGAACTCCTCATCCACCTCAAAGTCTGTTGGCTTCATCCCTAGACCACCCAACCTTTGGTTACCTCATCCACCTCAAAGTCTGTTGGCTTCATCCCTAGACCACCCAACCTTTGGTCATCTCATCCACCTCAAAGTCTGTTGGCTTCATCCCTAGACCACCCAACCTTTGGTTACTTCATCCAACTCAAAGTCTGTTGGCTTCATCCCTAGACCACCCAACCTTTGGTTACCTCGTCCAACTCAATGTCTGTTAGCTTCATCCCTAGACCACCCAACCTTTAGTTACCTCGTCCAACTCAATGTCTGTTGGCTTCATCCCTAGACCACCCAACCTTTAGTTACCTCGTCCAACTCAATGTCTGTTGGCTTCATCCCTAGACCACCCAACCTTTGGTTACCTCATCCAACTCAATGTCTGTTGGCTTCATCCCTAGACCACCCAACCTTTGGTCACCTCATCCAACTCAAAGTCTGTTGGCTTTATCCCTAGACCACCCAACCTTTGGTTATCTCGTCCAACTCAAAGTCTGTTGGCTTCATCCCTAGACCACCCAACCTTTGTTTACCTCAGCCACAGCACCTACTCAATGTGAGAGATTATTGGGGTTTCAATAACCTATTAGCAAAAACAAATAGCAGATTAGCCTAAAGATATAAAAGGAAATGTCTAATTTTAATTATTAAGATAAAAAGTAGTTAGGTGTAATTTTTGGATTATAGATTAGAAACACAAGGTAAGAAGACCAAATCCAAATAAAAAATAGTCAAAATTTTATTTATTTGGATTTGGTCTTATTACCTTGTGTTTTCAAAATGAAAATTGGATTATTTAACAGAGGTTCTATGAAAGCTGTGACTGAACAATACCACTATGAGATTTTCACCCCAGTTAGCTTACAAGGATAATCAAACTTAGAAATGAAAGAGACATTGTTGCCAATAAAGAAACAGAACAAATCTTCCAGAACTTGAGTCAACAGTCAAGCAGAACTTTCTCAGAGCTTATATATCAAAGAACTAGTACACTACAAAATATATCATAGAGCAGATCATTTTTTAATGAGAAACATTTCTAGACCAAGCAAAAACCATCAAGTTACGGTGCATCAAGGCCAAAATTTACTTTGGATATGTTCAAATCTTGATAAACTTGCTAGATCATTGTTGGAGGCATGGAACTGGGCACATGTACCACACTAGGTATAGCTGTACCCACTACTAGAGTGCCATACCAGGGATAGAAGCTATGGCCAGGAGGTGGGAGGCACACACAGGGAAGGTGTCGAGCACATCCCCGGGATTGTTGGCGTCCACCACTGTCACCACACTGCTGCCGTGGGTGGAGGCACAGATCCACACGTAGGAACTCAGCTCTTGTTCCTGGAGCTCCTGCTCCCTCCTCCTCTGGGCCCTCTCCTGCATCCACCCCCAGCTGTCATTACACCGCTCCTGTGATTGGACACTATTCTAATATAGGTAAGTTCATAAACTCTATAGCAGCAGGGTCCCCCCTATCTTCAGGCTAGTGATTGTATAGATAGATACTCTTTATTTAACGACTATAATAATCCAGCTATACAGGGTCCTATCTTCAGCTATACAGGGTCCTATCTTCAGCTATACAGGGTCCTATCTTTAGCTATGCAGGGTCCTATCTTCAGCTATACAGGGTCCCATCTTCAGTCTAGTGCTTGTATAGATAGATACTCTTTTTATATGACAATTATAATAATTCTGCTACGCAGGGTCCTATCTATGCGGAAACACTTATTTTATACAGATAGGAATTATTAATTATCCTAACAGTGTTGTGTATATAGAAGATAATTTTTACATCTCGTCTATTTATGAAAAAAAGGAATATTTCCTAAAGTTAAAAAAAAGCACAGAATAAAAAAAAAAAAGAGAATTTTAGGTTATTTGTCAACGTTTACAAGTTTAATAAGAAATTGTGAGTGAAGATCCATCAACCTGCAACTCCCGTTCCAGCTTGTCCACCTCAGAGACATCAGGGGGCAGTTGCTCCGGCTGGGGAGGGGGGTTGGAGTAGAAGACGGAGGCCCCCACCATGGCTCCTCCATCCTTGGTGTTCCCCCCAGTGAGGTTTATACCCGCAGCACACCAGATCTTGAGTCCAGGATCCTTCTCCACCAGGGGGCGACAGTAGACAGGTGCTGGAACTGAGTGAGGTTGGGGGGCCGAGGGCAAACTCCAGCCGTAGGCCTGGACTCTCCCGTCTTCCCGTCGGACATGAGCCCGGACTTGGCGGTACTGCTCCCTTCTCTCCTTGGCTCGCTGCTTCTGGATCTTCTCCGATGTGCTGAAATCCCAAAAATGTGGCGTCAAGAATATAGAGTAAAATCTTACTATAGTGAATCTCAATGGGCCTGAACTTCAGAGCCATAGTTCACTATATGGTATCACTAAATGGAGGGTATTATTTCAGACTTATACTAAGGGAAGGTTCACTATATTGTTGCACCAGGTTGCGGCTTGGCAGACTCTTCAGCCTTGATTCTCTCCTGTGCTGGGTCTTGCATCTTACCAGAGCGGGTTTCAACCATCCTACAAATTTATAAAAGGGAATAATGAGATAAGTCTACTTTAAGTAGCCTCCAGAATAATCTATTTATTTTCACACATCAAAGAGAGCAGTGAAGTTACAGTGTACCTAAATACAAATGATGATAATCTAAATAATCTGTTTTAAATAAATATCATAGAATATCTATATATATAAAAATGAATGTTTGTATGTTTGTCTGTTGGTTGGTTGGTTTGTATGTCCGGTATACAAATTCGCAGTAGTTCACTAATTCAAACCAAAATTTCCATACATAGGTAAAAAATAACGAGGATGACGATAGGCTATTTTAAAACATATATAAATCAATTATTAAAACTATATATTCAAATTATTCTAAATAGCTCATCTAGAACGCGGTTAGAACTGATGGCGGGCCGCGCCCATTGGCCGCCTGCGACACGTGGCTTCCCTGTGCGCGCGCATGCGCCGGGAAGCCACTCTCACGCCGGCAGCCGACGGGGAGCAGTCGCTTGCTCGCCGGGAGTCAACGGGCGCGCGCATGCGCCGGGAAGCCACTCGCACGCCGGCAACCGACGGGAGCAGTCGCTTGCTCGCCGGGAGTCAACGGGCGCCGACAACCCTAGGAAGCAAGGTGTATTCGCACTCGGGTAAAACCCGGGCGTTGCCCGGGCCATTCGTCTAGTTTTATATAAAAATAAATAAATATATAAATTAAATTTCAAATATATTAAAAATAATATAAGAAATACGCCATTAATCATGATGTAACACTTCCCCCTCTCCAGAGGTCGTCACATCCTCGTGATTGACCTCATCAATTCTTTCAAAATAGGGTTTGATTCTTGAGACATGGACAATCAATGGGTCTTGGCCAGGATTATCTTTTGGTTCAATTAAGTAATTTACGTTGGACAGCTTCTTTAATATTCTATATGGGCCAAAATATTTTCTCAGTAGTTTCTCACACTTTCCTATTTTCCTAATTGGTGTCCAAACTGCTACTAATTCTCCTGGTTCGTAGCTTCTTTCCATGTGTTTCTTGTCATAGTTCTTTTTCATTCTTTCTTGAGTCTTTATTGTGTTGTTAATAACTAATTTTCTTGTTCTGTTTATTTTGTCTAAGTGATGTTTTATGTATTCATCATAATCATCCTTGTCAATGTCCACCGAGATATTCCTGTCGTCCAAAAGAGACGTGGGTTCTCTTCCAAACATCAGGAAAAAGGGAGAATATCCTGTGGTTTCCTGAATTGTAGTATTGTAAGCGTGAGTGATGAATGGGAGTATTTCGTCCCAATTCTTCTGATCAGTGTTCACATACATACTGAGCATATTGATCAATGTTCTATTTAACCGCTCTGTCAATCCATTAGTCTGGGGATGATAGCTCGTTGTGAAACAATGTTTAATCTTGCACGTTTTCATCACCTCTTTCATTAAATTACTGGTAAATTGAGAGCCTCTGTCACTAATAAGATATTGTGGGGCTCCGTGCCGGAGAAAAATATCCTCTACTAGAAATTTAGAAACTTCTTTCACTGTTGCTTCCGAGACTGCTCTTGTTTCTGCATATCTAGTGTAGTAGTCCGTAAGCACGATTATCCATTTTTTCCTGTTTTTCGTAGATGGCAGTGGACCAACAAAGTCAATTCCAATTCTTTCGAAAGGAAAGTTGGCTGGGGGGATGGGCTGTAGTAGTCCAGAAGGTAATTGGTTTGAGCCTTTCCTACTTTGGCAAAGGTGACACGTCTTAACGAATTCTGAGACATCCTTTAGCATGGATGGCCAAAAGTATTTACTTTTTATTCGGTACATGGTTCTGGCGACGCCCAGATGGCCATTCGACATATGATTGTGATATTCTTTCATAATTTCTCTCTTTTTCTTCTCTGGAACCACAAGCAACCACGCCCTGCCTTCAGGGTTCGGGTTTTTCTTAAAGAGGCATCCATCTTCTTTAAAGTTTTGCGCAATTGATCGCCTGCTTCCATTAAGGTTTTTCTTAACACTTTCGATAAATTTATCCTCTTCGTCTGTTATTTGATTTAAAAATAGCCTTTCAAAATCCTCATCCCAATCAGTTTCTGGTAAGGGTCCCCTAGATAAGCCATCGGCGTCCAGATGCTTCTTTCCTGATTTATGTATTATATCGAAGTCATATTCTTGAATTTTCAATGCCCATCTTGCCAATCGACCTGTTGAATCCTTCAAGTTTTTGAGCCAGCATAAGGCGTGATGGTCTGTTACTATTTTAAAGTGTCTTCCATAAAGGTAGGGTCGTAATTTTAACATTGACCAGACAACTGCCAGACATTCTTTTTCAGTGGTTGAATAATTTTGCTCCGCTTTACTTAGGGTACGACTCAAATATGAGATCACCTTCTCTTCCCCACCGATGTCTTGGACAAGAGTTGCACCTATGCCGATGTTGGACGCATCAGTATGAATATAAGTAGGCGCATTTGGATTGAAGTGCCCTAAGATTGGTGGACTTAATAGTGCTGTTTTTAGGGTTTGAAACGCTTCCTCTTGCCTTTCTGTCCAGGTAAATGATACACTTTTTTTAATAAGGTTGGTCAAAGGGTCAGCAATTTTTGAGAAATCTTTGATAAATTTTCTATAATATGAGCACATTCCCAAAAATGATTGTACTTCTTTGACCTTTGTGGGCCGAGGAAAATTTCTGATAGCTTTGATGTTATGTTCCGCGGGTTTTATACCATGTTTGCTCGTTATATAGCCGAGAATCTCCAATTCTTCAAAAACAAATCGACTTAAATTAGATTCACGAAAACATCTAAAAACAGCTTCGAGTCTTTTGAGGTGCGTTGGAAAATCCGGGCTATATATGATAACATCATCCAGATAACACAAACAAATTTGCCATCTCAGATTTCCAAGCATATTTTCCATATTTCTCTCAAAGGTAGCAGGCGCATTACAAAGTCCAAAAGGCATCACGTTGAATTCATATAATCCATGCGCTGTAGTGAAAGCTGTTTTCTCTTTATCTCTTTCTTCGACTTCAACTTGCCAATATCCAGATCTGAGGTCTATTGCTGAGAAGTATCTAGACCCTTGGAGAGTATCCATAACTTCGTCTATTCTAGGGATCGGATAGACATCTTTTACTGTCACATTATTCAGTTTTCTGTAGTCCACACAAAATCTGTATTTACCATCTCGCTTCTTGACCAATATCACTGGAAAAGACCAGGGACTAGAAGATGGCCTAATTATGCCTTCTGTAAGCATCTCGTCAATTTGCTCTTTTATAATATCTCGCTCTTTAACACTTACCCTGTAAGGCTTGTGTTTAATTGGCTTCGCGTCTTCTGTGTCTATCCGATGTTTTGCCAAATTGGTTCTCCCTAATCTCGACGAAAACAGATCTCCATACCTTTCTAAAACTTGTTTTAACTCCTTCTGTTCCTTTGGTGAAAGATTTTCGTTTATTTGGAATCTAGGTTCTTCGTTCTCTTCTACCTCTCTTTCTCGATTCACATTTATTTTCGCTGGACTACTTCCAAAAGCCAATGTTTGGTTTTTCATTATTTTTAACGGTCGAGGATACGGATTAGTTATCCAGATGTGTGTTTCCCTATTTATAATAAAAAATGTTTCCCTAATTAAAATGTTTCGGTAACAGCGTTGTTATAACACCTTGTGTTTATGATCTATAATTCAAATTGTGCCTTATCAGAACTTTAGAAAGTGAACATAAAAAATGAAATTGATAATAACTCTAAATATACAGTGTCAAAATATATATGAACAACAAGGTAAACAAGATCAAATACAAATAAATTATATATGACATTTCTGTAACAACTCTTTTACTGAAAAGTAACATATAATTTGCTTATTTGGATCGTGGTCTTGTTACAGTTCAACTTCTTTTATTAAACAACTCAAAGGATCAAAATTTTCGGATAACTAGTCAGTGTTGAATTATAGATGGTTAAGATGATTATTTATTTATCACAATATAATTAATTTCATTGTTAAAATTAACATTATTATAGAGAGTTAAAAAGTAAATAAACATAAGGTAATAAGGCCAAATCCAAATAAATAAATATAGTGTGACGTTTCGGTAACAGTGTTGTTACCATCATCAGATAAAAGTGCTGACTCTTCATCTTCAATCTTTTGTCTGATGATGGTAACAGCGTTGTTACCGAAACGTCACACACTAATTATTTATTTGGATTTGGTCTTATTACCTTGTGTTTATAATCTATAATCCAAATTTTGCCTTATCATAAAGTAAATAAGCTGATTTGGATTCAAAAAGGTTGAATTATAGTAGGTCTTATATCAAAGTCAGTTGAAAGGTTTGGATTTTAAAAACTGGTTGAATTAGTGTTTAATTAAAGTCAGTTGAATTAAAGAGTTGATGTGTGCCTTGTGATTTTGATCTATAATACAAATATTGTGCATCAAAAGGGGTCAGATAGGAATACTTGGAAAAAAAAAGTCAAGATGTTAGGTAAGATACCAGCTTTAACATATCTTTCTAAGGTAGTTGAAAAATAAGTCTTACATTTCAGAGTCCACAAACTCCATGCTCCTATTGCGATGTCTCCTGGCAAGATCCAGGGCAGGACTGACTTGGTCTGAAGGAGCGTTGTACTGTACCCTGTGGTCTGGTTTGTCCGTGGAGCTGAACAGGCTGCTGAAACTGTACCCCACACAGGATGTTAATCAGGTGGGTTGTGGAGAGTGTAGGATTAGAAGTGGGTTTAATACTTTAAAAAATGTGTTGGGGAAAGGACTAATGGGTTTTTGTAGATATGATCCCTCTGACATAAATTTATAGGTGAAACAATAAGATAAAAGAACAGGTGTTGATATTTTTTTTTGCTTATCCCTAGTACACGTGGTACAGGCCATGATAATCATGGTGGGTAGTTAGCGACTGCTTTTTACTGTAAGCGCACCACATGTCTACACAATGTCAAAGCAGTTCGACTTTGCACTTACAAATGTGCCAGAGCCCCGTTTGGTTACTTGCACTCGCTGGTGGGGTTGGACTTTTGCAAGAATCGGGGGGCCATTGGAGCATTTTTTTTTTTTTTTAACAGAAAAAAAGTGTCCAATGCGGGGATCGAACCCGGGTCGTAGTGGTCATAAACCAAACGGTTTAACCAGCCATCCATCTAAAAAGGCATATCCTGAGGCACATCCATCTAAAATGCTCATGTGTGTGGTCAGGATATGCCTTTTTTTTTTTGTTTTCAATATCAACACCGGTCCTTTTTCCTTATTGTATCACCTAAAAATCTATGTCAGAAAGGTCATATTTTTATGTATAAAATTCAGAAAAAAAAAGTGCAGCCTTTCTCACAAAAATTAAAAATACCATCTATTGGGATTATCTCTGTTATTGACCCAAATGAGGATGGTGACAAAGCCACAACATGAACTTGGACAAATCCAACATATCTACAGTGGTATCAGGCTATGGTCATTGTAAGTCCATCCAGAGTGGGTTTCCTTTTCAAGGAATATCTATATTTAGGCTATAAAGTAGGCCTAGCCCCTTTATGGGCTAAATACCTAGTTGGTAACTTCTGAGGATTTCATGGATATCCTGTGAATCTCATGAAATCAAAGCCTGCCTTTGACCAACAAGAGCCATAACCAGAAACCATGGTTTCTAAGTGGCATTCTGATTTCTTCAAAACTGTGATTGTGGCTTTTCCCCTGAACACATAGATTTTATTTTATGCATCCTTCTTTTTGTTTCAATATCTATTAAAATAACAAAATGGAGAGAATTGAAGGAACACACATAATACAGTAAAACCTCTCTTTAAAGGATAAAACCTAACAGAAGAGTCAAAGTTTTTTCAGGAGGAAATGTCCTCTTACCAGAGGGTTTCTAAATATTAAAAATGGTAATTTCAGTTATGAAATTTTTGTTTCCCAGTGAGAGTGTCCTCTAAAGGAGGCTCTACTGTATAAGCCCCTAACACTGCATTTTCAACACATTGTCTATTATAAGAAATTGAAACTATTTTAGACACATATGATTTTTTTTTTTAATTAAACAATTTTCCACTGCTCTTACTGCAATGATAAATTATTGGACTCATCAGTGGTTAACCCTCCTAGCAGTTTAGGCAGTTTAATCAACCAAAGTAGAAAATTGTTTAATTTTAAAAAAGAATCATATGCATCTAAAATAGTTTCATTATCTTATAACAGATGGCACACAAAAATATCTTCTTATATAAACTCATCTCGTTCTTTTGTTTAGTTATCGTAAAAAAGCATGTAGAAGGATGCATGGGTCCTAAAGCTTGCTAATAAAATTCACACAAGATACTCCTCTTAAATCTCCGGGTTTTTTTTTTTTCTATTTTAACTTGAAGAGTTTATTTTAGTCGATTGTCTATATTGTCTTTAACCAGCCATCTGATGAGTACAAAGAAGCAATTTCGGGAGAAGACCCATCAATGAAAGCCCACACAGGAATGAATTGAGAGCTAGTTTATATTACCTAAGAGGTCAACAATAAATAGAGACAAGATTCCCAACAAATTGATAAAGACTTACAATCTCCAGATAGAAGAGCGGCCTTTCTTGGCATCTCCTGACGCCGCTGAGTCCTTCGAGGCCGCCCGGATCATGTCGGCCCACCGCACGGCCTCTTGTAGTTCCATCAGTCTCTCCTTGTACTGGTTGCGCTCCATCAGCACTCGCGCCATTTCTACCCTGGTGAACCTTTTACGCTGGGCCATAGGAACCTCCTCCTCAACACATTCCCAGCATCAAGGCAAAGTTCATATTAGGTCATAGGGAAAAATCTGAATAGGTTAATACAAATGAAATTAGAACATAACTACATTATTATCCTTTATCGATGCAATTCATTTTGAGTTGTGTATATTTTTTTAGATTATAATACAAGATTATTGGGGGAAAGGCAATTAGAATTCATTTTGAAAAAGTGTCACCATTACTTTTTTTTTTCTTTTGCTTATCCCTAGTACACATGGTACAGGCCATGATAATCATGGTCGGTAGATGTAGGTGACTGTTTTTACTGTAAGCGCACCACATGTCTACACATGAGAAAAACAGTTAGACTTTGCACTTACAAATGTGCCAGAGCCCCGTTTGGTTACTTGCACTCGCTGGTGGGGTTTGACTTTTACAAGAATCGAGGCCATTGGAGCATTTTTTTTTTATCAGAAAAAAATGCCCAATGCAGGAATTGAACCCGGGTCTTAGCAGTCAAAAAACAACGGTTTAGACCATTCTTCCACCGACCCCCCCCCCCTCACAATCACTGATTTTTAAAAATCGGTATCATAAAAGTGGATATGATTTTCAGGACTAATATACGAGCGTAAAACTGCTTTACTAGAGGGGGAGCAAGTTTTATCAATAAAATTAGTTAGTCTATTTCTCGCAAGGCAAATAGGACTAGATTCAATTAAGTTCTTTATATATGATGTTTTGTATATATTATATTTTGTCTTGTTAAACTTTGTGCGATTTTTATTTTTTCTCCAAATAATTCCTTTTTTTTTTAAGTTTAATTCTTAAGAAACATAGAGTAACAATAGGGTTTAGTTCTGTTAAAGATTTTCACTCTCTCTTTCTCTTCTTTTGTTGTTGTTTGTTATCCCCTTGAGAGTGAGGATTACACAAATTCCATCTTTATCTTCTTTTCCAGGAAGATGTAATACGGTGAAAATATTTCAGAATACGCCATTGCTGCTGTTTAAGTGTAGAAGTTCATCATCAATAAATATTGCTTTAATATAGCCCCCAATTCTTGCGAAAGTTCAAACCCCATCAGTGAGTGTGAGTAACCAACCAGGGCTCTTGCACACTTGTAAGTCTGAAAAAGTCAAACTACTTTCTATTTGTGAAGGCATGTGGTGCAATTGCAGTAAAATCTGTTGCTAACTTCCCATCATGATTATCAATGGCCTGTACCACCTGCACTCTTTTGAATATAAAAATAAAATATCATTAATAACGAAAGGCAAAAATGTAGTTGGTATTAGAACAGACAGTTTCTCTGCAAAAGTTTAGTTTCATCTCAATCTAGTGCCATAAGAATCTCTTTCTTTATACATTACAAAGGAGGTTAGAAATCTAAGGTAACAAGAACAAATCCAAATAGTGTGTGATGTTACTGTAACAGTGCTGTTACCATCATCAGACAAAAGTACTGACTGAATGATGATGGTAACAACACTGTTATCAAAATGTCACACACCATTTATTTATTTGGATTTGGTCTTATTACCTAATGTTTATAATCTATAATCCAAATTGTACCTCATCATACTAAGGAGGTTATTCAGACCTCTTAGCACAATTGCATTATTTTAATAAGGATTTTTTAAAATGCTCTGCCAACTGTAATGTTGGGTTGCATGATCACTTCAGATATAGAGGTAGCTTGTCAAAGTATGAAAAAGAAATTGGAAGAAAAAGGAAATAATGTTTGTAGATGTGTGTCTACCTACCTCATCGTCAGACTTGGTGACTTTGGCCAGTTCTTCTTTGGTGGATTTGAGTTCCTCTTCCAGTTCCAGCATTCTCTTCTTGATCTTCTCCTTCTGGGCTTCGAGGGAGTGGATCTCTTCCTTGGAGATTTCCACTTCACTGAGGATCACAGCATGTGTCTTCAGTCAACATTGTTGGGATTCACCATTGTAGTCACAGGCAACAGATAGGTTGCTTAAAGCTTACCATTGCAGTTCTGAGTTTTTCCAATAGAGCAAAAACAGATTTTTTAAAACGAATAATATGCAAACAAAGACTGAAAATATAATGAGAGCCAATTGATTAGAACAGAGGTGGATACTGATAAAATAGTATTACCAAAAGTCAAACTTGACTTGAAGGACACTAACAACAACAACAAATGAAGTTAAAAACATCAGGCTTCCTCTTTGGGATAAGTTTCGTTTTAAAAATATTAAATCAGGCCTGAAAGCTAGAGTCCTATTGCAAGTTTTTTAAAAAAAGATTTTTATCCCAGAGAGAAATGTTTTTACCTTAATTTTATCAGGGGATTAATTTATTGAATTTAGGTGTGTTGTAAATCCGCCTTTGCCGGTCCCAAGCCCGGATGAAAAAGGAGGAGGGGGGTAGTAACAAGCTCACTAAAAAACCTGGGCTCAGCTGGCCCGGCTGATAGTACCCTGTAAGGGCTCCTAATCCAGGGATACAGGATGAGCAGCGTTTGTACTCCATGTTAGGAGCGGCTGTACATGGTGTCTGTTCCTCATGTCAGAGGCGGCCATTTCTTTCGGAGCTAAGTAGGCCTACCGCTGAGTAGTACTCCTAGTCTTAATGACAAAGGCAGACGCATTCTACTTCACCTAGTCATGATGGTTGTCAAAGCTTGATACCCTAATATGATTGAGTGGAGATAAGAAAGAAAATGTGTTGTGAAACAGTCAAACTATACTATAGGTATACAATTATTTAGTAAATTGAACCATTTTAGCACGATTTTTTTATTTACAAATTTGTAAAAAATTACTATTTATCTTTAATTCAATGGAAAAATATTGGGAGTGCCTGGTTTATCAATAAGAAACCCTCCCAGCAGTTCGTTTAGTAGTATTTATACATGTAGGCAAACAAAACTTAAGAAAGTTATACCTTTTAACCTGTATATCGGGATTCAGACAATAACTCTGAAAGATATTTGATACATAGTGACCTTTATTGAAAAGACACACAAGATAGCCAAGTGTAAACAAAATTGACTCTGTCTCCTTAAAAAAAAAAAAAAATAGACGGTCGGTGACAACAAAGATATTTCACTTCCTTAAGTTTTGTCCCATGAGTGTATTTTGTGAAAGTAAAAAATAATGCTGAAAAATGGTTTAATTTTACAATCCAGATGACATTGACTTATAGAACCTACCTGGTAAGCTCATCCACTTTGGCAATCAGGTCATCCTTGACGATATTCAGAGCATTCCTGGACACAGAACATGGTTGGTCTCACACAAGAAGGATGCGTTACATGTTGGGGTTAATACATTGGTAGAAAACTATAACTATTATGTCCCCATAGTATAGTTGATATAAATTACACAAACATAATAGAAGGAATCGCAAATATCATTTTTAGAAGAGACCAAAGGTGACAAGTTTCTTATAAACTCATCGCATCTATTTTTAGTCTCTTCTAATAGTCGATATAACTACAGGAAGGTCACTAGATGATCTATGAGTGATGTCACTAACAGATTAAACTGGAGAATATATGTCCATATAGTTACCAAAACTTGACCTGATAGACACTAACAACAACAACCATAGACACTAACAACAACAACAGAAAAACAAGCCAACCTGTATAAATTCATTGGGATACAAGAACTAAGATAATTGTGTGGAAGTGCCATTTGGAGTTTTTGTCTTTTGGCTGGTGGAGTTTAGGCTTAATCTTATCTTGGTCTCTTTAAAAGTCCTCAGTCAAAAAGAGCCATTCCCTTTTTACATTGAATGTTAATCACAACATTTTAATAAGATTCTTTTGGTTCTGATTTTTTTTTTAAATATAGTTCATATGATATTTATTATCAAATTGAGATTTGAGAAAAGAAGCTTCACTCCTCACATAACATAACAAGAAAGATTCATCTTGGACTTTCTGCTTACTTCTATTTATGTATTCTACAAATTTCTATGGTAACATTAAATGTGACACATAAAAGCATGTTTCATATTTTAATGTAGCATAGAAATGTAGAATAGTCAGTCAAAATGCTTTCTACACGGGTATACATGTTGTGCACTTGCGGTAAATGCATTCATTAACTACCCACCATGATTATCATGGCCAAAACATTTTGGCTTGCATTAAATGCACTAAACAGGACATTTGGGAGAGACCGCTGCTTATCATAAAACAGCTTGAGGAGCATGTACTCATGGAATTTGTGTAATCTTTACACAAGGGGATAAGAAACTCAAAATTAGGGCCAAAAATATGTAAGAAGAGTGAGTAATACATACTTGGTAGCTAGGAGTTCATTGTTCTCTTGAATAAGTTGTTCAAACTCGATGCCCACGCCAGCTGAACAACAACTATTGTGTTACGACAGTCCTTGCGCAGTAGGAAAGGCAAAGAAAAGGAAGGAAGCATTTAGATAGTAGATAATGCAAACACATGCAGCCAATACTAGAGCAACTCAAGCTTGGGGGAAAAGATGGTGAACAACACAAAATAAGTAGTAGAGGAGGGCTTACCAAAAAAGTTGTCCGCCACTATAAGCGCCATAGCAGCCACAGAAAAAAAAAAGGTAAAAATTAGCAACAAGGCAAATGGTTAACTTGGTCAAATTTATCAGACTCTTTATAAAAGTTCAAACAAGGGAGGAAATACAGGTGTATATGTTAGTAGGGACATTGCAGAACAACATTCCAGGTGGAAAGAGAGATGTGCATCGAGTTTTAAGGCCTTTGCCAAGTTTGAACAGAAAGAATCTATACTGAGTGAACGTGACTATCCTTTTTATTCAAATAAAAGACACTTAGGCCAGTAAATCTTTTTATTGTCTCAACAAAAATCTTTTGTCCTCGTCAAGACAAATCTTTATGATAATCAAGACCAATTTTGGTCCCAAGGTACGCTCCTGACGAGGACAAAAGATTTTTGTCAAAACATCTACACAATAAAAAGATTTACTGGCCTAAGTGTCTTTTACTTGAATAAATATGAATGCCGGCCAGGCAGCCTCTATCTTTATGATGACTATCCTTATATTGAATCATATATTTGAATCTTGAAATTGATAAGAACAAAGAAATGAACTAAGATGGTTGAGAACATGTTAACATTTGCCTATGCTAAAAAGAGTGTGACTTTCTAAAATTTCAATCACCATAGGTAAAAAGTTCTAATATCATTAAATACTCAGACAATTTGAATAAACGAAGCTAAGTAGCTATTTTTGAATCAATGTAATAATGTCTTTCACCTTTACATTCATCGAAAAGAAATAAATAACCTGTTTTGAAAATCAACACATCCTTTATAAACAAGCTCTAATTAAAGCTCTTTTTTAAATATATGGCTATATAAATATTAAATTTGAAATGCTTTAGAATTATTTTTTGCTAGTTTATATTAATTGAACTTATGAAATATAAAATACATCATTTGAGAAAAGTACTGCCATACTTAAGGCGACTCGAATAAAAAAACAAAAGATGTATTTACATATCTACAAAAGGTTTGAGCCGGCCAACAGGAAACAACAACAATAAGTTTATATAGGGAAAGCAGCAACATTTAGCGGTCGACTTTACAGATTAGTTTGTTGTGAAAGTTATAATTTTCAAATAATGTTTATATAACATATATATGGTTTTAAAAAAAAATTCTCTCTGGAAATCTACTTTAACCCACTCTTGTTACACCCCCATTCCTAACGAATCTTCTTTCCACACCCTTACTAGGGAAGAACAAATGGCGATTTCAAGATTACAAACAGGACATCTTGAATGCTCAAATTTAATGGAAAAATCAAAACATTCCTGAAATGCCCCAAATGCGATTCCCAACCAGGCAGTCCTGAACATCTATTGAATTGTATCAAATCTTCCAAAAAAGACCTCTGGGAAAAACCCAGGACTATAATAGAAAAGCTGAGACAATGGGACCTAATGGGGTGGGTTAAACGACTTGAGGAATAAGCAACAACAACAACATAGCTAAAATTAAATATTCTAATTGGTTAATGATGAATTGCTAAGACATCAGGTCAAAGAGTTTCTTTTAAAATTCTAGTGGTAATTGTTAAATAGGTGGGTAGAGGGAGGGGAACAGATGCATTTAATATTCAGTTAGTAATCACAAGTGAGTAGTATTACAAACACATCATTGGGTTTAGAGTAAAAAATTAAAATATGGGAGAGGGAGGGGACATTTACTTTAGTTCCTCTTTCATTTCCATGCTGCTTGCAATTATTTTATATATACAGTTGAACCTGTCTATAGCGCCCTTTCTAAATAGCGCCTTCCTTTCTATAGCGTCCAATATGTGATTTACATTAAAATATCTATAGCACCCCCTCTCTATAACACCCTATTTTTCTGAGTCTTAAGAGGGGACGCTATAGACAGGTTTAACTGTATATGGTGAAAGACATTTGAATCATTAGATACACAACTTAAAACTACAATGGGTTCTGCCAGGTATCTAATATCAGAGACCAATTCTTCTTGTTTACCAGAGTCTAGAATGTCAGATGTGTGGATACAGAATTAATCCAATAACAACTGAGCCATTATAGTTTTTAAGGCGGAAGTAAGAGCCTGTACTGATTGAATTAGAACATCATTTGGACTGGTTCTGCTTTGTTGTTTGTTTTTCTCTTCGGACAATTTTCTTTGGTTAATTATGTAAAATAATGAATTGAACAGGATTGTATATATAGCCGATTTGTTGTGATGTAGAGAGAGGTATCGACGCAAATATCCCTTAGTTTGGGATATCGTGTTTCATGATGTTAATAAAATTGTAATTGACTGGTAATGCTTTAGCCCTTTCCCCATTGACATCCAACAAGTCTTGGAAGCACCAAACTGCAATAAAAGGTATGGATGTCCGTCTGACATTAGTTGAGGTGACAAAACTGTTGTGAAGTTGTTCACTTCCACATTCCAACTTTCCCCATCACATATAAGCCAGGCTGAAAAACTTTTATTCGTTAAGTCTTTCTGGATTGATCAGAAGTGGGCCCAGTTATGAGTGAGAGTCAAGCTGATTAAGAAATTGGGGGAATTTAAAAAATTTCATAAAACTACAAAAATATACTTTTTTTTGTGATTGTACACACACAGACTTTTTAATTATACACTTAGATAACTGAAAGGAGGGGGAGGGAGTTCAAAAGTATTATGTGGAAAATGGAAAAATAAACTATCAAATTTCACAATACTTTCATCTCAATGGCTCTCAAGTTCTCAAGGCGAGAAGTAAGAGGCTACACTGGTCTTAGTAGAATAAAATTTGGGCTGTGAATGGTTTAACCCTTTCTGCATTGACATCCAACAAGTCTTGGAAGCACCAAACTGCAATAAAAGGTATGAATGTCCGTCTGACATTAGTGGAGGTGACAAAACGGTTGTAAGATTGTTCACTTCCATATTCCAACTACCCCCATTACATTTTTTTTTTGCTTATCCCTAGTACACGTGGTACAGGCCATGGTAATCATGGTGGGTAGAAGTAGGCGACTGCTTTTACCCCATTATATATAAACCACAAAGGTAGAAAAACTTTTAAGCCTTTCTTGATGAGAAGTGGACCCATTTATGAATGGGAGTCAAACTGATTAAGAAATTGGGGGACTCAAAAACACACATTTTTGTTATTGTACATGCACATGAACGTTTTAAAAGATACACTCTTAGATAACACACACACTGTCTCTGAACAAGATTTTTAAAAGAAATTTTAAGATCAAACATTTAAAAAAAAAGGATGTTCAAAAAATATATTGTGGAAAATGAAAAAAAAGAAATCTATAAAATTTCTCAATACTCTCATCTCAATCTGATACCAGGTTATAATTATCATATCTTAGAGTAAATACACCAAGATTATCTTTAAAATTTAAAAAGTGAATGGCGATATAGAAAGGACAAAAATGTCAAATTTGAAAAATAAATGGCTGCTCACTTAGCTAGGGTTGGTAGAAGGAAGTAATGACTGCAAGGCTTACAGAACAGGATGTAAATACATTTTCTATTTTGCAGAATCTGATGACCCTGACCACTGGGTTTTACTAGATCCCATACTACAAGATGTTGTACTAAATTTGAATACAATCTCAGAAACATTTATAACACCTTGCCAAATGCTTAATTTTTATTTTTCCTGACAAAGACAAAAGATTTTTTCAAACGTCGAGAAAATAAAGCTTTTTCTGGCCGAAGTATCTCTTATTTTACTATTGGACATTGGCATGAATAGGGTTAAATATTTGAGTATTTCCTCTTGTTTGTGTATTAATCCACATCCTTTAAATATTTCAGAAAAACTGACAATTCTTTGTAAATAATCATAATAGAAAAAAAAAAATTATACAAAGATTTAATCTCTAAGAGTTTTGGGTGATATTAAAGTGCTTAGTTACAAAATAAAGGAAATAAAGCGCTTTTACACAAAAATAAAAAGTGCGCTAAATGTGAAGTAACTAAATCTAAAGAGAGAAATAAACAAAAAAATAAAGTTATTAGCACAAAATTAAAAACAACATTAATACAAACCCAGTTGTTATTGAGGGTTTACCTGCGAGGGAATCAGAATTTTCTTCAATCTCATTCTCAGTAATGTCGTCAAAGTTGAGCTCCTGGTAGAGGGTGTTGGTGCCACGTTTCTCCCTACAGTGGCTTCTGGTGTGAGGGACAAGTTGGCTGAAGGTGGGACAGAATCTTACTTGCACAGAGCAGATTTGGGTTCTTCCTCGGGTGAACCTCCACCGGTCTTTTTGGGGGAACCTGAATAATCCCCAGTCACATGTTCATAAGATACTGTTGACCATAGTACAGTTAAACCTTTCTATATCGCCCCCTCTTGGGACTCACCAAAATAGGGTGCTATAAACAGATCACTTTTATTAATGTAAAATGTTTACATTTTAATGTTTAAAATTGGGTGCTATAGAGAGGAAGGCACTATTTAGAGGGGGCGCTATAACTGTATTTACAGTTAAATGTTTTGAAACAGAATAATTCTGTATAGACTATTGTTGGGTAACTTTATATTCTATAGGATTTAATTTTGCTATTTGAGAGGAGCTTAAAGTAGAGAGGGAATTTTTTTGGGAGGATATACAGTTACGAGCGTCATCACCTCTGTCACCGTTTGCTTTTTTTTTTTGGAATGGCGCTCTCCTATTGGTTGTCTACGAACACGCCACCTTTGCCCCCCCCCCACTCGCTTCTTGGTTTTTGTAACTATTGTGTTGGAGCGGGTCGTCCTTAAATAAATGCATATATTAGTTAATAACTAAATGGAATCCTCTCTTTCTTTTTCCCAGTAAGAGACACCTACGGAAGCCAACAGTACATAGACAGATAAAGCACATAGGCTATAGTTATTAACTAATATATGCATTTATTTAAGGCGGCAATTTATAATTGTAACAAATAGTATTTGAATAAAAACATTCAATCGGGTAAAACACGGGCGTTGCCCGGGTCATTCGGCTAGTTAAGCTATAAAAACCAGATTGGAACCAGATTTGATATGTAGAAACACGGCTCAGACTGAACTAAAAACTCTTCCTGGTTATAGCAGCATGAATTATTGGTCCCAGGAGATGTTATATTTAACTGTATATTAATTAGTATTACACACACACAACTTTATTAAGACTACTGCTCTTAGACAGATTCACCGCAGGAAGGAAGCACAGATAGAGCTCCTATACTACAGGCAGCACAGAATCCGACAACAGCCTTCAAATTCGATGCATGCCAAGTAGCCACAGATTCCACCGTGAATATGTCATGGTTAGGGTATCACTGAAAAGACAAGTGTGGGATCAGCCACGTTGTAGTCTAATGACACTGATAGACAAAACTTAAGGAAGTTGTACCTTATAGCATATATATATCGGGATTCAGAAAATAACTCTGAGAGATATTTTCTGAATCCCGATATATATATGCTATAAGGTACAACTTCCTTAAGTTTTGTCTATCAGTGTGATTAATATTAAAATTGATGGGATAGATTAGTATACATTTCATGGATTCTTGTAAATGGTGGTGCAAGTCTAACATAGTCTGACAGCAGATTACTGTGTTGTGTGCTACATTAGTGGCGGAGCTCTAACAGCTCCAAGTTTAGAGTTAAACTGCTTTCAAAATACAGTCAAACTTGGATAATTCGAAGCCCAAGGAACCAAAAAAATTCAAATTAAAAACGGAAATTCTATTTATAGGAAATTCTAGGGACCAAGATAAATATTCGAATATTAAAGACGTTTTCAAATTAAAGATGTTTGAATTATCCAAGTTTTACTGTAATAGGATAAGTAGACCCAGTGGAGAGTATAGAGTTGAAGCTACTCACCTGAGGATGGCTTGGGAGGGCTGTAGGTTGTCTGAAACATCAACACCATTATGTAGATAAGTAGGTTTAGTTAGCTAGGATAGAGAGAGATAATCTTTGAAATATCTTTGTCACTAGACTTTCTGGAGGATTCTAGGGGCGGCAACATATAACCCCAAAATTTATTCACTTATTTTGAAGCAATGATGGCCAATAAATAGCAGAGGTGTTACCTTTTATTTCAGAAATGAAAAAATATTTTCCTACAAAAAGATTTAGGAATTTGCACAAACGCTTGAATGCAAAATTAAAAAAAAAAAATTCTTGACTCAAATTTTAAAATAGATCTATCATTGTAATATAAAAAACAAGCCCAAAATCCAAAAAGGTATAATAAATGTGATGTTTTGGCAACAACATTCTGTTTACATTGAGATGTGTATTGTGAATATGGGCTGGTAAAGTAATGCCAACACACGCTGTTCATTTGTAACAACCTTGATCTAGGATTCAATATTCTATATTTTAAGTACTTTTTCTGAAAAAAAAAAAAAGTCTTTGATTCAAAGGTCCCCAGTCTCACAAATCCAAGCTCACCAGGGAATACAAGTAACCAAACAATTCTCTGTAATTTTTCAAGTCTTCTTCTTCTTTCTTATCCCCACTCAATCATATCAGGGTATCAAGCTTGTAGAGCTTGATGATGGTGTTTGCTGGAGATGAGTAGAGCTCATCAATGGTTGATTTCAAGTTCCAAAAGACTAATTTCTACATGTGTTAGTTACACTTGTAGCAAGTGAAAAGAGATCACTACCACACATGTATTTGGGATAGGTGTAACTAATCTGGAGAGAAAAATCCAGTTGCCACAAGAAACACCACATAGTTAGTTATTTGGATTCAACAAGTGTCCTTTACCATATATATTCTGATCAGTAACAAGGTTGGAAAATTCAAGAATTAAAAAAATAATAATAATAGAATGGACCAAAAAAACTTTTTTTCCCAAATGTTTTAAAGTGGAAAATTGAGAGGAGAAGATAAGTATTAAAATAGTATTAAATAAAATAGTATTATATAAAATAGTATTTTAAAAAAATGTCTGTTCTCTCAGAAAATGAATACACAAAGTATATTTTAGTTCCATCAAAGATAGTCTAGTCATTTCTAAAGTCTATCAAATATTATTTTTCATAAATATACACATTCTATAAAAAAGATACTAATAAAGAAGAACACAATGCAAAAGAATACAAAGAACAGAGCATGACACAAAGATGAGTGAGAGAGGAAGATATAGATGCCAAATAAGAAAAAAAGAGACATTTGGAAATTCCTGAGAATAGTAAATAACAAAAGGATAAAAAAAGTTAATTATTGGAATCCGGGATAAAAGGTGTGGAATAGAGAAGAAGAAAGAACAACATCAACAATGAGAGCAAATACCGTTGCATGCACGATGGATTCATAATCATCATCTAAATCCCAGCCAGACATCTGCACACATTCAATCGTGGGGTTGGGTAACACATTGTAGCAACACTAACTAGAGGGACAACAATACGGATTATAGATTATAACTACAAGAAGACCTCATCCAAATAAATTAATAGTGTGTGACATTTTGGTAACAACGCTGTTGACAAAATGTCCCATACTATTAATTTATTTGGATTAGGTCTTATTTTCTTGTAACTAGAGGGAACTGTTAGTGAACAATTTGCATGTAACTAAAGAAAGTCTAAATTAAAGACAAACTAAAACCAAATACATATCCAAACACTAGGTGTGATGAGAAATAGTACAAAAGTCAAATTGTAATGGAATTAGGTGGATAAATAAAGAAAAATTAAAGTTGCTGGTGGCAAAGAGTCTTGATAAATCAAGAAAGCGTAGTTGGTCAATTCTGGAATAATTAAAACTTAACGATTTATTTATAATTATTATAACAGATGTGTGATGCAAGCTATCAGCAACTTTTTGTTGGACTAGGTGTGATGTTTGGGAGCAGTATTGGAGCCATTACACTCGATTGACAAATTTGTGAATCTGGTTTTGGTAGCTTTTTTTAATATCTGCAATCCAAATAGTTATCTTTGATGGGCAAATTAATTTATCATACAATGTCTTTCATCGCATAAATATCATTTATTGTTTGTTACTGTTCTCTCTTTATGGAGATTTTCATAACTTTTTGTGCACTAATTCTTGGGGTTCCAATTTAGTGTCATGTAGTATATATATATATAAAGGTTTACCTGAATCTATAAAAGAAATCAATTTTTTTTTTTAAGTTTATTGTGCAATGAATTGATAAAGAGGGAGCAATCCTCTTCCAAATATTTTTAGAAAAAAATTGTTTTTCTGATAATGATAAGATACACCCAATTTACAGAACTTGACTTTAGTTGATTCTGAATAAAATATCATTAATATTTCCTCTATTTCTACCATTCTGTTAAATGTAGGAAATTTGAATGAAAAAGGCTTTAAATTGTTTCTTGAAATGATATTTTTTATACTTTTTTTAGATTATAGCTTCAAGAAAATAAGACCTAATTGAATGGATTCTTGTAGCTATAATCTATAATACAAATTGTACCTTATCATTTTTGATAGACTTCAATTGACCTAAGAAGTTATTCTTCCTATGAGCTGAAGAATTACAAAGTGAATATCAATGTTGATGCTAAGTCATCATTTGAAGATTCTATTTTAAAGAGTTCAGGATCTGAAACTCTCCTTTATTTTCTAAATCTTGTTAGTATTGTTTGATACTGTTTGAGGTTCAGAGCTCCTTCTGGGTCCACTCTATTGTACCAGCGGTGCTTAGGACAATCCTGTGTAGTTAGGTGAACTAAGGCAGTGATATTTGTAAGTGCAAAGTCAAACTGCTTTTCACATGTGTAGACATGTGGTGCACTTACAGTAAAAGCAGTCGCCTACTTCTACCCACCATGATTATCATGACCTGTACGACGTGTACTTGGGATAAGCAAAAAAAAAGGCAGTGGCAGATTTCACTTATAGGTTAATAATATGATGGAATTTTTGTTTTATACGATGAGCTAAAAGCAAAATATACGAAAAGCGTTTATATGAGTGAAGTACAGCTCGAGGAGCATGAACTCATGGAATTCGTGTAATCTTTACACAAGGGGATAAGAAACAACAACAACAACAACGATGTGAAGTTGTGTACCAAGAGAATGTTTGAGTTAAAACCACAGACCTGGAGTTCAGTCTTGAGGCTATGTAGTCCGGGTTGTACAGGTCCTGGATCCAGCAGTCTGGTGGGGGATATGAGTCCTTGGCCGATCTCCTGTCCTGCAGGGGTTTCCAGGGGAGCGGAAGGGACCTGCTCAGTGAAGGAATCCTCTGTTTCATCCTGGAGGGAGTCTTCTGGTAGGTCCTCCTGTACGGAGTAGGTGTGGGAGGGGTACCTCTCGTACCTAGGCCACATACACAGCGCGGGCTGAGAGAGCTGTTCACAGTATAATGGAGATTCCCATCTACAAAAGTATTTGGCTATTTATAGAGACACAAACAACACATAGCATTAAAATGAAGAAGAGTATTGTCCGAAAGTTCGCAGCACGCGCGCTCTTCAATACAGAAACTTGTCATATGTTAACAACAAAATCTACCCCACTTGCCCAAAATGTAGCTTGGCACCTGCAGCTCTAGAACACATTTTGGCTTGCATTAGATGCACTAAACAGGACCTTTGGGAGAGGCCGCTGCTCATCATAAAACAGCTCGAGGAGCATGAACTCATGGAATTCGTGTAATCTTTACACAAGGGGATAAAAAACAACAACAACCTTTGGTCTTAGTAAAAATGCAGATATTGTTGATTTATATATGTGAGTGAGCGAGAGATAATTGGGGTTTGAATGCTACCACCCAGCAGTTATCACTGACATGATGACATACCTACTGGCTGAAAGACCACACTACAGATACCACAGAGGGTGTTGACAGTTTCCAAAGTGTCTAGCCTTAAATAAACTTCCATGAAGTTTTTCATAAGAATGAAAGAAGTGTTATTTTTTATTATTATATATTTTTTGCTTATCCCTAGTACACGTGGTACAGGCCATGATAATCATGGTAGGTAGAAGTAGGCGACTGCTTTTACTGTAAGTGCACCACATGTCTACACATGTGAAAAGCAGTTCGAATTGGTGTTATACAGAAACAATATAATGCTTAGGACCTCTGGAAGAGGCCGCTGCTTATCATAAAAAAATTACAAAGAGCATGAACTCATGGATTTCATGTAATCTTTGCACAAGGGAATAAGAAACAATAATAACAACATATAGTGCTTTTTTTTTCTTTAAGAAGATAAAAGAAATGGTTTTAATAAAAAATAAATAAAATAGTATGGGTGATGGGAAAAGGATAAAAACTTCCATTGTCACTTTCAGTTTATTTGACTTATAGATAAGACTTTGATAATACTTCAAGTTTTAGGAAACTTGAAGTATTTAATAGAATGGTGCGTTGTATGCATTGTAATTCTATTAATACTTCTAGTATATTTGGGATCTTGTGTTGTTATATATGTAAATATACTTCTCTCTTCTGGTAAACTATATGAAGGCTTACTCTAGGGGTAATTAGTCCTTTACCTGTGATGAGGAGAATCTATAAGGAAATATTGATAGGGTTCATTAAGCCTATTGCTGGAATATTCCTCAATTTGGTGACCATCTACCAGGTCAGGAGACCTACTGCAACCACACACTCCTTTATTACACCGCTGGTGAATTATCTGGGGTGATCCCTTAGAGAGGTGGTTAAACTAGATAGGCTTACCTTTAAAGAAATAGAGACAGTAGCTAAAACAAAAATAAACAAGAACTGGAGGATCCTACCTAAGCACAGCTGGTACAGTAGAGTGGACCCAAGAGAGGAGCTCTGAACCTCAAAAATAGACAGCATAAAACAACACTAACAAGATTTAGAACAGGCCATCTCAAGCCATTGAAGATAGAAAATAACAACAAAATCTACCCCACTTGCCCGAAATGTAGCTTGGCACCTGCAGCTCCACATTTTGGCTTGCATTAGATACACTAAACAGGACCTTTGGGAGAGGCCGCTGCTTATCATCAAACAGCTTGAGGAGCATGAACCCATGGAATTCATGTAATCTTTACACAGGGGGATAAGAAACAACAAATTAGATAGGAGCAACCTGTATCTTGGTCTTGTAACTCATATAGAGCACAGTCCAGAACACATTTTGGTTTGCATTAGATGCACTAAACAGGACCTTTAGGAGAGGCCGATGCTTATTATTAAACAGATTGAGTAGCTTAAGACTCATGTGGAATTTGTATAATCTTTACAGAAGAGGATAAGAAACAACAACAGAGCACTGGTTGTTACCGAAACCTCAAACATTTCAATAAGTTAGAGAGATTCGATCCTTTTAATTCTAATCTATAATCCAAATTGAACACCTTAGCAACAACAACAACAAAAAGCCTTTATTTAGGGTCACTGACCCTATACAGGTTTCACCAGAGGTATGCATAAGAACAAAGCAGTGAGACAAAGGAAACAACGATATAGACAGAATAAAAAGAAGAAAAAAAAAGAGAAAAAAAAAAAAACAAGAAAGAGAAAGAGGGAAGCAAGAAAAACAACACAAAAAGAGTAGCAGTAAGAAAGTGAGGAGTGAGTGTCACTTGGCCTTCTTCTGAGATATGGACTTGAGGAAACCATAAAACACCGTAGCAATATACTTATTCTGGGTCATATTGTCAATTATTGATGGGAGTGAAGCACAGAGTTGCCCAGTTTTGAGCTGAACACCTTAGCACTTAGCATATTTGAAACATGCCCTCATTTGAAATTTATTGAAACACTCAACTGGCTTCTACTGTATATTTCGGTATTCAAATGAGGTACGATAGATGTAGAGATTTAATATCAAATATTTGGAATATTTTTAATAACATTTAAAAGACATTTCTTTATTACTAATATTTCTTTTACCAACTCAGCAGTCAGTTGTTTGATTTATCTGAATAGAGAACTCTAACTTCAAATATCTGGAAGTGGTTAAAATTTTCAACCTTTCTCCCTTCTAAAAAACATGATGTGTGTGTCAAGTGGCCACTGGATTGAGAAGAAAGCAGAATATGAGTCATAGAATAAAATATTCATATAATTTTTATTTTGCCAAAGACATATCACCAATTTAACTGAACTATATAATTGACACATTGGTTAACTTGGAAATTGATTTAAAAATAAAAAACGTATTAATCTTTATGATAATAATTTTTTTTTTATGTGCAAATTTTTACTAGGCTATATATTTTATGAATAATTTTAAGAATTAAAAAATATATATATGAACATATCATCGTAAAGATAGAAGCTATACCTGGCTGGCATTCATAGTTCTTAGAATTAAAGATACTTCAACCAGTAAATCTTTTTTATTATCTCGACGTTTCGACAAAAATCTTTTGTTTGCTCCTGACGAGGACAAGAGATTTTTGTTGAAACGTTGAGATAATAAAAAGATTTATTGGTTGAAGTATCTTTAATTTTAAGAACTATGAACATATCAGATGTATATTGATGATAAGAATAACAAACAAAGTACCTGGGTTTTGAGTTGAGGTTTTCAGAGTTGTCATTGTTCATCATGGTCCTCTCCACAAGGTCCTTGTGTTTCTTGAGGAGCTGTGACATCACCAGGAATAAGTAACACAATGGATACATAGGTGTCAGTAACTATGGGTATTAGAAGTTATTAAAGAAAAGATACTCTTTATCTTGAAATTCACTTGGTCCCAAAGTCCACTTGGTCAAAGACAGACCGTAGGTTGGAGGAGATGATGGTGTCAGCGGTAATTATTCCTTTAATTTTTATGATAGGATCATCTTTAATAAAAAAAAAAAAGACATTCAATGGTCCAGGAATGACATCACCTTAGACTCGTGCTCGGCCATGATGGTATGCAGAGGTTTTGCTGCTGGTGATCCTAAAGATGCCATTGGTTATTATGGGCCATTAACCATTTAGGCTTGGACCACTTTGCAAACAGTTGAAGTAAGTGTTGAATTATGATCGGTTATATTAAAGAGGATATACTGTATATATAGCAGAGACACAAGATGACTAATCAAAAAGAATTGAACATACACAAGTAAAAAATAATAAGTGCATAGATACTGAGTTGTAACATACTTCACTGTGCCTGGAATGGAGTTTTGCCAGCTCCTTGCTTTGCTCCTCTTCCCTCTCCTCCAGTCTACTGGCTACACACACACAATCAACATTGTACCAAAATGGTTTTTAAAGTTCTTTAGGAATTTTTGTTTCTTAATCGTGCGAGTCAATATTATTTGAATATTGTTAGCTCAAGTGCTTAACCCTATCAATGCTGATCACACAAGTGCCACTCCAGCATGTGATCCCAGCTTTAACATTTATTATCAGGATTAAAGGGATCTATTAGGATTCAGGCGATCTACATTTTCTTCGTAGATCGTGAAATGAGTGGTGTCGTTGGAGTCTTGGAAATTCACATTAAAGAGGACTACAGTAGAACTTCCATGAGAGGACACTCGTGCTTGAGGAAACCTCTCTATAAAGAACAGTTTTCATTTGAAAAATTACCATTTTTAATATTTAGTAACTCTCCAGTTAGAGGACACCTTTCCCTAAAGGACACCTTGGCTCTGCAATTAGGTATTGTCCTTTACAAGGAGGTTCTACAATATTACTGTATTATCAAAATTTATAACCACAAGGAAACAGCCTCATCTGACCATATTCTTCACTATATTGGTGGATACCAAATGGATCTCTAACCCAACAAAGTCTACACAGGCCTCATCAACAACCATTGCCTTCTAGTGAGGTTATCAGGAATTAGAAAGAAGAGGATACTTTTACCACAGTTGAGAAATTCGGAAAAGTAAATTCCTCTGCAATAGTATAAATAATAAGCAAAACAAATTCCAAGGGTAAGTTTCTTGTTATAACATATACAGTTAAACCTGTCTATAGCGCCCCCTCTAAATAGCGCCTTCCTCTCTACAGCGCCCTATTTTAAACATTAAAATGTATACGTTTTATATTAAGAGTGTCCTGTCTATAGCACTCTATTTTGGTGAGTCCCAAGAGGGAGCTCTATAGACAGGTTTAACTGTACTCTTGTTGAAGAGTTTATGATACCCGAAAGCTGGAGATGAATAAAGCAAGAAACCCACCCTCAAAAGCTGTTTTGCTTATTATTTATACAGTTAAGAAATGATTGGAGAGTCACAATTAAAGAAAAAATTCCTAGCTGAATTTTTTTCCCATTACCATAGCATCAAGTTCTGTGAAGAATAACAATGAGGAAAAGAACAATGGTAAAACACAAGGAGGGGGATTGGTGTCTGTTGCTGGGAGATGAAACAGCAATTTCCCACAAGTGTTGGAGGGATAGTCATCTCTATGGGTGGATGTGATATGCTAAAAATATCCTATGCAAAAATGAAAAGAGAAGAATTTTCAGTTTGCCTGTAAAATAGAAGAGATAGCACTTTATCTCTCTCACAATGCCATTGAGTTATACGGTAAAACCTGCTTTTGATGTCACCTATCTCAGAAATTTTTCTGTGTTAGGTGTCATTTTTGGTAGGAACCATTTGTTTTCGCACTCATTTACCTCTCTTAGGCATCTGACCTTGTTTAACCTATTTGTCTAAATTTTTTTACGATTTTTTGACAAATCCAAAGATATTCTATTTAATAAAAAGCTTAATATGTTAAAATATTTATATCATGAAGCAAAAATAGAACTTAAATGTAATCAAACAATACTGATAAACGCCGAACACTATTAATTTATTTGGATTTTATTACTTATAAAGCACAATTTGGATTATAGATTATAATACAAGAAAATAAGACCTAATCCAAATAATTTATTATTATCCTAATAAATTATTTGGATTAGGTTTTATTTTCTTGTATTATTTGTCTATTACCTTATAGGTCAGATCTCAATAAGATTTTTTTTTTGTCTAACAATTAATGCTATAAATTGACATGTCACTTTTAGAATAATTAGAAACCAAGAATATAGAGTTGTTATCTTTTAGAATATAATCCTTTACTAGCAATTTTAGAAAAATAAACATCAAAGGATGAGTATTTTTTTTAAATAAACGTTTATCGAGCTTTTGGGATAACGCCCTTCTACAAAATTGTATCAATGATAAAGCACAATTTGGATTATAAATTATAATATAAGAAAATAAGACCTAATCCAAATAATTTATTAGTGTGTGACGTTTCGGCAACAACATTGTCACCATCATCAGACAAAAGAATAAATGAATATAATAAATAAAAATTTATTCTTTTGTATGATGATGGTGACAATGTTGTTGCCGAAACGTCACACACTAATAAATTATTTGGATTAGGTCTTATTTTCTTTTAAAATTGTATCAAATTATTCCTATAGAAGGGCATTATTCTGAAAGCTTGAAAAACATTTATTAAAAAAGATACTCATCTCCTTGGCCGTTTACTTTAATTTTCTAAAAAAAAAAGAGTAGTTATCTGTCAAAGGGTGTGTTGAAGTATCCTTACAGTGATTGGTGGCCTTCCGGCACTTGTGTTCCAGTAGCCGGACCAAGGACTCCAGGCTCTCCACCTTGCTCTGGAGTTGTTCGTTGCCATTGTACTCCAGCTCCAGTGCTTTCTACACATCACCAGCAAGGTCAAGATACTCATCCTTTTTTTATTCGAAGATCAAAAGTCCTACAATCATAGCAAATATATATCTCCTAAAGATTCATAAATTAGTTTAAGGATTGAATTATTTACAGCCAAACATTAATTCAACACTTCAGAATTTTTGGTTGAATTAAAGTCAATGTTGAATTAAACACTAATGGTCAAAACTTAAGGAAGTTGTACTTTTAGCATGGGTTATATTCCTCTTTATTTTTGATTAAATTAAAGAATAAGATATAAAAGAATTCAACTTTATTATTCGAAATACAAAGAGTAACAACAACTCGTTCGATGTGCACGTCTAGTGAGGTTACTCAACTCCGCGCGACGGGAAAACAATTTATAGCTTTCTCTCCTTTCCTTTCTTCTTTTATAATACAAGGCATATTATAGCATGTATATCAGGATTCAGACAATAACTCTGCAAGATATTTGATAAACAGTGACCTTTATTGAAGACACATGAGATAACAAACTTGTGGATAAAATTGTCTCTGTCTCCTTAAAAAAAAAAAGAAAAGAAAAAAAAAAAGGACTACCAATAACGTCAGACTTTCCACTTCCTTAAGTCTTGTCCATGAGTGTATATATATTTGGTTAAGTAGATTTTCAATTCACTACAATTATAGATTAGAAACATAAGATAAAAAGACCATTGATGAAATGTTACACGCAATTTATTGATTTGGTTTTGGTCTTGATTGCCTTAAAACTTCACCTTATAATCAACCATTAAATGGATATTGAATTATATCCAGTTATATTATAAACTAAATAGGCTGATTGGAATTTGAAAAATGGCTGAATTTTATTGAGTGTTCAATTATAGTTGGCTGAATTAAAAATGGTAATAAAGGAAAAATCTGTTGAATTAGAGTAAGAGTGTTGAATTATAGTTTGTTGAATTGAAGATGTTATACAGTAAAACCTCCATGAGAGGAAATTCCGGCTAGAAGATACCTCTCTACAAAGGTAAAAATTTTCATTGTCAAAATTACCATTTTTACTATGTAACAATACAGCTCGAGGAGCATGAACTCATGGAATTTGTGTAATCTTTACACAAGGGGATAAGAAACAACAACAACAACTATGTAACAATTCTCCGGTAAGAGAACACCTCTCCATAAAGGACACTTTTGCTCTGCAACTAGGTATTGTCCTTTACAGAGAGGTTCTACTGTAATATAAATTATATCAAGGATTAAATGACACTAAATTCAATAAATTATTCATGAAAATATTCATACCTTTATTACTTAAATGAGCATTACTAATGGTAACGTATCAATCGATTTCATTTTGTTGTAGCTAAATGCCTTTTCTCAATAAATGAAGAAAAGATAACATTGAGCTCTTGGCCCTGGTCAGCACTGTATCTCAATCTCAATGACCCACTATGGGGGTTTTACAAGTATTGTAATGAATCATGATGCTCATTTCAGCAATCAGGATAGCAATCTCTTTTCATTCACCTTTTGCTGCATAGCTCCTCATCTCTACTTTATCCCGGAGGTCAAAGTCTGACTGTCATGCAGTGCCCGCTGGATAGCCAACCAATGACAGCAACTCTTTTGCCCATCAACTTTTTTCCTTCTTATTAACCCTTTTGCTTCCTGAAATGCAATCATGTGCTGTTAGCCTCGACTGGAACCATTGAGTAGACTTTCCTCAAAAATGTTATCATTTTCAACACACTTTATCACATCTTGAGTTTTTCCATTAAGTTATATACATAGGGTAACATGACTAAATGTATGTGACATTTATTTGGGTCTTGTTACCTTATATTCTATAGCATGATTCCAAATTCCTCTGTTATTTGTAAAATGCACACAATAAAAACTTTTAAAATTCATATTAAACCTGATTTTTTTTTCTTTTTTTCCTATCTTAATCATATAATGGCATCACGTCTGTGGATGTTGCACTTTCCAATGGTGTTTGCTGGATATGTGCGGGGTTCATTGATGGATGATTGGTTATGATGTGGTTGGGAGTTACATTTGGCAGGTAGAATCTAACAAATATATATTTATACAACATATAGTTACGAGAGGATGATATTGAAATCATTTAGATTCAAATATTTGAAGAAATTGAAGGTACAGTAGAACCTCCCTTTAGCGGACACCTCTCAATAAAGGACAGTTTTCATTTGCAAAATTGCCATTTTTATTATTTAGCAACTCTTAAGGACAGTTTGACTCTGCAATTAGGTGTCCTTTACAGGGAGGTTCTACTGTATTGTGATTGAAAAGCCCTAAATAGAGAGGAATAGCCAATAATTTCCAACTTCATGGAACTTCACACTTCAAATCTCTTGAATTCACACGCAACATCAAGACATTTCCAACAAGCAGCAAAAACAATCATTTCAGTCTCCAAAACTTTCATAATTTTATCTCCAAGCCACAACACAGAACCGAATCATTAGAACAATCCAGGTAAAAATTATCAAACTTCTGAGATATCACTAACCTGTGGCTTGAGATCCCATTATTCCATATTAGGACAATAATAAAACAACAATTTGCATATTAAGAGCTACCCACATATTTCATCCCTCAAAACAAAACTGGGGGATTAGTGAAACCAAATCCAATATGCAAACATGTGCAATATGTTAATAGTTTACTCATTATTTAGATTTATTTGATCCATGTTATAATTTCTCTCTTTAAATTGTATCATCAGCTGCTATATCATTAGTTTGAATCTTTTTTAATATGTAAAAACACACAGCATATGCTGGTAATTAACAACAAAAAAAAATACATACAGTTAAAACTGCCTTTAGCGCTCTTGTGACTCACCAAAATAGGGTGCTATAGACAGGTCACTATTAATGTAAATCGCATCGTACTACGTATTTAAAATCGGGCGCTATAGAGAGGGAGGCGCTATTTAGAGGGGGCGCTATAGACAGGTTTAAATGTACATACACCCATTAAAATAAGACAATTTGGCAAAAAAATTGTAAACAAAATAGAGGAACCATAAAAACAATAAGTATAATTTCAATTAATTATCCTTCACAATTGAAAGTGAGAAGTTTCCTACCTAGAGGTTTCAAACAACAAGAGATAGAATCATTTGCCCTTTGCACACACAAAAAATAAAAGGAAGAAGAAAGTAGAGGAAGTGAAGATGATTCATTGTTGGCCCAGGGGAAAAAAGGAATAAAAAAAAAAGAGAGAGAAATAAGAAAAAAAAAAGGGAAGAGTTGTAATTGGAGGTGATGGAGGGCAGGAAGTAAGTGGGTTAGAAAACTACAATTAGACCCCGGGGTCATTAGACATTGAGCCTTCCTTTCTTCTTCCTTCCCTTGGTCCTCTCAGTAGAATTGGGAATGGTACCGATTACAGTAGAAAACCTCTCTCTAAAAGACAAAACTCAGTTGCAGAACGTCCTATAGAGAGGTGTCCTCTTACTATAGAACAGCTTATTAATAATAAAGCACAATTTGGACTATATATTATAAAACAAGAAAATAAGACCTAATCCAAATAATTTATTAGTATGTGACGTTTCGGCAACAGCATTGTCACTATCATCAGACAAAAGAATAAAAAATATATTTTTTTTATTCTTTTGTCTGATCTTCTTCTTCTTTCTTATCTCCACTCAATCATATTAGGGTATCAAGCTTGTAAATCTTGAGACTTTTGATGGTGTCTGCTGGGGGAGGGTAGAGCTTATCAATGGACGAGTCAATACAGTCAATATTTTGTCTTTTGTCTGATGATGGTGACAATGCTGTTCCTGAAATGTCACATACTAATAAATTATTTGGATTAGGTCTTATTTTCTTGTATTATAGCTTATTGATAAATTTATGTATTTTTGGCTCTGAAAACTGTCCTTTGTATAGAGGTATCCTCTTGTTGATGTTCTACTGTATATAGATTGTTCTTCCTCTTCTTCTTTCTTATCTCCACTCAATCATATTAGGGTATCAAGCTTGTAGAACTTGAGACTTGATGGTGTCTGCTGGGGATGAATAGAGCTCATCAATGGATGAGTCAATACAGAGAGTCAATAATGTGTAGATAGATTGTTTAACATTGATAGTATTCTAGATGATATTTGCAAAATAACAGAATCATATCCAGAGAAGTATTTATAAATGACATTTTTGGTAACCATTATGTTACTGAAATGTTATGAATAAATTACTTAGTTATAAGGTATAATATGGAACCTCTTTCTAAAGGTCAGTCTAGTTGCAGAACCAAAGTGTCCTTTAGGGAGAGGTCTCCTCTTACTGGAGAGTTGCTAAATAGTAAAAATGTTGTTGTTGTCGTGTCCAATGAAGAGCCTCAGATGTCTTCATGCATCTCTATCACAGCAGCAGCAGCAATGTCCACTATCTTGGGTGTGTAAAGTTGCTGTTCTGGGTCCAAGTAAATTTTCTGCAAGGCTGCAGCCATTGCTGGGCATGAGAATATGTGGGTAGGTGTTAGTTACACATCAGGACAGTTTTTGCATTTCCTATAGGTTCTTGTGCCATCTGGATGTATTGTCATTCCTAGTAAAAATGTTTTTGATGGATATTAGAAAACTATCCTTTGTAGAAAGTTATCTTCTTATAAAGGTTTTACTATATTTGTTCCTTAAATCTCCTAACACACCTCACGGAAGGAAAGAGCAACTACTCTTGGGAGAATATCATCTCAATCTAATTATCATTGAAATATGCCATTATTATAGTCAGGTAAATAAATGTTTGCCATTCAAATATTTTGTTCTTTTTTCTTCTATTCATTTTGGGACTCATCAGTTATTCTAGTTCAATTGGCTCACAATCCTGTGTGGGAGAGCCATAAAATAAGTTAAACAAAGGGCTGTGGGGTGATAAGGAAGACTTTGTGCCATATTCCATCCAGACTTGTGCATATCTGGCAGGTAACCAACCAAGTGGAGAGAGGAAACGGACCACTTTCCCCCCACGTCAGTTGACCATAGAAATGGGGTTAGAGTGAGGAAACCCATCCATCCAGATATATCGGAGAAAGTTGATCAGGAAGCCGACAAATACCTGCCCTACATAGCTGGCCTCTTGTTTCCACCAATCCCATTGGGCCCTTGTTAGCCAATCCTCTGGATGCTTCCAAGCCCATCATTACTTTCCTCTCTCATTGGAGAATAAACACATTTCAAAGTATGATACAGTAAAACCTTCCTGTAAAGGACACCTAATTGCAATGCTAAAGTGTCCTTTAGGGAGACGTGTCCTCTTACCGGAGAGTTGCTAAATAATAAAAATGATAATTTTGCAAATGAAAACCGTCCTTTATAGAGAGGCATCTCTCATGGAGGTTCTACTGTGCAAACTTCTTTTATTCAACACCCCCATAAGGGATCAGAATTTTAAGTTGAATTAAATTCTGTGTTGAAGCCAGTTAAATTATTTCAAATAAGCCCGTGATTGGGATTTTTTAAAAGTGATTGAATTAAAGTAAAGTAATGAATTATAGTCCTATATATTATAAAAAATCCAAGGTAAAAAGGGCCCCTAAAGGTTAAAATTATGAACAAATTATGGGTGATTTTCTCTCTAGTGTGGCTACCAATATCAGGTTATGATTGGCTCTCCCAATGCTGACATTTTACCAAAGACTTTATTTTTAAAGATCTACAATCTATAGAGGTACTTTCAATACAAGAGCCTCACACAGTAGAACAACCTCTCTTTCAAGGCCAACACCTAGTTGTAGAGCCTAAGTGTCATTTAGAGAGAGGTATCCTCTTACCACACAGAGAAGTGCTATTTATTAAAATTTTGGTGATGAAAACTGTCCTTTGTAGAGAAATGTTCTCTAGCTAGAGTGTCTTCTCATGGAGGTTCTACTCTATTGGATTTTTATACTAAATATGTTAATAATATTTCAACAAGCACAGTATGATCAATGAAAAAATTACTAAAATATTAATCAAACATGAGCTAACAAAACCAAATCCAAATAAATAGTGTGTTGTCACACTATTTATTTGGATTTAGTCTTATTACCATATAATTTTAATCTAAAATTAAATTGTATATCTTATCATAAAATATTAATTGGTTGTGTTGTAGGTATTAAAATCCAATACAGTAGAACCTCCATAAGAGGACACTCATGCTAGAAGACACCTCTCTATAAAGGACAGTTTTTATTTTTAGAAAATTATAATTTTTACTATTTAACAACTCTCTGGTAAGAGGATACCTCTCCCTAAAGGACACTTTAGCTCTGTATTTAGGTGTCCTTTACAGGGAGGTAGTTCTACTGTATAAGTCTCTTGTATTGATAACTTCATTTAGAATTAACAAATTGACATCTCATAGATACCCTCTACTCAAGTGTAGGGGTAAAGAAAGGGGAGTGATATGTCCTGGATTGAAACCTTATTTCTTTGGTATTATTCTTCTTTCCCAAAAAACCTTAGAAGTAGAAAGATGTGGAGTTCTAACCTACTCTCACAATTATCTCTGAGAAGCAGTGTTGAAACACAAAAACACAATGCCTAATTTTTTTTTAATTGAATGTTTTGTAATAATGAAAGGGGAGGGAGATATTTTTATTTAGTTTTTTGTAATTTTAATGTTGGAAAAAAAAAGTCAGTCCTCTAGAACAATAAACAATGTTTTTTATCAAGGCATTCAACATTTGAATCAATTATTTTTACGAATTTCCTTTTTCTTTTTGTTTCTATGGAAAATTCTACTGGCTCTGCCTAAATTCCTAATAATTTACTAAGTACAATTGAGAATCTGAGTCAATGTTGTAGATCCTACAAGGCATCACCAATCTGTATTTTATATCTTCTTCTTATCTCCACTCAATCAAATTAGGGTATCAAGCTTGTAAAGCTCGAGACTTTTGATGGTGTCTGCCGGGGATGAGTAGAGCTCATCAATGAGGGAGTCGATACAGTCAATAATGTGTTTTTGGGGTTGTAGGTTGAGAATTGCACTTAGTACATAGTGGGAAAACCTTGTAACCATTCAACCTTTCACCCAGTCATGATGTATTATATATGAATCAAATAAATGAAATATTCAAATTACCCAATTATTTTGGACTAATTTACATATTCTCTGTATGACTGTATGATAGTGATTCCTTCCCAGGCTTAACTACATATGGTGTCAATGTATCTTTAGGATTGGTAAAATATCATAGAAACATATGAGAACAAAAAGATTATGTTAATTTTACCAATACAGTTGAACCTCTCTGTAAAGGACACCTAGTTACAGAGCTAAAGTGTCCTTTATGGAGAGGTGTCTCCTTACTGGAGAGTTGCTAAATAGTAAAAATGGTAAATTTGCAAATGAAATCAGTCCTTTATAGAGAGGTGTATTCTTATGGAGGTTCTACTGTATCAGATTAATTTGCATGTCCTGCAGAGTTGCAACTCCTTCCAATCCTAAATCTATAAGGTTTCAAGGTGTCAACAGGATAGGCTAGATGTTGTGGAAAGGTACGAGGAACACAAACATACACATGCACAAACAAAAATTTCTTCTTTATTTATGTAAATAATAGCCAGGAACTTTCCTGACAAATATATGTGGGGACTTAATCCCTACACATTGAAGTAAATATGTAGCGCATGCATTCTACCAATTAGAGGCAAATGGAAGGATCTTTGGACTTTTACACACCTGTGATGCTGATTATGGAAATTAAATAGGTCAACACACACACCACACATGCCAGCTTTGACCAACAACACCTGTGGGTTCCCTACAGAGGGGCTTCCAAGATATCCAATATTCTATATATGCCAAATAGAATCCAAGCTGTCATCTAATGATAAAAATTTGGAATATAAGAATGATAAAGCACAATTTGGATTATAGATTATAATACAATAAAATAAGACCTAATCCAAATAATTTATTAGTGTGTGACGTTTCGGCAACAGCATTGTCACCATCATCAGACAAAAGAAGAATTTTTATTTAATTAAAAATATATATATATATTTATTCTTTTGTCTGATGATGGTGACAATGTTGTTGCCGAAACGTCACACACTAATAAATTATTTGGATTAGGTCTTATTTTCTTGTATCTATAATATAGGAATATTTAAGTAAATACATCCGTCTCATTTACACTCATGGACAAAACTTAAGGAAACTGTACCTTTTAGCATGTATATTGGGATTCAGACAATAACTCTGAAATATATTTGATACACAGTGACCTTTATTGAATTTACGAGATAACCAAATGTGAACAAAATTGCCTCTGTCTGCCTAAAAAAAAAAAGTTTTATCCACGAGTACTCCCTAGTATAACTCGTCTATCACAAAATTCTCAATAAAAATACAACTTTTAAATGAAGAGTGGGGAGATAAAGATAATAAACATAGCAAACCTCACTATAACAACATCACCCAAGACTGAGATTTTACATTCCAGTATAACCACATTGTCATAACCATGTTGTTGTTGTTGTCGTGTCCAAAGAAGAGTCTCAGATGTCTCCATGCACCTCCAACACAGCAGCAGCAATATCCACCATCTTGGGTGTGTTAAGCTGCTGCTCTGGGTCCATGTCAATTTTCTGCAAGGCTGCGGCCATTGCTGGGCATGAGAATATGTGAGTAGGTGTTAGTTCCACACCAGGACAGTTGTTGCATGCTCTATAGGTTCTTGTGTCATCTGGATGTATTGTCATTCCTTTATAGTGTTTTGTTCTAAGTCTTATTATAGTTTTTGTCAGTTTTCTCTTAGAGTTTATTTCATTATTGTCATAAAACCATAGTATAGTTAAAACAATTTGTATTTAAAACTTGGGATCTTTCAATTCTAATGTTATAACCAAGTTGCTGTTATAAAAAGAGATTCCAGTGTGTACTGAAAAGTTCTTAAAATGGAGCCTGTGTTAATCTAGAGATCTGTTAGTATAGATGTGTCTTGTAAAAAAAAAAAGAAAGAAACAATGTCAAAATATATTTTTTTAAACTACAGGTTCATTATGGGATTTTGGGCCTTTCTAGAGAATGCTTTGCAACAAAAAAAGTATCTTCTAAATGTTCATCTATGTAACTATCTCCTCAAGCATTAACTGAAGGGACAAACAGTTAATATCTATGTTGGTGATAGTGTGAATTATTGTTGTAAATACAGTAGAATCTCCTTGAAAGGACACTCCCGCTAGAGGACACCTCTCTATAAAGGACAGTTTTCATTTGCAAAATTACCATGTTTACTCCGGTAAGTGGACACCTCTCCTTGAAGTACACTTTGACTCTGCAATTAGGTGTCCTTTACAGGCAGGTTCTACTGTATCAGTAAATTCTACATCTTCTCTACTACTTTTCTCTAAATGACACCTTGTTGCAGAGCTAAAGTGTCATTTAGAGAGAGGGGGGGGAAGTGGCCTTTTACTGGACTATAGCTATATACTCAAAATGATAATTTTGCCAATGAAAACTGTTCTTTGTAGTATCCTTTAGCAGGAGTGTCCTCTAATGGAAGTTCTGCTATAGTTTGTTTAATAAACTTCTTAACATGGATGACAAGCTTTAAATATGTTACTATACCAATAATGGGGTACTCTAGGTTGACAGAGAGAATGCTAAATGTCATGTATAGATCATTCTTATAATCCAAATGGTGTGCTTTTTCAATAAAGTAAGGACTTTAAAAATATTGTTAAGATTTTAAAAATGAATCTCTCCTTTAAATTAATTTCATCTACTATTTAAACAGGATAATCAGACTGTACTATCTGAACTGTATAGTTTCACTTTGAGAAACATGACATAAGAGATTTATAAGATTTAGCAGTTATTCCAGAAGGAATTGATAAGAATTGGAGAGATTTGATAAGGTACAATTTGGATTTTTTGTTCAATGAGTTATCTCAAGATAAGACCAAGTCCAATACAGATAAAGATAAACTAAATTGGGTTCCTGTCTTATTACCTTGTGATTTCGTAGAGAAGATAATGTTGTTTTAATATAGAAGTAGGTTTCTTCAATAAATCTCGGAAGTAGTTTGTGAGTAAGTAATTGTGTCAAAGTGTTATGGAATTAATTAGTATTACAGTAAAACCTCCCTTTAAAGGACACCTAGTTACAGAGCAAAATTGTCCTTTAAGGAGAGGTCTCCTCTTACCTGAGAGTTGCTAAATAGTAAAAATGGTAATTTTCCAAATGAAAACTGCTCTTTATAAAGAGGTGTTCTCTAGCGTGAGTGTCCTCTCATGGAGGTTCTACTGTATAGATAAAAATTTACAAGGTAACAAGATCAACTAAACACAAGGTAATAAGACCAAATCCAAACACCTTGTCCTAATCCAATTATCTTGTGTTTATAATCTATAATCCAAATTGTAGCTTATCAATACCAACTAAGTAAATTGTATGTGACATTTCTGAAACAATGTTAAAATAACTCAAAGTTATTCAGTCATAGTGTACATTACTGCTACATAGTGCTATTACTGAGAAACTTCAGGAATAAATTACTTATTTGGACTTGTTACCTTGTAAAATGTATACGGTGTCAAATATGGATGTATGGCGTAATTAGCAACACATGAGGCAATTAATTGGAAACAATTTTACCTCAATCAATCTTTTTCTTTCAATATGAAATGAAGGTTTGTCTAGCAGGGCTGGGGAAATATCCATCAATGTTGGAGTTTTAATTTAAGACACTTCACAGAAGAGGATAGTGGCATTTCTAGAATTGTGTAAACTACAAACTAGCTTAGTTTCCAGTAGCAAATTACATAAATGAGTACAATACAGTCTAGCTTGCAAAGTTGAACTGCTTTTCACATGTGTAGACATGTGGTGCACTTACAGTAAAAGAAGTTGTCAACTTCTACCCACCATGATTATCATGGCCTATACCACGTGTATTAGGGATAATAATGAATATAAATACAGTCTAGCTTCTTTAATTCAACGCCCCCAAGGGATCAAAATTTTCAGTTAAATTTTTTAAAAAGTTGGTATTGAATTATAGCCAGTTAAAAATGAAAGTAAATTAGATGATTGCTAAGTGAAAAATTGGTTAAAGTGTGTGGAATTAGAGCCGGTTGAATTAAAGAGATTATACTGCGCGTTTGAAAGAAGTAAATAAAAAGGGTGTTATACCATAATGAAATATCACCTCCTCATTTGGCCATATATGCCATATATGGGGTAAAAGTACTGAACATTATTTTCTTTCTAAAATCATTTTCTGAAATTGGCCAATACTTTGCTAAAATGCAGATGGCACATTGTACACTATTTAGAATATAAAACGAAAATTGCAATTATACTGCGAATGTTTCTTTTAAATGAAAAATCGAAATTTCTTCCAAAGAGAAATAGCAATTATTTCTAACTTTAAGGATGAAGTATGATAGGATGAATTGTGAAGAGTAATGATAAACGGAAAAATAAAATATTGTATTGTATTTTAAATTACTATTTAGAATGTACACTATTTTAGTGTGAATATTTAGTTCTCAAATATAACAAAATATAACTTTTAAAAAGAATTCTTCTGAAGTACCCTATATAACATCTTTAATATAACTGACTAATTCAACACACTTATTTTAATTCCACAGCCTTTCCTTTTTTCAAATTCCAATAAGGCTATTATCTTTAACCAAAAATTCAGATTCCTTGGGATGTTGAATTAAATAAGATGGGCTGTATATGCAAAATGGTCAACTACAATATTAAGAGAGGAATGGTAGAACTGACTAAACCATTAGGATGGTTCACCACTGATGAACCTGTCTCTTCCAATAATTTTATGATCGTACTGAAGACAGCAGAAAGTTTTAAAAAGAAACATTTGAGCTAAAATTATTTACATTTTTGTTTTTAACTAACAAAAAAAGTCAACTATATATGTTTGTATCTCTTCAGCTAGATGCAAAGCTGTATGTAATATAAGAGTAGAACCTTCATGAGAGGACAAAGCGCTAGAGAACACCTGTCTACAAAGGACAGTTTTAATTTGCCAAATTATAATTTTTACTATTTAGCAAGTCTCTGGTAAGAGAACACTTCTCCCTAAAGGACATTTTGGCTCTGCAAATAGGTGCCCTTTACAGGGAGGCTTTACTGTATGTACAAAGAACACTTTAAAGCTATGGTACAAATGTAGAGGAAGGCGATGACATTTCTAACATTGTTTACACCACAAGCCAGTACGGTGTCGCAGAAGGTGGCAAACAATCTTGTGACTTGTTGGCAATACTCCAACTTTGTCATCTAGCTGTGCAAGATTCCTAAAAATGGCTCATTTTTTAGACAAAACTTAAGGAAGAAGTTGAACCTTTTAACATATATATTTGGATTGAGACAAAACTCTGAAAGATATTTGATATACAGTGACCTTTATTGAAGACACAAGAGATAACCAAGTTTGGACAATATTGTTTCTGTCTCCAAAAAAAAAAAAAATAGATGATTGGTGAACATCTGACTTTACACTTCCTTAAGTTTTGTCCTTTAGTGTATATGCCGTAAAGGTGTAACTAGTTGATTTTTTTTTTGTTGTTGTTAATTCAAGAAAAGATATCAGCAATATTCAGGAAATTGAAAAAAATTCAATAATTGATTGATATTGTTTCTACAAGATGGCAAAAAAATAAAAAAGCCATCAACGATGTACAGTTTTTCGACCAGAAAAATTTATTTTCCTATCTTCACTCATTTTCAGCATCTTTTATACAAAGTGTGTTGGTCATGGTACTTTTGTGCTTTACCAACATATTTGGCTAACATTTCTACTCAGTGAACAAACCTAAAAACTGACAATATTTAAATTCAAATATGCTTCTCTCAAGAGAAGAGAGATTTCTCCTAGAGTATCAATTTGTTAGAACAATCTAAATAGATGTGTTTGACTGTATTTATTAGGGTTTTAACACAAACCAAAAAAAAAAAAAAAAACTTCAATGGGGTCTGAAAAATGTCACCTGCTGGAGGAGGAACCACCCAAATATAACAAAAAATTGGAGGAGAAAGGGAAAAAGAAAGTGGAGTGGCCTTGTCACCACAGCAACTATCTGGGTTGATTGGCTAATGGTGAGTGGGAGGTCGTCTGGCCAGTAACTGCTGACCTTCTGATCCAAACACTCCCCTCCCTCCATTCCTTCCTACAGAATTGCTCAATGTTCTAACCTAGCTGTGGCTCTCCAAGGAATTAACTTACATAGTAGAACCCCATTATAACAGAAACTTGTTTATAACATCATAATCCAAACACTCCCCTCCATTCCTTCCTACAGAATTTCCCAATGTTCTAACCTAGCTGTGGCTCTCCAAGGAATTAACTTACAGTGGAACCTCATTATAACAGCCACTTGGTTATTACATCATAAATCTAAGGTCCCAAGTTTTAACCCAATTGTTTTGCCCATGTGGATATATAGCCATGGTTCCTAAGTAACATTTTTACATTTAGTAGAACTTCATTATAACAGCCTCCTTTATAACAGCAACTTGGTTATACAATAGAACAACCTCCATGTGAGGACACTTACGCTTGAGGAAACCTCTCTACAAAGGACAGTTTTCATTGTCAAAATTACCATTTTTACTATTTTAGCAACTCTCTGGTAAGAGGATACCTCTCTCTAAAGGACACTTTGGCTCTGAAATTAGGTGTCCTATACAGGGAGGTTCTACTGTAACATCATTTAATTCTTAGAGGTCCCAAGTTTTAACCCAATAATTTAACCATGGTTCTCCTTAGTCACATTGTTATAGAAAGATTTGACTAATTCTAATCATAATATAGTTTTCTTCTTCTTAACTCCACTCAACAATTAAGGTATCAAACCTTGTTACCAAAACATTAACACAATATATTTTTTTAGATTTGGTCTTATAATATTGTAATAATAAGTACATTCAGTTATTTTTGTCTGAAGATGGTAACAGTTTTATTTCTTAAAAGTGCCATATAAATTACTTATTTGGATTTGTGGGTTTGTGGCCTCATCCAAATTGAACCATATAAATTTTATTTCAACACATTACCTTAAAAAAGCAAGTAGGTGCAATCACCATGTAAGGCTACCAAGTCCAATATAGAGGTTGATTATCATGGAACTTCATTTCATGTTTGATAAAGCACAATTTGGATTATAGAGTATAGATACAAGAAAATAAGACCTAATCCAAATAATTTAATAGTGTGTTACATTTCGGTAACAGCGTTGTTACCATCACCAGACAAAAGAATCCTTTGCTGTAAACGTCACACAACATTATATTATTTGGATTGGGTCTTATTTTCTTGCTTCATTTCATGATAAAGATTTTATTCTTTTGCCTGATGATGGTGAGAGACAATGTTGTTGCCGAAACGTCACACACTAATAAATTATTTGGATTAGGTCTTATTTTCTTGCTTCATTTCATGTTGTTCTATGTGATTCTTTCACCTCATCATTATCCCTCAGTACCATACCACACTATTAGGCTGATAAACTAGTGCAAAGTGCAATAGGAAGAATGTATATGTAGAAAGAAATTGCTATTATAGGGGAGTCGAGGATAAACCTCCAAAAAAAGATTAATATATTGAAAGAATATCTTGGTGAGAACTATATGACACTGAACGAGTCCAAATCGAAGGTTATGGTATTTCGCAATGGTGGTAAACCCTCAAGAGAAGATAGATGGTACTGGAATGGTAAACCTCTGATGGTAACAAGAAGATATAATTACTTGGGATACCCTCCGGTCAGTACAACTAAAACCACTCAAGCCGCAAACTTTTTCAAAGGAAAAGTACTTGCGGCAATAAATGCTACAACCCCAATATTGGCAAAATCAAAAATTAATTCATTAAACTCTGCAATGAAACTGTTTGACTCTATTGTGATGGCTGTTTTGATGTATGCTGCTCCAATTTGGGCAACAGAGTATAAAGATTTATTAGACCATATACAAGATACATTTATTCGTAGGTTTTTGAATTTGCCTAGATATACACCAGGATACATAATAAGACCAGAAACAGGCCGCGTCTCATTAATAATAACAGCTCTGAAATTGACCTTGAAATATTGGCTGAGGGTGCTGAGTATGGATACAAATAGACTGCCTCGAATATGTTTAACTAGAATGAGGCAATTATCCTGTGCTACAGGTGCGCCCATCGGTTTTATAAAACAATTAAGCAATTTACTTAATAATAACGGATCCTCATGGCTTACTTATTGTAATGATCCTGATTCACTAAGGAATGCTATCCCTGGAATATTAAGAACTGCGATAGAGCAAACAATACAAAACGACTTAACAAGAATAACCCAATCAAAGTTATATTCCCACTATAGAGACATATATACAACGTTTACCACCGAAGAATACTTCTTAAGTGAACTCCCTTTTCCTATCATCAGATTAATTGCACAATTTAGAACCCTTTCAATTTTTTTCAGAGAACACCATTTGATTTTATTGAGGCGTGAAGACCTGAAATGCACTTTCTGTGGATCAGGAATAACAACGGAGATGTTGCACTACTTATTTGACTGTGCTGCTCTGTCTGAGGAAAGACGAAAACTAAATGATAAAATGGGGCAACTATGTCCTTCATTTCCGGCACTGATTAATGAAATATCAAAGAATAGGTATATAGCGATGGCGATATTTGGATTCCACAAGACTATCCGGAAAAAGGCCTCACAGTGTTCTCCCTATCCCTTGTGAACTGGCGAATCCTGTATAGGGCGAGAGGCCCTAAATAAAGGCTTTTGTTGTTGTTGTTATATGTAGAAAGAATGATAACTAGATAGGCTCTTAACACAAGGTAATAAGAACATATTCAAATAAATAAAAAATAGTTTTATTACTTTGTGTTTATAATCTATAATCCAAATTGTGCCTTATCATTTAGAAAGATATGCTCTTGTAATGCTCTACAACTATATAGAAATAATAATAAGTAGATAGGCTCTTATAACAGTTTTTTTTTTACTTATCCTTTTAGTCTAAATTAGACAAGATCTTGGAGGTTGTGCTCATAAAGAAGCTCAAGAACTCTTCTTGGTTCTCTGCACAGGGATCTTTTGTCCTTTCCAATGCAATTTAGTATATGTTGGGAAGCGGCCTCTTCGGTTTTGCACCTAGTGCACTCCCTATGCTCTACAACTATTTAGAAAGAATAATAACTAGATAGGCTCTTAACACAGTTATACAGCTAAACCTGTCTATAAAGGTAATAAAACTAAATTCAAATAAATAAAAAATGGCCTTATTGTGTTTATAATCTATAATCCAAATTGTTCCTTATCATTTAGAAAGATAGGCTCTTGTAATGTTCTACCTCTAGGCAAGAGACAAAGACTTGATAGAATATTTAAATATGGAAATGTGTGTAGAGGGTGTACATACAGAAATGGAAATGAATGAGGCTCTGTGATTACAAAAAATGACTCAGTTTCTAGATAGCTAGTCTTGTTTTAGAAGCTGGCTTCAGTTGATTGGGTTTGCAATTAGCTGATGGTGTCAGGCAGTGTGACATCATTGAGCTGGCTGGAGATAAAAAATCATCCACACTATCTCTCCCACTATCTTGACATTACACCAAAAACTATCATAACAAGACATCTGAACGCGATATTCCAGTATCCATGTGGAAGTTTGATAACCTCACTAATTCCCACTATCTTGACATTACAACAAAAACTATCATAACAAGAAATCTGAATGTGATATTCCAGTATCCAGTGTTACTATCTTCAGATGTGGGAGTTTGTAGAGGAATCGTTTACACTGTCAAAAGAACTCAATGTGGAATTTTATCCTGAGGCATAGCTATGCCTCAGGATAAAATTCCACATTGAGTTCTTTTTTCTGAAAAAAAAAAAAATTCTTCAAAAGCAACCAATTCTTGCCAAAGTCCAAATCCATAAAGGTAACTAAACAAGGCTTTGGTACAATTGTAATTGCAAAAGTCGACCTGAGTTCAGAGCAAGGTACAATCCAGCTTTGTTACCTGCTCACTGATTAACTGATAACCAAGAAGTCTCTTTTCTTGGAATCCCTGCAATAGATAAGGATCTTTACAACTTCAATTATCTCCCCCCAAGTCAATATTGCCAACCTGTCTGTCTGCAGGTGTCTCAGTCTCTCTTCCTATTTATTTCGAATTAATTCCAAAATTTCATACAATAAGTATTTACAATAATTGATGGAGGGATGTTAGATTTTTATATTACATATATATTTTTGAAAATAGAGAAATCTATAAATAAATCTTTAGATAAAAAAGTATATATTGGATTAAAATATTGGTAAAATAAATGATATTTTGATCAAATATATGCCTTTTTATTTAAAGATTACATATATATAAATTTCCAAGATCATTTGTTAGTTAGAAGTTGATTCAGAACAAATATAGCTACATCAACTAATGATTTATTTAACTTCCGACGTTTCAGTGGCCTTCTGTCATTCTCCTCAGAGGGATGCTTATTTAGAATTCTAGTTTTAGAATCCTAGGATTCAAAATAATCTTCCCCCTGACTCCTCAGTAAGAGCAGGTCACTGAAACATTTGGAGTTAAATAAATTATTGGTTGATGTAGCTATATTTGTTCTGAACATACAGTTAACCTGTCTATAGCACCCCCTCTAAATAGCACCTTCCTCTCTATAGCGTCCAATTTTAAATATGTAGTACGATGCGATTAACATTAAAAGTGACCTGTCTATAGCACCCCCTCTCTATAGCACCCTATTTTGGTGAATCCCAAGAGGGGGCGCTATAGACAGGTTTAACTGTATATATCCAAAAGGTATGGCATTACCCTGGATTTTTTAGTTTAATCTACTAGCTGTGTGTTTTCATATTGTGGAGAAGGGTAACACTTGAAGGGTAATTTTAAGAGAAGATTAGAAACACAAGGTAATACTACTGAACCAATTAAATAAATAATTTCTGTAACAATGATGTTACCAAAACTTCACACACTATTCATTTGGATTTGGTCTTATTACCTTGTGTTTTCAATCTATAATCCAAATTGTACCTAATAATTTAAGATGAACTTCTTTACAAGACAAGCTTCTTTACAAGGCAATAGAACTTCAAGTTTTGTGGCACAAAAATATTTCACTTACTAATGTCCCCAAGATGCCTATACAGACAATTCTGGCATCAGTTCAACCTTACCAGAGCATGTATCATTTTAATTAATTGATTGCGCACCTTATTGCATACGTTTATTTGGATTTGGTCTTATTACTTTGTGTTTATAATCTATAATCCAAATTGGCCTTATTACCTCACATTTTAACACAAGGTAATAATACCAAATCCAAATAAATAAAAAAGTGTGTGACGTTTCTGTAACAGCATTGTTACCATCTTCAGACAAAAGTACTGAATGAGAAATTTTACCGGTAACAACGCTGTTACCGAAACGTCACACACAATTTATTTATTTGGATTTTGTCTTATTACCTTGTGTTTATAATCTATAATCCAAATTGTGCCTTATTATCTAACTTTTTGTTCATTTGCCCAGGAACATTTTGATATTAGGTTTGCTAGAATAATCCTCAAGAACAAATAGAATGACAAACAACAGAGTTTTAAGAAGATTTAATGGAATGAGGCCAAGCCCTCCCAATATTTTTTCATCGCAGTAAGGACAGTAGAGGTTTCATTTATTTGTGAAAAGAAACATTCGTGTTTTGGTGTTTTCATTTGTTATATATTACTAATGACTTTGTTTATGGTCAATGAAATATTTTGAGATCTTTCTCAATACAAATTTTTCAATCAGCAGTAGGTTTGGACTTTAAGAAAGAAGACACCAACAACATTAGAATTACTGCTCTCCTCAGGGTTTTATTCTAGAACAAAGACCCCCCCCCCCCCCACCTCTGGTACTATTTAAAACTACTGTAGAACATTGGTTGAGTCACTGAGGTTATTCTGATTGAATCATAGATTAGCTGGCATACCTACTGAGCTCATCACATCACTTAGCACAAACTCTTCCTATAATAGAAGCATTATAGTGTGTCAGTTTTAAATGCTATGTTTAGTGGGTGTATCTTTGAGATATATTGATTTAAAAACATCACAATATATATAAAATAAAGACCTGCAGACTTTATTATAAACAACATCACACAATTTAACATGTTTAGTGAAAGTACATCCATGGGCCAATCATATTTCCAAGCTACATTCATTAAACTAGAGATGGAAGCAAAGAACTTTTAGTAAAATCTTTATCAAAATGAATATTACCCCACACAAGAAATAGTAAAAAGACGCTGGAATAAACATCACCATAATCTGAATAAACTGTGTCCTAATGAATTATTCTATAACTGTTCACTAATTTAGATAATACAGTAGAACCTCCCTGTAAAGGACAACACCTAATTGCAGAGCCAAAGTGTCCTTTAGGGAAAGGTGTCCTCTTACCGGAGAAGTCAAAATAGTAAAAATGATAGATTTGTAAATGAAAATTACCCTTTATAAAGAGGTGTCCTCTAGCAGTATTGTCCTCTCATGGAGGTTATACTGCATATAGATAAGAATTACAAAAAAAAAAAAAATTTGAATAAGTAAATTCTATGAGGAACTTTGGTAAATCCATTGTTAAACAATTCCACAGGTTCTGGAGATGAGTTTCTTTTCTGATTTTTGTAACAGTTTAGCATCAGGCGACGTTTTATTCATTTATTTATGTTCTCCTGTAGAAGGGCAGAGATGTCCAGAAAACTTGAGACTACGTTAATAAAATGAAAAGAAACCCATCTCCAGAAAGCTGTGTGGTATTGTTTAATTTATGTCTAGGAGATTTAAATCAATTGGTATGAAACTGTGGCGACCACACTTTGCTTCAACGAGCGCGAACTGGGACAAAGCTTCACTACACACACGGGCAGTGTGATGGCCTCGGCAACCGCGAGGTAAACTAGAGGGCTTGATCCCAACGGCTGCTACTTCTTTTCTCTTTATATATTTCTGGTTTTAAATAAATTAATTTTTATTTTATCAGCGACCTTTCCACAAGCCACACCAATACATCACACAACCATTCCACAAAACCATCTCCATGTAAAAGTAGTGAATTGGTTTGAATTTAAGAAAGAAAGAGTTGATCAATCTAGATTTCCCCAGGTGAGAGACTTCAGTGTGAAGGAAACAAACAAGCTCTCTGACAAGCTAATTACCGGCTGTCCAACTGCGGGTTGTCATCAATACAGTCAGTGACCTCCTCCAATCTGGTTCCTTCAACAACACTCTTCTACTCCTTCCTTTCACATTAAAGAAAGTATCTCTCTTTCCTTCTTCTTTTTCTTTCTTATCTCCCACTCAATCATATTAGAGTGTCAAGCTTGTAAAGCTTAAGACTTTTGATGGTGTCTGTCAGGGATGAGTAGAGTACATCAATGGATGAGTCAATACAGTCAGTGACCTCCTCCAATCTTTTTCTTTCAACAACACTCTTCTTCTTCTTCTTCCTTCTACATTACAGAAAGAAGCTCTCTTTCCTTCTTATTATCTATTGTAAGGTAATTAATTAGACAAATTAAATTTATCGATAATATAGAATATTTTATTTATGAATCTAAAGATCAAAATCTGAAAGAAAGGCTAATCATATTCATTTACCAAAACAAAATATATAAGAGTTCCTCACGACCCTCGTGCCGAGGCACGCGATGAATAAATTAAATGTTACAATATTATTAAAGGATTCTTCTTTCTTATCTCCTCTCAATTCTACATGTCCCTCGATAAATTAAGTGAGAAACTAAGAAAATTATACCTAATCCAAATAATTTAATAGATATTTTGGCAACAGCATTGTCACCATCATCAGACAAAAGAATAAAATACAATGTCTAATGATGGTAACAATGCTGTTGCCGAAATCTATTAAATTATTTGGATTAGGTCTTATTTACTTGTATTAAAATCTATAATCCAAATTATGCTTTATTAGGTGTGAAACCAAAAAAAATGCAATAAGAGTTTGTTTTCAAATAACCAATTGATTTCAAATCATAGAACAAGATAATTAGAAACATAGAAACTAAATTGTGCCTGATCATATGCAACTTTAAATAATATGTAAATGATAAAATAGAGAAATCAATAGCAATATAGATTTTATAAATGTTCAACAGAAGTATTTATAAAATCTATATGGCCATTGATCTCTCCACTCTCTCTATTTTCTCTTTTACATATTATTCAAAGTTGCATATGATAATGGTATAATTTGGATTATAGATTAGAAACACAAGATAATAAGACCAAATCCAAATAAATAGTGTGTGCTGTTTCAGTAATAGCGTTATAACCGAAATGTTACAAACTATTTATATATTTAGATTTGGTCTTTTTACCTTGTAATTTGAAAGTTGCATACTTAATGTGGTAAAATATATTCCACATACCTTTTATTTTACATTTTGGGTTTTGTGCTTAACCTTTGGAATGGGGGAGAAGTGTAGATTTGTTTTATAAGTGAAACATGTGTGTTTACTTCGGTGGTTAAGACTGGAAATACTCAGCTTCTGTCAGGCCAACTTAGCTCTAATATTAAACAACTCATATACTCCAGGAGAGTTGCTGAATAGTAAAAATGGTAATTTTGTAAATGAAAACTATTCTTTATAGAGAGATGTCCTCTAGCAGTATTGTCCTCTCATGGAGGTTCTACTGTATATAGATAAGAATCTCTGCCTTCTGTAAAGCACATCTGCTCCTGGTCAGTATATGCCATTTTTAATATAGATAAGAATTTAAAAAAAAAAAAATCTTAAAAAGTAAATTTTATGAAACATTTTGGTAAACCCATTGTTAAACAATTCCACTCTATAATGAACAATTAATAATATATATAAATATATATATATAACAAATTAATAAACAATTGCCACTCCTATAATGGAATATAGATTCTACTAATCCTATATCCCCCTGTATATGTGTCCATACAGAGAGTACTAAAGATTCTTAGAATAATTGCAAAAGTACAAACAACAATTTATCAATCAGAGGAATAGTAAGCATGCAAGCCTAATGATGAGCTGATACTTGAGAAAGTTTGCCATTTTATTAAACTGATAACGAAAGTCTTATTGCAATTCTCCTTATTGAAACATTGTGTTACAGAATGCTGTACTGTAATTACTGTACGTAACTTGGGTAATTAACTGTAAATACTGTAATTTGGGTTAATTAAGCCTCAATTTTTTAGTGAGCTGTTGTTCCTAGAAAGAGAGTAAATGTTGACATCCCTATTAAAAGTTACACAGAGCCAAATTCACCAGTCCATATACTAAACAAGAATGCGACCCCTTTACCAACAAGACCTCATCAATGGAAAGTTGCTCTGACAACTAGGAGATTACAAAAAGAGGAAGGATTCCTTCCATTTAGTCCTCTCCACACACACACACACACAAATTTCAGAAAGTTTACATACCAACAGATTTGCATATGCGATTGGCTTTTCCCAAGAATTCAAAGGTGAAGTGGTATATATTGGCCATATTCCCCAGAAATGAAATAAAAAAGGTATGTTTATTTGATATTTATTCCAATACATGGCTGGCACTCTGCCACCAGCAACTTTCACAAACATGAGATTCCCTCTCAATATAGAACCTCCCTGCTGACATTCTTCTCTATTTTTAAATCTCCTTTTTTTTAGAATACAATATTAGTGTCAACACAAGGTTATAAGACCAAATCCAAATAAATAAATATTGTGTGATGTTTCAGTAAAAACGCTGTTACCAAAACGTCACGCACTTTATTGGTCTTATTACCTTTGGTTTTTTTACATTTGGTCTTATTACCTTGTATTTTTAATCTATAATCCAAATTGTACCTTACAGTATTTGTGTCAACTATTTTTATTTCTTTCAGTAAATAATATCTTATAAAGTAGAACTTCACTTTGAAGGACACTTAGTTACAGGGCCAAAGTGTCTTTTAAAGAGTGGTGTCCTCTTACCAGAGCATTGCTAATTAGAAAAAAACGATAATTTTGGTAATGAAAACTATCCTCTCACTAAGGTTCTATTGTATTTATAACCAAAACAGACAAGATACAAATTGGATTATAAATTAGAAACACAAGGTATAATATAAGACCAAATCCAAATAACTAAATATATTAATACAGTTAAACCTGTCTATAGCGCCCCCTCTTGGGACTCACCAAAATAGGGTGTTATAGAGAGGGGGTGCTATAGAGAGGTCACTTTTACTGTAAATCGCATCGTACTATGTAATTAAAATTGGGCGCTATAGAGAGGGAGGTGGTATTTAGAGGGGGCGCTATAGACAGGTTTAACTGTATATATAAATATTTATTTATTTGGATGTGGTGAGTTTATCTCTTATTACCTTGCGTTTATAACCGAAACATTTAATATTGCTTCCCACAAGAGTTTGTGGATTTACTAATTAGAATATCAAGAAACAAAAAGATGAATGCATCTGGTATGAAGAGATGAAACGGAAAAATATTTGTAAACAGGATGCCAAGTGAGATGTCAACATTTACACGCACTGACATAAGTGGAATCTACCAACTAGGGATGGAATTATAAGCTGTAATTTATAAAATACAACAGAGAGAAAATACTCAAGTCTAGCTTAACCAACTCTAGTTCAGTTTTGGGGTCTTTATCCATCAGTAGAGTCTAGGTTTATTTCACCTGGTTTCTTTAAAAGTATGAACCCAATTTGATTCAGGTTTTAAAATGAAATGAGATAAAAATTAGAAGAAAGACAAAAGGATAAAAAGCATCAGATATAAATAGAAGTTAAGGTAAACACAAGTTAATAAGACCAAATCCAAATAAATAAATAGTGTGTGATGTTTCGGTAACAGTGTTGTCCTCTAGAGCAAGTGTCCTCTCATGGAGGTTCTATTGTAGTAAATGTTTTGTTATACTAACACGTTGAAAACCATGAATCTGTAGTTCCTGACTTACACAAAATTTGACTAAAGGGATTTATGTCAGCATTACGTATATATCTTGTAACTACAGAGAGTCAATGTAATCTGGTCCCAAAAAAAATAAGGGAGATAAGAAAAAAGTTTCATCATCATATATGCAATACAGAAATCTCCAATACGGAAGTCAGCTATTATGGAACACCATCTTCTACCCCATTTTCAAACAATTCTCTTCATATCCTCTAATTCCAGACCATTCTATTAGATTATTAAACCAATATATTTACTAGAACATCAAGCCCACTTTGCACGATACAGAAAACTTCAGGAAAAATAAAAATGAGAGAGAGAAATTTTGGATCTCTGAAAAATAAATATGTAATTATATTTGAACATTAAATGCTACAAATTCACCATCTTTTATTACACTTAAATTACTTATTTATTACTTAAATTACACTAATTTTTTAAGGTTACTTTTTAAAAATGATTAAAAATTATTTCTAAAGGTCTTACATGCTGCAATGATGAAATATTGAATAAAAATACATTTTTTAAAAAAGCTTTTATTTATAGCACTAAAAAGGAAAAAATATTTTATCTTCTGTCATTGAGCAATTAGATGTATCTGCTTGAAAATAAAAGCAGCGGGGAACGATCATCATGAATTTCAAACCTAATGTGATTTAATATGTAGCAAATTGATTAGCAATTTTTATAAGTAAATTAAATTTTATTGCCATCTATCGTTAAAATTTTACACAAATAAATTTACTGGCAATGTGTTTCTTTTAAATATCATCAAATATTATCTCTACAGACCTTACTGCAATGATATGAGTTATTCAATGAGAGGGCTTGGCTCATCAGTAGTGAACCCTCTCAGCGGTTTCGCCAAATTAATCTCTAGACCGCTCTACTATTGTATTGGACTGGTTTTGTTATATACCCTGCATTTTCTATGTAGTAGAGCGGTCTAGAGATTAATTTGGCGAAACCGCTGAGAGGGTTCACTACTGATGAGCCAAGCCCTCTCATTGAATAACTCATATCATTGCAGTAAGGTCTGTAGAGATAATATTTGATGATATTTAAAAGAAACGCATTGCCAGTAAATTGATTAGCAATTTTTTATAAGTGTTTACTATATAAGAGGTAAAACTCTTCTTTATATATGAGAACTTTTGGTATGGAAATAAACAATTATATTTGAACATTAAATGCTACAAATTCACCATCTTAGCACCAAGATAAAATTATATTAATTTTTAAAATTACTTTTTAAAAATAATTAAAAATTATTTCTAAAGGTCTCTCTTATGCTGCTATGATGAAATATTGAAAAAGGAGGGCATGGCTCATCAATGTTGAACCCTCCCAGCTGTTTCGCCATTGGAGGGTTCCCCACTGATAACAAATGCCCTCTCACTTCAAATATTTATCATTGTTGCATAAAGTTTGTAGAAATAGTTTTGAAATACATTTTAAAATAGTGTGTTAGGAATTTGCATCAATTTATAGATTTACCACCTTTTTTGTACAAAGTGTTTTCTTTTTTTTTTAAATACACACACAAATAATTAAGACACCAGTCTTATACAGATTCTCCTTTCTCATTCCCGGTTTCTAATGATATCCTTTTCTTTCTTTCTTATCATTTCTCACCCCATTTTCAAACAATTTTCTTCATATCCTCTAATTCCAGACCATTCTATTAGATTATTAAACCAATATAAACTAGAACATCAAGCCCACTTTCCACGATACAGAAAACTTCAGGAAAAATAAAAAGCTTGTTTGACAACCATCATGACTGGATGAAGTAGAATGTGTCTGCCTTTATCATTAAGACTGGGAGCACTACTCAGTGGCAGGCCATGATATCATCACAATGATCAACCAACATCATGTAGTGGAAGAGAAAACGATAAATCCAAGTTCCTACTTACTGCTTTGTGAAAGTTGTATAGGGAGAGAACAACCATTCAACTTGATATGGCACTGAGGAAAGTTTGCTGTCGTTTAATTTTGAGAAGAACGTCGCTAGGAAGAACTTCATTAATATACTGGCATCCAAAGATGTAATGAGATATTTAAATTTCTTTTTTTTTTTTTACACACACAAAGATAGCATATTGTATCCCACTCACTTAAGATTTTGTTGTGTTTTTCCTGAAAAAAAAAAAACAAATGTAGTATTCTCTGTTGTTCAATATAGCCTTTTACTGGAAATGGAAGTCACTAAGTAAATAGGTTTCAGTCAAGAATGAACTTTGTAAGTAATTATGGTGAGGATAGAATTTAGAATTTTATATGATTATAAACCCCAGGTCAAACCCAAATCCAAATAAATAAGTAGTGTGTGACGTTTCGGTAACAGCGTTGTTAGCATCTTCAGACAAAAGTACTGAATGAGAACCTTGTGTTTATACTACAGTTAAACCTGTCTATAGCGCCCCCTCTTGGAACTCACCAAAATTGGGTGCTATAGAGAGGAGGTGCTATAGACAAGTCACTTTTAATGTAAAATGTTTACATTTTAATGTTTAAAATCAGGCACTATAGAGAAGGCGGTATAGACAGGTTTAACTGTACTATAGTGTGATAAGGCACAATTTGGATTATAGATTATAAACACAAGGTAATAAGACCAAATACAAATAAATAAATAGTGTGTGATTTGGTCTTGTGTGTACTATAGTGTGATATTTTGTGCATTATATTTTTTCAGTTTTGAAAGATAAGAAATAAATTGTATTTACCTGTTCTGCTGCTTTCTTTTGCTTCTTTTCTTTGTCCAGGTGAACCACAAGTTGGTCGTTGTCATCTCGAAGTAATTCAAGTTCCACTTCATTCTCCTGTAGTTTCACATAAGCCAAGTCCAAATCTTCCAAAGCATTAACTATCAAAGGTAGAATCCTGCTTATATCATCTTCACCCACTTTTTTAATCAAATAATCAAGTTCATGATATATGCTTATTGCTAATGTTTGGACTTTTTTGGTTGATCCATGACAATCGTCTGTACCATAAATGGTTTCCTTTAATGGCGACATTAGGTTATCCATTTTGGTTGTGGATCCGCGATCTGGAAACAAAGGTTGGTTATTATAGATTTAAAAATAAAAATTGGCGCCATCTGTGTATTTATAGATACGTATTATATTTCTTAACTAAAAGGTATTATATTTTACTGTGAGTCTTTTTTAAAATATATATTAAGATTAAAATATATTTATGTAACGATTTGTAGATTTTAAAAAATTTATTGATATTGTAAAACGATGTAAACAAAAGAAAATATTTCAAACTATACAATATTTTTTAATTAAGATCGTCTTACCGTGAAGATAGTTTGGGAGTAGTAATTAAAAATAAAAGTTTCAATTGTTAGTGAACGCCATTAAAAGTTCTAAAACGTAAATAAAGCAACTGCCCATTCTGTACACTGGACGTAGTATACAGTATTGCATCAAACTGCGCATGCGCAATAAATAATCGAGGGGGCGCTGCGATTTGTTTACATCCTGTTAGATTTCGCTTATCATTTCGCTTTTTGGGAGTAGAATGGCGGCTTTAATAAAGTATAAAAATCTTAGCAATATAATTTTAAAAAATATATATTCTAGAAATACAGCTAACCATATTTATTCACGTGCCTTATTATGCTCAAGTGCAATAAATAGTCAAAAAATTAGAATCGGCTGTGCAAGCGGCTTTTGGGGTGATACCACAACAGCAGGTTTGTTTGAAATATTTATATTCTCACTCACACATATATATTGCAAAAAAAAGTAATCTCTCACAATTATCAAATGCATTAATATTCATTGTTTTGATGCATTTAATATTAATATATTTATTTAAAAGGGTCATACAGTAAAACCTCTCTGTAAAGTACACCTAGTTGCAGAGTAAAAGTGTCCTTTATGAAGAGGTGTCCTCTTACTGGAGAGTTGTTAAATAGTAAAAATTGTAATTTTGACAATGAAAACTGTTCTTTATAGAGAGGTGTCCTCTAGCCGGAGTGTCTTCTCATGGAAGTTCTACTGTATATGCCTTATTTGAATATATAGTCGATTCTTCATTTGTACCAGAGCACTTCAGGTGCAAGACTTGGGGATAAGCAAAAATATATACAGTATGCAGGTTGTTGTCTTTGACCTAATTTACAAAAGTTGGTGTCGTGGAATATGTGTGTATCTGAATCTCAATCTCTACACTACTCCATAAGGATACTTTGTCTCTGCATCTATAGGTGTGCCTTCCAAAGAGGTAGTTCTACTTTATGTTACCTTATGGAAATGTAGGTAAGCTTTCAAGTAATTTCACTTCATTGGTTCACACTTCCTATAAACTACTTGCTTTAGGAATTCTCATTTTGTGTATGCAGGGGATACTTCATTAATGATAAGGCACAATTTGGATTATAGATTATAAAAACAAGGTAATAAGACAAAATCCAAATAAATAAATTATTTGTGACGATTTGGTAACAGCGTTGTTACCATCTTCAGATAAAAGTACTGAATGAGAAATTATACCACAGCATGTTTTAAATAGTTTTAAACTATCCAAAAATCTAAATAAATAATTTATATAATAAATAAATAGTTTAAACTATTTAAAACATGCTGTGGTATAATTTCTCATTCAGTACTTTAACCTGAAGATGGTAATAACTCTGTTACCAAAATATCACACACTATTTATTTGGATTTGGTCTTATTATCTTACGTTTTAATAAATGATGGAAAATAATGAGAGGGCTTGGCTCATCAGTGGTGAACCAATTTATTCCAACAGACCGCTATTCAGAGCTTTAATGCTGTATTGTACAATTCAGCCTATATATGTGACAATGAAGGATTAGATCTTAGTTATGGCATTTTATCAAACTATGGACACAAGAGAAAAGGTATCCCCTGATTATGCAACTGAAAAATGCTTATGTTTTTGTTTGCTTATCCCTAGTACGCGTGGTACAGGCCATAATAATCATGGTGGGTAGAAGTTGGCAACTGCTTTTACTGTAAGTGCACCACATTTCTACACATGTGAAAAGCAGTTTGACTTTGCACTTACAAATGTGCCAGAGCCCCGTTTGGTTACTTGCACTCGCTGGTGGGGTTGGACTTTTGCAAGACTCAGGGGCCATTGGAGCATTTTTTTTTTTTAAACAGAAAAAAGTGCCCAATGCAGGAATCGAACCCGGGTTGTAGCGCTCGAAAACTAAAGGTTTAGACCATTCTTCCACCGACCCCCTCAAAATGCTTATGATATCTCTCTCTATGATTGCCCAAATTATCAAATAATCATTGATTTTTTTTCATAATACAGTAGAACCTCCCTTTAGCAGACACCCCGCTAGTGGACACCTCCCTACAAAGGACAGTTTTCATTTGCAAAATTACCATTTTTACTATTTATCAACTCTCCAGTAAGTGGACACTTCTCTATAAAGAACACTTTGGCTCTGCAATTAGGTATCCTTTACAGAGAGGTTCTACTGTATTGATCAAATACATTTCTACTTCAAGAAAAAGACATCTCCTGATTGTGCAACAGAAAGTTGCCGATGTTATGCTCCAGTTATCAGAATGAATATCAACCAATCATTGATTTTTAAATATTTGTAGAATATTGACTATATCAAGAAAAGCCAGCCACCTTGGCTGTTGGCCTTTATCAGCATACAGGCTTGTAGATATTTATTCTCAATAGATGGTGCAAGCCTTCAGAAACTTTCACTTGCATGATCATAAAATCTCTTTTTTTCTTGATATTTCACCACCTGATTCCAGTACAATGATAGTTTTGCGTTTTCATACATTTTTGACCTTAAAAACCCATTTTCTTTGAATTTTCAGGAAGCCTCTAGTCATTGAGGTATACACTACATCAACCATGATCAAGGCCAACAGCCTAAAATACTGACGTGATTGGATTTTCTTCATTAATCAAGAAAGGGTATTTGGTCAATATTGAGGAATAATTTTAAGAATGATTACAGTTGATATTTTTATTCTGATAATAATACAAACCATCAGCCACTTTCATTTGCACAATCAGGAGATACCTTTTTCTTAATTTAACCATCTGATCCTGGTACGTTCTCACATTTGTACTATTTTAAATTCTACCATTTTTTTCATGGGGTATGGATGTGTTAGCTATTTGAGAGGTAACAATGTGCGATATCAACAGAACTAAATTTGCCAGTTGAGATGCAACAATGGGATATATTTGCCAGTTGAGATGCAACAATGGTAATATTTGCCAGTTGAGATGCAACAATGTGTAAGTCCACTGGTTGATATCTAACAGAGCTCAGAGTGTCATTTGAGATATAAGAATGGTAAGTTGACCAGTTGATAATCTAACAATTTGTAAGTTCACACACACACCAGTTGATAATCTAACAATGATTAAGTTGATCAGTTGAGAATCTAATAATTATAAGATGGATATAATAGTACAATGGGATTGATGAGGCACAATTTGGATTGTAGATTATAAACACAAGGTAATAAGACCAAATCCAAATAAATAAATAGTGTGTGACGTTTCGGTAACAACGCTGTTACCGAAACATCACACACTATTTATTTATTTGGATTTGGTCTTATTACCTTGTGTTTAGTACAATGGGATAATAAAAAATAAAATTTTAAAAAATTCGAAGAGAGTGCCAGTTGGGAATTAACAATATGTAAGTTCACCAGTTGAGATCTGACAATGATTAAGTTCCCCAGTTGAGAATCTAACAATTCTAAGAGAGTGCCAGTTGAGATGTAACAATGTTTAGGCTTTCCAGTTGAGATACAAGAATGCTAAGTTTACCAGTTGAGAATCTAACAATGGTTAGTTTTTACAGTTGAGATGTAAGCAGTATTTGTTTGCCTTTTGAGTTGTGATTGAAAAAAAAGTGGCTGGACTAAAAAATGTAATGACACAAATATTTTTAAGGTGAAAATATCAAGCTCTTCCAGCGATAAGTTTCTTTGTTTATTTTTATTATTATTATTTTAATTCACAAATCTTTAGCTTTCCGGCACAAGAACCCTTCTACGGAAGAAAGCATGACACAATAAATCGCTAATAGGACACGAGTTAAAATATAATCAAATACTATTTTACATAATTTAATAAAAATGCTGTAGATATAATACACACACACACACACACATCTTTGAAAAGCCCCAACCTGGACATCTTAGTGTTTGACCATCTTTCTGAGCTTGGTTTGTGTGCTCCAACTGGTGATTGAAAACACCAACCTTGACTTTCTGGCATTTGACCACCTCTCTAAGTCTTCTTCTTCTTTCTTATCTCCACCCAAATCACACTAAGGTATCAAGCTTGTAAAGCTTGAGACTTTTGATGGTGTCTGCCGGGGAAGAGTAGAGCTCATCAATGGATGAGTCAATACAGTCAATAATATATCTTGGGGTTGCAGGCTGAGAATTACAACCTGTCTAAGTGGTGTGTATGTGTGGTGCAGTGCCTCAGCTGGTGATGGGAAACACCAACCTGGACTTTCTTGTGTTTGACTACCTCTCAGAAATCACTATGTCTTTATTGGTGGCAGCGAAAAGAAAAGATCCAGTGAGTTCATTTTTCTTTCTTGTTTGTTGCAAAAAAAATTAAAATTTGAACTTCTTACCACTCATCACTCTCACCCAATCCTAACTTGAGCAACACATTTCACTCAAAACCAATTTTACAAATTTATTATTGAGATACACTATTATATCCTCTTCCTCAAAGATGTTTAACCCACTTTGTTGAAAACCTTCTGGTTCCTTAATTTACTTATTCCACAACAAGGACCAAATTCAAACAAATAAATAGTGTGTGATATTTTGGTTAACAATTTTGTTATATATAATAAAAGTATTTATTCATTTGTGTGTGTGTGTATTTAGTCTTTGTAGTTCCAATCTACAATCCAAATTGTGCCTTATAATTACTATTATACAAATATATATAATTATACAAATATATATAAGAGCCCTGTTTGTTTCCATATTAATTTCTATATATTTTTTTTTTCTTTCCTAGTCTCAATCCATATGATTGGAAGGCCTTCTATAAAGGCCGTATGCAGCATAACCTCTTTAATTCAACTGACTTCTCAATACACTTTACACTTTCTACACTTTGGACATCATATGAGTTGGTTGTAGATATTGTTGGCTGAGCACATTTTCATGTCTCATTTTTGTGACATAATGTTTTTTTGACCATTTGATCTTCCAAATGAGCATGTGTACCATATTAAAAAAAATGAAATAATAAAACATTAAATATGTTTTATACTAATGACCATAGTAATGGCCAAGAATTGTATTCCCAAAAAAGGAAAAATCTTACAGACATATTCCTTGACCAGAAAGTCAAAACAACTTGTAGATATTGTAGCCAGCTGATAAGATTTCTGCTGTCTAACACAGAAAATGGAGAGATAGGCTCATGACCATCTTCCACCATTTCTTCAACTCTCCACCATATTTATAGTCGAACCAAAGCTATAACAACTTCAATTAGGATAGAGTACAATTGGGATTATAGATTATAACACAAGAAACTAAGACCTATAGGAATACTAACTTCTTAGGTCCATTGAATTATGTCTTATTTTTTGTAACTTCAATTAGTTTTGAAGATCATTTGTTGGTTGGAAGTTGGTTAGAAAAAGATATAGCCACATCAACCAATTATTTATTTAATTCCTGATGTTTCAGTGATTTGCTATCACTCTCCTGGGGAATGAATTTCAATTTGGACAAAGATATTATGCTGTTTACACCAAATTATTGTATAAAAATGATTAAAATAATTAGAATTTTAAAATTATGATGTCAGAGTTGAACATCTCTGAGAGGACACTTTTGATAGAGGACTTCTTATTGCCAAAATTACTATTTGTATTAATTATCAACTCTCTGGTAAGAGATCACCTCTCCATAAAGGAGCCTGGTAGGGCTGTTTTAATTGGACTTGACCGAGTAATGCCTAAAAAAGGCGGAGGCTGATTCGAACGACCCCGATGTTGGAGCTCTACATATAGGATGCTCTGTCTCTACATCTATAGGTGTACCTTCCAGAGAGATTTTTCTACTGTATATTACTTTATGGAAATGTAGGTAAGCTTTCAAGTAATTGTACTTCATTGGTTCACACTTCCTATAAACTACTTTCTTTAAGAATTCCCATCTTGTGTATGCAGGGGATATTTCATTAATGATAAGGCACAATTTGGATTATAGATTACAAGGTAAATAAGACCAAATACAAATAAATAAATAGTGTATGCTGTTACCGAAACATCACTCACTATGTATTTATTTGAATTTATTCTTATTACCTTGTGGGGATACTTGATTGTTTACAATCCCTGTTGTTGTTTTCCAGAACCTGGGTTACACTCCAGATTTTGTATCTGTTGCAATGGCTCCCTTCCTCTCTGAGATACGACGCCAGGGAATCAGGGTGGTGAGCAATGCCGGAGGTATCAACCCACACAGCTGTGCCCTGGCCCTCAAGTCTGCTGCCAACAATGCTGGGGTAGACAACCTTCGGATTGCTGTGGTCACTGGAGATGACCTCATGCCTCTAGTAGGTAGCTTGCTGACATTGCCATAGAATACCTTCTTTACATCTGATGATATCATCATTGCTCCTTATCCATTTTTTTTTTTTTTACTTATCCTTTTAGTCTAAATTAGACAAGATCTTGGAGGTTGTGCTCATAAAGAAGCTCAAGAACTCTTCTTGGTTCTCTGTACAAAGATCTCTTGTCCTTTCCAATACAATTTAGTATATGTTGGGGAGTGGCCTCTTTGGTTTTGCACCTAGTGCACATGGGGAAGCTTTTGGCCCCCTCTTTATAGACTAGAGGGTGCAGGTGACCAGATTTCCATCTGACCAACTGTGTCGATTCCCTTCTGTTTAGTTGGAGGGTCTGTTTTTTGGGGTTTTCTACCTGGTACCAAGAATGATGGAAACTATCTCTATGGTTCCTTATCAGTTGTAGTTTTAGTTTGTTAATATGGTCCCTTGCTGAAAGGAAGGTCTCGGAGTTCACTGCATCAGGATGTCCAGCTGCTCCTTCCTTTGCCTATCTGTCGGCCTCCTCATTTCCAGGGACTTGATCCATCCTATAACCCCATAACCTAAATTGGAGAGTTGTTGGAGAAGTGTTATATAAGCCTTAGATTTTTGACAGTCACAACCTGGTATTGAATCCTCCTGTATTAGGTACTTCTTTTTTTCTGAAGAAAGGAAATTTCTCTTCAATGGCCCCCATTCTTGCAAAAGTTCAACCCCACCAGTGAGTGTCAGTAATCAAATAGGGCTTTGGCTCACTTGTAAGTATGAAAATATAAATACTTTCTACATGTGTAGACATGTGGTACACTTGCAGAAAAGCAGTCACCAACTACAGTAGTCTCCCATGAGTGAAAACCTCAATTCATTAAACAAAATCTTTGGGAGAGGCCACTGCTTATTATCAAACAGCTTGAGGAGCATGGACTCATAATGCACACTTCAATAAAAAGCAACAACAAAAATTTATTTTATATTGTTTTGTAAATAGTTTGCTGTTCAATTGTAATCAGCCAGTAGAAGAGCAAATTTTCTTGAAACCTTGCATCACCTCAAAAATAAAAAGATACCTTTTACCCAACAGCCAAGTGTTCTTATTTTATGAATTACCGGAGAACTATTTCTCGTATGTCATAATTTGTATATAACTGTATGCACCTCCGACCTACTATGTATGTACAATGTATGTTTTAAAAGAATTTAATAAAAGAACAAAGGTAACTGGAGGATAGAACGTAGAGAAAACCTAGGAAGTAGGCCTAGAAGAGAGCCCAACTATTAATAAAGTCACAGTTAACCTTCTGACCCCGGAAATCCTAAAAGCTAAGTTTAACGATCAGTATTTCCTGGGCAAGGCCGGATATATCTTCCGCCAAAGAGATTGGCAAGGGCCAATTAGAAGACAATACCTAAATAGGTCAACCAATAGCCAACGGCCACGTGACATGGTCCCACCAATTAGGGAACAATACCTAAATAGGTCAACCAATAGAAAACGGTCATGTGACATCTTTCGACCAATGGGAAAGAAGATAAGTCTTGGTGTTAAATCGAGAAGCAAGAATTGTTAGTAGCGCTTTCGCTCCCATCGGAACAACACCTACAGTAGTGGCTTCGCTCCCACCGGGTCCGGATCGAGTCTTCGACCTGCTCTCGCCAAGGTAACCTCTGCTCTAGAGATCTCTCTCTCTCAACTCATCCCATAGTCAAGTCGATCATCACCATGTGATCCGAATTTAATAAGTCAAAATCGCTCCGCTTTCTCAAGCTTTCTGCCCTCCAAACCAGTTGCCTTTTATTTTCAAAACCCATCAAGTGTCCTGGCTTATTTCCCTTGTGTGTAATCCTTTCTTACTCAGCCATCACGACTGCGCCATCACTTCAACAATCTGCAACCCCAAGAGTAAGGTTCCCAGCATAGCATAATACCACAGCTATACTGAAAGTCGACAGGATCATGGTGGAAAGTAACCAGGACGCAAGCAAAACAAACGGCAATGTCAAACCCAGAGGGAAGAAACTGGCAACGAGCGGAAAGAAGCTGGCAACGAACGAAGCGACAAAACACACCCTGGCGACAATAATTTTGCAGTTGACCGCCGCACTTCAAGGAGCAAGGTCCCCCCAATTGGAGACGGAGTTCCATAGCGCCACCCCCGGAGCAGCCCACACCCCCCGCCGACCGAAAGGCGAGATGAGCGCGGCAGCCGACGCACGTGCCACCACCCCAGGCAAGTGTCAACGTGGCCGGACACCGACCACCGAGGAGTCATCCACCGCCATGCTGTACCCGTACACCACACCCGAAAGTAATCCGCGCGAACCGGGACAGTGCAAACGGTCCCAAAACGACATTCCAGTACCGGTCTTCACTTCAATTCCGCGGACGGTGAAACCATCCCAAGCCCAAGACGTCCCAGCCGAGCCGAACTTTCGAGACTAAGGTAGGCACCCCCCCTATGGCGTCAAGAATTGACTTTGGACTTCTATCTAACCCTACCTACCCCTTTAACCATGTATCTAAACATGTACCAAATGAATGCAAGCACGGGCTAGACCAAAACCTGTCCCAAAGGGCTCGTACAGCACACCAAGCTTTCACACATGGAAACCCTTGCCTGCATTCATTGCCCAAACCCCAAATATTTACATGCCACCATTCTAATCTCACACCACGCAACTTTTCACTCAACCCAATTGCCAGTACTATATGCCCACAACACATAAAGCCACCACGGCTTCAACCTACAATTCCAATAATGCCCAAAAAAGTGTCCGTACACCAACACAGCTCACCCACTTACCACACAAAATCCATACATGACCATACGTCGTCACGCCACAATCACGCAAATGTACCTCACAACAAACACGACATTCACAATAACAATACCCAGACAGCACCCATCCAACAGGACGGTTTTCACGCTAACAAACACGCACCCATACGTCATCACGCAACAAACACGCACAACCCGGCCAACAAGCGCGACACTCGCGCCAAAAGACGACAACAACCAGTAAGCGCATGCACAACCGTTAAGAATAATACAATCATCCCGTCTACACAAAAGATAGAAAAAATTCACGCCACCAAACAACCACACAATCGAAAAACATTGCGATCTTTCCTAAAAGCTGTGAACGCCTATAAAGGGTTCATTCCGGACCACGCCCGCTTGCGGACGCCACTTGTCAACCTTCTAAAAAAGGATGTCATGTGGGTCTGGAGTGACGAATGCCAGAAAGCGTTCACGAACCTGAAAGAAAGCCTTACCACACACCCCACATTACGCCTTTACCAAGAAGGTCTGCCATGCCAGGTGTACTGTAACACCTCAACACTCGGCATTGCAGGCATTCTTAAACAAGTCTACCCTGATGGGAAGACATACCCAGTTCAACATTTCAGCCGCTCTCTGCGTGGTCACGAGCGAAATTATTCAGACTTGGAACTACAATGCCTAGCCATTGTGGAAAGTGTGGATAACTTCCGCGCCTGTCTAATGGGCAGAAAGTTTACAATACTTTCTGACCATCCTGCATTGCAGTGGTTGAAAGAGATCAAAGCCCCGTCAGGCAGATTGTTTCGATGGAGGTTAAGACTGTCAAGATACGAATATGAGGTCCGTAGCATAAATTTTTTTTTTTTTTTTTTTGCTTATCCCTAGTACACGTGGTACAGGCCATAATAATCATGGTGGGTAGTTAGCGACTGCTTTTTACTGTAAGCGCACCACATGTCTACACATGTGAAAAGCAGTTCGACTTTGCACTTACAAATGCCAGAGCCCCGTTTGGTTACTTGCACTCGCTGGTGGGGTTGGACTTTTGCAAGAATCGGGGGCCATTGGAGCATTTTTTTTTTAAACAGAAAAAAAGTGTCCAATGCGGGAATCGAACCCCGGTCCTAGTGGTCGAAAACCAAGCGGTTTAACGTAGCATAAATGGAGTACAACAATATGAAACGGGCGTTGTAACTCGTATCCCATTTTGTGGCTTTCTAAATGCGCCACTCATAAAGAACCAACGGTCTTCTCCACCGGGAAAATCTCGCGTGACTATGGATCACAATGAACTGCGCACCGTCTCCCGAAAAGGTGTACTTAAAACTATAGTCCCAAGTTCACTTACAGCCAGACTTCTTAAGTCCGTACACACACAACACCACCATCCAAACATCTCCAAGATGACGAGACTCATCTCGTCACAATATTATTGGCAGAACATGACACAAGACATCGCCAAACAGGTAAAAACCTGTCCCACCTGCCGATTCGCTAGAAGAATCGATGAATCCAACCAACCTCCACGTAAAGATACCGACACAGCCCCCAAGGCAAAACAAAATTCGTACATAAAACACAGCGTACACACAACACAAACAATGCCAAAATTACATCACCCACGTCAGAGAAACGATCACACATCTCCACTTAAATCAATTACCGCCGACATATCTCTAATAAAACCATTGACGATCAAACAGGAGAACTGCGAACCCATCAATCATTTAAATTCTACAATTAATAAGGTTCAAACAAATATTTCAGAATCAACATTTATAACAATATGGAAGAACATGGGTCAATACCCTATCTTTCATCTGATTTTCATCCTTTGTTTGTTAGTTCTACCATACAAATGTAGCCCAGTTTTATTTCTCAGTTATTTGTTCATTTATATCATGCCCCCTCATAGAATTTTCGAACTACAAGAGGCAGTTTTTAATTTTGGACAAGCATTTATAAAACTTCTCATAATTTTAGGAAACATTTTTGCAGAAAATCTAAATAAACTCCGAAGAGATAGAAGTAACTGAAAGTAACAATCAGTGCCGAGAGAAAGAAAAAAATCCAACACCAATAAAATAACTAGAGAGACAATAAAAGATGCAAGTCGCACTCAAAATAAATTAGGCGGCAGGAAGTGAGAATTTTGAGACGTAGCGACAAAGACGAAACGCCCTTACTTCAATTACGTGCAAATAGAGGAAGCGTAGTCCCCCACTTCCGGATCCAATTACTTGCAAATAGTGGGTGGGTAATTTTAGATCGGATCCTGCTTCCCCGACACACCCCACTTCCGTATCTCTAATTACAATGGAAGTCCCCATGTCCGGTTTCTAATTACCACCTCCCTCGACCAGCAGCTAAATCGAGGTCAAGCTGAGAACTTCTACATGTCATCCAATTTCATTCCCTCTCTTTTGGCCGACACATAAAAATAGGTCACCGCTTTTCCCATCCACAGATTCCTCTATGCCACCAATCTTGGATTCCAATTCGAGCCTGCGTATCGACATTTACAAAATATAGTCAAATCAACTGTCACTCAAAAATCAAACAAGATACACGCACACACTTCTAAATGAGTTCCCATCCATATTATAACTAATCAATTACTTTACAGACTTCCAAAAACGTTACATATTCCACCTACACGTAGATATCACAGACCTTAGGATCTCGACAACACATAGAATTCGCTCACACATTTCTTACACAAAAGACATCTAACATTTTTCACAATACACACAAAGACAAAAAATTATACATAAAGGTTATATAGATTTCCATGTCTCCTGTATACATAGCATAAACGCGCACTTGAGGGCTAGGATCACGTTTCCACCTGAGTGTCGCTACAGATGAGACAAAAAATTTATAGGGCATAATTGAGCAATTAATACATCTAGATCAGGGCATGTAGATACAAAAGGGTTCAAACCAATACACCTTATTATTCATATTAACTTATAAAACTATTTTAGAGGCGTAAAATTCTTTTTTAAAATAAAACAATTTCTACTGTCCTTACTGCGATGGAAAAATTAAAGGGAGGGCCCTCCCTTTAATTTTTCCATCGCAGTAAGGACAGTAGAAATTGTTTTATTTTAAAAAAGAATTTTACGCCTCTAAAATAGTTTTATAATTTGATAACAGATGGCGCTCTAGTACATTCATATTAACTATTTTCATTATTTTCATTCAATTAAAATTTAAAATATTTAACCAATTTAACAATTTATTCAATTTATTATCACTTTAATCATTAATTAGCATTTTTAGTTACCACTTAGTTTATATTATCATAGTTTCAAAACAACGAAAACTCACTGGTTTTCTTTTAAAATTAGATATTATATTTTATTTTGATTTACAAAAAACATTTTTCCTTTTTTTTTCACCATACATCAAGCATTCATTTTGATTTCTTCCAACTTTTTATATTACTTTTGATTTCTTCAAAACACCTTATGAAATTTCCTCGTTTTCTTTTCCCAAAATTCGAGCAAAAAGTAATTAGGCATTTTTCTTTGTCACCATGCAACAAAACATTTTTTTTTCCCTTTTTCTTTTTCAACCAAACACATTCAATTTTGATTTCATTCAACTATTTTTATTTTTATTTTGATTTCAAAACACCTTATGAAATTTCCTCGATTTCTTTTCCCAATCTCGAGAAAAAATTAGTTAGGTAATTTTTTTTCCTTTTTCTCACCATGCAATCAAGCATTCACTTTGATTTCTTCCAACTTTTATATTATTTTTGATTTCTCAAAAGCCCTAATAAAAATCCCTCGATTTCCATTCCCAATTTCGAGCAAAAATTAGTTAGGCATTTCTTTTTCACCATGCAACAAAGCATTTTTTTTTCTTCACCATGCAACCACGCATTTACTTTGATTTCTTCCAACTTTTTATTTTATATTGATTTCTCAAAAGACCTAATAGAACTCCCTCGATTTTATTTCCAATCTCGAGTAGAATATCGTTTAGGCGCCTTTTCCTTTCTTTTTAACCCACTATGTACCATAGCATTCATTTTGATTTCTTACAATTAAAATTTTTTTTGATTTCTATTAATTATACTCAACCTATATCATCAACACCATTCTATTTTACCTCTTATATCACCACCAATGCTTGTATATAGCCTCTCAATACCCACAACTAATTTCCCCACAAAATTATTTTTCCTTTACAGAATTCTCTCAGGCTAACCCCTTCTTGAATTCTTCACATGTAGGGGGCGCATCTGTCATAATTTGTATATAACTGTATGCACCTCCGACCTACTATGTATGTACAATGTATGTTTTAAAAGAATTTAATAAAAGAACAAAGGTAACTGGAGGATAGAACGTAGAGAAAACCTAGGAAGTAGGCCTAGAAGAGAGCCCAACTATTAATAAAGTCACAGTTAACCTTCTGACCCCGGAAATCCTAAAAGCTAAGTTTAACGATCAGTATTTCCTGGGCAAGGCCGGATATATCTTCCGCCAAAGAGATTGGCAAGGGCCAATTAGAAGACAATACCTAAATAGGTCAACCAATAGCCAACGGCCACGTGACATGGTCCCACCAATTAGGGAACAATACCTAAATAGGTCAACCAATAGAAAACGGTCATGTGACATCTTTCGACCAATGGGAAAGAAGATAAGTCTTGGTGTTAAATCGAGAAGCAAGAATTGTTAGTAGCGCTTTCGCTCCCATCGGAACAACACCTACAGTAGTGGCTTCGCTCCCACCGGGTCCGGATCGAGTCTTCGACCTGCTCTCGCCAAGGTAACCTCTGCTCTAGAGATCTCTCTCTCTCAACTCATCCCATAGTCAAGTCGATCATCACCATGTGATCCGAATTTAATAAGTCAAAATCGCTCCGCTTTCTCAAGCTTTCTGCCCTCCAAACCAGTTGCCTTTTATTTTCAAAACCCATCAAGTGTCCTGGCTTATTTCCCTTGTGTGTAATCCTTTCTTACTCAGCCATCACGACTGCGCCATCACTTCAACAATCTGCAACCCCAAGAGTAAGGTTCCCAGCATAGCATAATAACACACGTATATATTTATATTAAAAATAATAAATAATTCCATCTATATTTTGGCCATAGATTTGGCCTAGCCACTTTGCCAACACTTCTTTGGCAGATTGTGAAGATTTCATTAAATCCTGTGTATATCTCATTAATAAAGTCTGCCCTGGAATGACGAGAATCATTAGCCTGAAACCATGGTCCCCAGGGCTCCTAGTTTGAGGCGACAGTCAATAGATGGGGTCTAGCTTTGACATTTATTTTGACGGGATCGGTGACCTTTAATAAATATATTAAATAATAAATAGGCAGATATTGAATTGAATAAAAATATTTATTCCGGTTTATACAAAATGTAATGCCTTTACAAAGTTTGGCATTCAGAAAACCAAAATCTTGGAAAATAAATCTTCATATATAATCCAATATATGCCTTTTTATTATCTAATGCTCTATTTTCAATATATGTTTATACAGGTTCTGAGGATAGCAGCCACTTTATTGGGCCAAATACAGAATATTAATATAAATTTTTGAAAATAGAAATGAATTTTTGGTGCAATTTATATTTTTTCCTTATTTTAAATCATGTATTCCATGGGGGGTGTCCAGAAAGCAGAGTTGGAGCGAGAGAAAGTAGCTGATATGAATTCTGGAGCACCCCTCCCTGAGGCCCTCCACAGTATGAATGCCTACCTGGGGTAGGTACATTATCTGGTTAGCTCTCCACAAAAACTCAATAAAATGTTGTTGTTTCTTATCCCCTTGTGATTACATGAATTCCATGAGTTCATACTCCTCGAGATGCTTTATGATCTCGGTGGAACCTCCATTGGGGGTTGATGGAAGGATGGTCTAAACTGTTGGTTTACGACCGCTATGACCCAGGTTCGATTCCCAGATTGGGCACTTTTTCTGATTAAAAAAAAAAAAAGCTTCAATGGCCCCCGATTCTTGTAAAAGTCCAACCCCACCAGCGAGTGCAAGTAATCAAACGGGGCTCTGGCACATTTGTAAGTGCAAATTTGAACTGCTTTTCACGTGTGTGTAGACATGTGGAGCACTTACAGTAAAAGCAGTCGCCTACTTCTACCCACCATGATTATCATGGCCTGTACCACATGTACTAGGGATAAGAAAAAAAAATGATAAGCAGCGGCCTCTCCCAAAGGTTCTGTTTAGTGCATCTAATGCAAGCCAAAATGTGTTCTGGGGCTGCAGGTGCCAAGCTACATTTTGGACAAGTTTGGTAGATTTTGTTATTATTTTCTATCTTCAATGACTTTAGATGGCCTGTTCTAAATCTTGTTAGTGTTGTTTGATGCTGTTTATTTCTGAGGTTCCACCTGGGACTGAATTAGATAGCTGTCATATGATTGATTTATAATTATGATAAGGCACAATTTGGATTATAGATTAGAAACACAAGGTAATAAGACCAAATAAATAATGTGTTATGTTACGGTAACAGAATTGTTACCATCATCAGACAAAAGTACCGAATGAGAAAATATATCGCAGCCTGTTTTAAATATCCTTTTATCTATCCTTTTCTTATCTGCTATCTTGTTTACACAATTGATTTAAAACTTGCTGTGATATATTTTCTCATTCAGTACTTTTGTCTGATGATGGTAATAACGCTGTAACAGGAATGTCAAACACTATTTATTTGTATTTGATCTTATTATCTTGTGTTTCAGATTTAAGACTAATACAAGAAAATAAGACCTAATCCAAATAATTTCTTAGTTTATTTATTAATATTTATTATTATTTTATTATATATATTATTTATTTTTATTAATAATTTATTTGGATTAGATCTTATTTTCTTGCATTGTAATTTATAATCCAAATTTTGCTTTATCAGATTTAAGACTAGTGTAACTTGTCAATCCAATTAATTAATGATTCATTGAAGCTAAAGATAAGAAAGTGTACCTGGATCTATGTGAAAAAAAGGACAAGAATTTCAAAATATAGTTTAAAGGGATGCTCTCCTGTGTAAGTATCTTGTACAATTAAACAACCCTACACAATAATATATTAGATGTTTATTTATTTACATTACAAATCACAACTTGAGAGACATGGATGATGATAGATATCAGAATACAGAGAAAATATCACAGAGTATTCATTGATTTATCACAGATCTTTCTGGATTTATTTAATTAAATAATAAACTGGAATAAATATCCTTCATGAAAAACCATGAATATGCTCCGAAATGGGATAAAATTGACAATTCTGCACTTGTAGAACATAGAAAAAATCACAGGGCATAATAATTTTAACCTAAAAGAAACAACGCTGTTACCTAAACGTCACCCACTATTTATTTATTTGGATTTGGTCTTATTACCTTGTGTTTATAATCTACAACTTAAGAGACAATTCAAAGAAGCCTTTTTCATTCAAAAGAAATGTGCTACAATTAACAGAATGGAAGAAAGAGGAAATATAAATGATATTTATAGATATGCTTTAAATATCCTTGAAAAATGTTTTTGTTTCACTTCAATCCAGATTAAGTTTTCTTTATTATTCTTAGAATTAGGACTTGATTTATATTTTTTTATCAAAAAATTCTCTGTCACACATTAATATATATAATCTCCATTTAAATCATTATAATTTCAAATTTGTATATAATAACTACAATAATCTATTATGTAAAATATTGTTAAAAGTTGTTCAAAAATTAATTTAAAATTTAATAATATCTAATTAAAAAGGCATATATTGGATCAAAATATCGTTTATTTTACCAATATTTCAGTTGGCTAAACGCCAACCTTTTTCAAGGTATTATAACTTATTAATGTGTGTCAACAACAAACTCATATGTTTTTTTTGTTTTTTTTTTTGGAAAAGCGAACTTTTGCGAACTTCTAGTGAAGAAATACAAACTGTTTGTAAAAACAAATCTTCACTTGCACATGTGCAGACATGCATAACATAAGCAAAACTGGTTAAACCGTTTGGTTTCGACCACTACGACCCGGGTTCGATTCCCGCATTGGACACTTTTTTTTCTGTTTAAAAAAAAATGCTCCAATGGTCCCCGATTATTGCAAAAGTCCAACCCCACCAGCGAGTGCAAGTAACCAAACGGGGCTCTGGCACATTTGTAAGTGCAAAGTCGAACTGCTTTTCACATGTGTAGACATGTGGTACGCTTACAGTAAAAGAAGTCGCTAACTACCCACCATGATTATCATGGCCTGTACCACGTGTACTAGGGATAAGCAAAAAAAAAAAAACTTTAAAAGTCCTTTAAAACACTCAATTATTCCAAGCATTTACAATATCAAAATATTTTAACTTTAAATGGTTTGGCCATTTAAAGATCTTCATTGTTCAATTGCTCATTTTTCCTAATTAAATATTATAATAATCTATATCTATAATATCAATATTTAAGATAAATTTATCTATAATTTCTATCTATATATATAAAAATGAATGTATGTGTGTCTGTTTGTTTGTTTGTCCTTTATGCCTGACCAAACCACTCATTGGAACGCCATGAAACTTTGGGAAGTTATTTAGTATAGTACTGGGAAGGTTTCTAGCAAATAAAATTTTTGAAATAATTTTTCGCTTTAAAATAATCAAGATAAATATTCTAATTTATCTGTTATAATTCAACAATCTGCTCTAAATATTATCATGATGATACGATGATTTTGTAATGTAGAAAATTAGGAAAGACAAAATTCAGGATGACACGGCAATTTATTTGAGACAAGAATAATGATACAATTCAAAGGCAAGATACTATTTCTTTAACTTCCAATTACCGAGGGAACCAATTAATATTGATTTTATTCAACTTATCGAGTATTTCGAGTATTTTTCAAGGGACCGGGAAAAAATCTTTATCGAGAGATTCGTTAAACAAACCTTTACTCGGGTAAAACCCGGGCGAAGCCGGGTACATCCATACAAGAATAATGATACAATTCCAAGGCAAGATACTATTCCTTTAACTTCCAATTACCGAGGGAACCAATTAATATTGATTTTATTCAACTTATCGAGTATTTTTCAAGGGACCGGGAAAAAAATGTTCACTTTATCGAGAGATTCGTTAGACAAACTTTTACTCGGGTAAAACCCGGGCGAAGCCGGGTACGTCCGCTAGTATATATATATATATATGATATGATATATGTATATCAAATCAATAATAAAATAAAAAATTCAAATAAGTGTCAATTTTCAAGAAAAATCACAATTCTCTGATCATTTTCAGAAAAAAAGAATGACTAAGCGACAGAATGACACCAGCACTCAAAAGGTTAAGAATGGTTTGAATTCGCCAAATATGAGCAGCTGCATGCCGAAGTATTGGATTTATAGCCGCCAAGCTGTATTGAAACAACAATGGTTTAATATTGTTTTCAAAATTTTATTTAAGAATGTTTTTTTTTTTTTTTGCTTATCCCTAGTACACGTGGTACAGGCCATGATAATCATGGTGGGTAGTTAGCGACTGCTTTTTACTGTAGGCGCACCACATGTCTACACATGTGAAAGCAGTTCGACTTTGCACTTACAAATGTGCCAGAGCCCCGTTTGGTTACTTGCACTCGCTGGTGGGGTTGGACTTTTGCAAGAATCGGGGGGCCATTGGAGCATTTTTTTTTTTTTAACCGAAAAAAAGTGTCCAATGCGGGGATCGAACCCGGGTCGTAGTGGTCGTAAACCAAACGGTTTAACCAGCCTTCCACCGACCCCCCATTTAAGAATGGTAAAATTATTGAAGGTGCAGAATTATTGTTGGTCAAATTAATGAAGTTTGACTGTATGTTTTGAAGGGATTTTTTCTTTCTGACAACCCTTTTGAATATCAATGCTGTCACCTGAGTATGTAATCTAAATTAGACAAGTATTGTTTCTTTAAGATAAGATTTGGGCTTTAGAAATTGATAAGATATTTTTGGCTCTCATTTCATTCTGCTGTTTTAGGCAATTCTTTTCACACTTTTAACTTTTTTTTTACAATCCTTCTTTGATTCTTCATTCACTTTCTTGATTAATCAATTTACTTTCTTGATTTCTCAATCACTCTCTTGATTCCTTAATCACTCTTTTGATTCCTTAATCACTCTTTTGATTGCTCAATCACTTTCTTGATTCCTCAAACCCTTTCTTGATTGCTCAATCATTATCTTGATTCCTCAAACCCTTTCTTGATTCCTCAATCATTCTCTTGTTTCTTCAATCACTCTCTTAATTCCTCAATCACTCTCTTGACTCCTCAATTTACTTTCTTGATTCCTCAATCACTCTCTTAATTCCTCAAACACTTTGTTGATTCCTCAATCATTCTCTTGTTTCTTAAATCACTCTCTTAATTCCTCAAACACTTTCTTGATTCCTCAATCACTCTCTTGATTCCTCAATCACACTTTTGACTCCTCAATTTACTTTCTTGATTCCTCAATCACTCTCTTAATTCCTCAAACACTTTGTTGATTTCTCAATCACTCTCTTGATTCCTCAAACCCTTTCTTGATTCCTCAATCATTCTCTTGTTTCTTAAATCACTCTCTTAATTCTTCAAACACTTTCTTGATTCCTCAATCACTCTCTTGATTCCTCAATTACTTTCTTGATTCCTCATTCATTATCTTGATTTCTCAAACACTCTCTTGATTCCTTAATCATTATCTTAATTCCTCAATCACTCTCTTGTTTCTTCAATTGCTCCCTTGATTCCCAACATGACTGAAGTCCAATGTTTTGATGACTTGTGATGTTTGCTGACAGTGCAGGACCCATCGCTGAAGCACTAGACATGGGAGCTGAGGTGGTGATCACAGGACGATGCGTAGACAGCGCCCTGGTGCTGGGACCTCTCCTCCACACTGTCAGTACCACCATGAAATGTTCTTGGTAAATTAGATAGAATCTGTTCCCATCTTCCCTTTTTTAAAAAGACACTATCCTTATCAACTAAATAATTTACCTTCTAAAATTTTCATATCTTACCATAATGTTGACATCTGAGTAAATTTTCCACTCATCAACTATTCCTATTCTACATATTTATAATTTCCATTTAGCCAATGTTTCATATATAAGTGCTCTCCCATCCCTAATAAATGATTTATAGAGGCCAGCAGTGAAAATTCTAACAAAACTGAAGAAAATTTTATGATGATGGTAACAATGCTGTTACTGGCACATTAACATATCTTTATTAAGACTTCAATAAGACTTATAGTATTAGCTGCAGTTTTCTAGATTCATTTATAGAACAGATGTAACTCTTCATATGAATGATAAATTCTGTTTACACAGTTTAGGTTGTTTAGGTTAAGTGTGAAAACCCCTAGCACAGATAAAAATGACTATAACAATAAGTTAACCTTAGTTCTAGATATTTATTATTTGAAATTTGATTTTAAACAACAAAAAAATCTCCTTCTTTCTCTATATGCACTCAGGTAAAGATGCATATTGGCTTAGTATTACAATATGCAAATATTAGCCAATCACACATGAATGAAGAAATTCATGTGCGTGTGTATGTCTCATTTTTTAAACTCAAGGTAATAAGACCAAATCCAAATAAATAAATAGTGTGTGACGTTTTGGTAACAGCGTTGTTACCATCTTCAGACAAAAGTACTGAATGAGAGAATTTTACCACAGCATGCTTTTAAATAGTTCCTGTTATCAAGTGTGTAAACAAGATAACAGATAAGAAGATATTTATCTGATAAACAGATGGGAAAAACACCTGCTGATTAATATTCTTAGAATTAAAAGTTTTTTCATATATAATTAAAAGCATATCTATAAATATCATTTATATTTCCTCTTTCTTCCATTCTGTTAATTGTAGCACATTTCTTTTGAATGAAAAATGCTTCTTTAAATTGTCTCTTAAAATAATTTTTCTCATAATCTAGTATCTTTGTTTCTTTTAGGTTAAAATTATTATGTCCTGTGATTTTTCTATGTTCTACAAGTGCAGAATTATCAATTTTATCCCATTTCAGAGCATATTCATGGTTTTTCATTCTTTCTTTTAAAGTTCTGGATGTTTGTCCTACATAACATTGGTCACATTTTTCACATTTCACTACATAAATTAAATTGTGCCTCATCAATTTTTTAAACTCATTTATTTTTCGATATATCCAGATACGTGACAATTTGCATGTATTTTAGAAATTTGTGTATGAATATAAGTAGATATAGAATTCAAAATAATCATTTCTCTGAGGAGATTGACAATTAGTCACTAAAATGTCAGGAGTTAAATAAATCATTGATTGATGTAGCTATATTTTTTCCAAACCAACTTCCAACCAACAAATGATCTTCAAAAATAATTAACAACTCTTTTGTAAGAGGACATTTCTCCCTGAAATACACTTTGGCTTTGTAAATAGGTGTTCTTTACAGATATGTTCTACTGTATATAACTTTAAAAGAAGGTAACAAACATTTTGTTGTTGCAGTTTAAGTGGGATGCTCAAGACTTTGACAAATTGGCTGCTGGGAGGTAATTTTTTTTTTTAGTTTTGATATGTGACAATATCTGTCTTATATAATGTAACAATGTCCAATATATGAGGGTATTCTTTCCAGGTGTAAATCAATGATCCAGTATAAAAAGGTTTCCTGTTAAAATGGATGTCCAAAATCTATGTATCATCTGTGGTTTGTCTCTGCAATCTAGCACACTTGTCAGTGACAAAGCCACAACATCAGCTTTGGCAAATTAAGATTGCTTAACCAGAAGTGTTGTTGTTGTTGTTTCTTATCCCCTTGTGTAAAGATTACACGAATTCCATGAGTGATCTCATGGAATGGGGTGTAGGGGTGCAGCTTTCGTTGATCATGGCACCATGATCCAGGCACACTATGGTGAAAGTCTGACTTTGCCTGTAGTTTGAGGCTGTTCCTAACATGGAAACAGACGCCTTTGCTGACGACTCTAACATGAGTACAGACGCAGCTCCTCCGTATCCCTGGAGTGGGACCCTTGCTGAGGTCTATCAACTGGGTCAGTTGAAGTCAGGATTTTTAAAGAGGTCTACTCCTCTTCTAACAATGCTGCTGTTGGTCCGCGACTGCTTATTCGTCAGAGTTATTCTGCTTGTTTCGCAGCTGGCCTTCATATCTGAAGGTCGTTCCCCTATCCGCCACCTGGGGACGCGACCAGAAGTAATGATCTTGGGATATGGCCCTTGTCAATCAGAGATATGCTTTGATATCATGAATCTACAAGGAATTCACGAAATCTTCCTAATTTTCCAAAGAGGTGTTTGGCTGTCAGAGTATCTCTAAGTCAGTTCATAATTTATAATAAGTGACACCTAGCCAAGAACCATGGTCTTCAGATGGACATTCTGAATTTGCCAAAGTTAGTGTTGTGGCTTTGTCATCATCCTAAGTCTGCTATTAAGTAGAGCCATCAATAGATGGTATATAGTTACGTGTGTCTCCTACAGAATATGCCCTGGCAGGATTACAATACTGAGAGTTGTGGTGTGCAGTCTGGCCGGTCATCTCCTGGAGTGTGGAGCCCAGAGCACCGGAGGCATCAACACAGACTGGCAGCAAATCCCTCACTGGTGGGTACTACAAGTTATATACATACAACCAGGTGGCACTCAGATCTAGAGCATGTAAAATCACTTTTATTGTACTTTCAAGCATATACAGTAAAATCCTTCTATAGCAAACCCCAATCGGCCTGAACCTGTAGTTCACGATAGCCATTGCTTTTTATATAACCATAATTCAATGTATTATAAAATAAAATCTGGTTATTATATTATTCCTGATTTGTTATATGGTAAGATTTGCTATATCCCAGGTTCATTTTAGCAGGGTTTTACTATAAATAGAAGTACAGTAGGACATCCCTGTAAAAGACACCTATTTGCAGAGCCAAAGTGTCCTTTAGGGAGAGGTGTTCTTTTACCAGAGAGTTTCTGTTTAGTAAAAATGATAATTTCAACAAAGAAAACTGATAATTCTAGAGAGATGTTCTCTAGTGCGGGTGTCTTCTCATGGAAGTTCTATTGTGACTGGAAGAGTCAAAAAAATAATCTGTCCACCTGTTATAGGTCAGAGCTCCTTTCTTCTTCTTCCTTATCTCCACTCAATCATCTTAGGGTCTGGGTGAAGTAGAATGTGTCTGCCTTTGTCATTAAGACTGGGAGCACTACTCAGTGGCAGGCCGACTTAGCTCCAAAAGAAATGGCCGCCTCTGAAATGAGGAACAGGGAGAGCTCCTTTGCAAGGTGTGATGTGCTCCATATTATTTCATTCCTATTTTCTAAGAGAAACCTACCATTATGGTAAGTTTACAGCTTATGATCAATCAGACACCTTATCCTTCAAAATTATTAATCACCCCAAACCACATCATTGACTGTATTGGTTCATCCATTGATGAGCTCTACTCATCCCCAGCAGACACCATCAACAAGCTCTACAAGCTTGATGCCCTAATATGATTTAGTCGAAATAATAAAAATGAAGATCCTTCAACATGTATTACCCAACATTTTGGGGAAACACTTCAAAAAATCTTAATTTTACACTCATCAACTACAGTTTAGCCTTTCTAATTCAACCAACTATAATTGAACACTTTCTCTAATTCAACCATTTTATCAAATCCCCCCTCCAAAGTATCTAATTTCACCTGCTATATAATTCAATACCGACTTTAATTCAACACTAATCATCTATCCCTTTGGATTTTGAATAAATAAAAGTTTGAACTGTATCTACATTACACACCTTTAATGCCGCCCTCAAGTTGTCACTAAGGTTTTTTTTGCTTATCCCTAGTACACGCGGTAGAGGTCATGATAATCATGGTGTGTAGAAGTAGTCGACTGCTTTTACTGTAAGTGCACCACACACTGTTTACACATGTGAAAAGCAGTTCGACTTTGCACCTATGAATGTGCCAGAGCCCTGTTTGGTTGCTTGCACTCGCTGGTGAGGTACTTTTGCAAGAATTGAGGGTCATTGGAACATTTTTTTTTTTAATCAGAAAAAAGTGCCCAATGCAGGAATCGAACCCAGGTCGTAGCAGTTGAAAACCAACGATTTTCACCATCCTTCCACTGACCTCCTGTCACTAAGGTAAACAAGCTAACTGGTTGTGAGCTTTTCCAGGGAAAACATGGGATTCCCCATCGCAGAGTGCGAGGACAACGGCAACTTCATCGTCACCAAGCCACCCAACACCGGGGGCCGGGTGAACTTCGGGAGTGTAGCCGAGCAGCTGGTGTATGAGATAGATGATCCCCAGAGCTACCAACTCCCTGATGTCATCTGTGACTTCTCCTCTGTGTCGCTGAAGGAAGTCGGAGGTAACTCCCATATTGGACACAGACTTCTTTCTATCAAATCCTCCAAAAAAAATATTTCTGGGAAAACCCCAGGACTATAATAGAAAAGCTGAGACAATGGAACCTAATGGAGATCCTTTAAATGACTTGAGGAATAAGCAAAAACAACAACAACACAGGCTACACAGAATTCTTTCTATCAAATCCTTCAAAAAAAGATCTCTGGGAAAACTCCCGGACTATAATAGAAAATCCCAGACCATAGAACCTAATGGAGATCCTTTAAACGACTTGAGGAATAAGCAACAACAACAACACATAATTCTCTGTTTAACGTTTCTTCAGAGTTTTCCCACATTTCATGTGATAAAGCACAATTTGGATTATAGATTATAGCTACAATAAAATAAAACCTAATCCAAATAAATTAATAGTGTGTGATGTTTATTATGTCCTGATTTATTATGTATAACTATGTCCATCAAAATTTGAAACTATTTTAAATGTGTAAGATTCTTTTTGAAATTAAACAATTACTACTGCCCTTACTGCAATGGAAAAATTAATGGGAGGGCCTGGCTCATCAGTGGTGAACCCTCCCAGCAGTTTCGCCAGTTTAATCTACCATACCGCTGTTATATTGTATTTTTGGAAATTCCTTTTATAGTGATACTGATGCTAGACTCTTGGAATGGGTATTTTAGATGAACTATGAACATAAACTTTGAGGACAGTAGAATTACATACAATTATAAATATATAATATGCTTCGAGCAATCGCTCTTCCGCAAATATCAAATTGTGTCTTTTATTAGAACATTTATAATATGATGCACTAGCGCGCCATCTGTTTACTTTGTCCATGTTGTGGCAGAGAACCAAGTCCTGGTGACAGGAGCCAAAGGACAACCTCCATCTCCATTCTACAAGGTAAACTATGTATCTCTCTCCTCAGTTTTCTCACACCTCCAAACAACAGACACTTTCCCAGTACATCACACACACACATTTTTTGATTTTACATATAATAGACCTTCCCTATAGCGGACAATTCAGAAAATTGAAGTTGAACAAAGAATATATCACCGCTTTACCAGGAGTGTACAATACTGGGAGCCAGGTTAGCTTGGTGCAAAAATGGTCCTTGACTGTTGAAAACCTGTGATTACAGTTCAGTTGAGCTTTGGAATTGAATGGTAAATTCCAGATTCCAGAGGTCGCGGACCAAATCTGTTTGACACCATTATTTTTTAAAATAAAATTACTATTTAATGTTTAATGGTAGTTGACTAGTTTACTATAACCAATTTAGGGGGTCCGTCGAAGGATGGTCTAAACTGTTGGTTTTCAACCGCTACGACCTGAGTTCGATTCCAGCATTGGGCACTTTTTTTCTGATTTAAATTTAAAAAATGCTCCAATGGTCCCCAATTCTTGCAAAAGTCCAACCCCCCAAGCAAGTGCAAGTAATTTCTCTATATGTGGATTTGATATATTCTTTTCTAATTTATATCTTGAACCTAATTGCATGTAATTCTAAAATAATTTAGTTTACAAACTGGGATGTCATTAAGTTATTGTTATGATGTGAAAAACAAGGCCTGACCATTTGGATATAATTATGTGACCTCACACACTGAATCCACTAGGAAGCCTGTCCACTCAATGTTTCAACTCAGTTTGTGTCGTCAACCAATCAAATGGCTACAAGAAAATAAGACCTAATACAAATAATTTAATAGTGTGTGACGTTTCAGCAACAGCATTGTTACCATCATCAGACAAAAGAATTTTAAAAAATGTAAAAAATTTTTTTTTTTCTTTTTATTATTTTGTCTGATGATGGTAACAATGCTGTTGCTGAAACGTCACACACTATTAAATTATATGGATTAGGTCTTATTTTCTTGTATCTTTAATCTATATTCCAAATAGTGCTTTATTAATCAAATGGCTGTGATGTCAGGTCAGCGCCACCTATGCTGATGGCTACCGAGCCACAGCCCTGTGTCCCATCGTTGGCCCCAAGGCTGCACTCAAAGCCAAGATGACTGGAGAGGCCGTGCTGACCAGGTAGGTGTCAGTTGGATGATGCTACTTCTCTTGGAGGATATTTTGTTGAATTTCTCTCTTCTTATCTCCACTCAATCATATCAGGGCATCAAACTCTGACAACCATCATGACTGGGTGAAATAGAATGCATCTGCCTTTGTCATCAAGACCGGAAGCACTACTCAGTGGTAGGACGACTTAGCTCCGAAAGAAATGGCCACCTCTGACATGAGGAACAAACGCCATGTGCAGCCGCTCCTAACATGGAGTACAAACGCTGCTCATCCTGTATCCCTGGATTAGGAGCCCTTACAGGGTACTATCAGCCGGGCCAGCTGAGCCCAGGTTTTTTAATGAGCTTATTACTGCTCCCCCTCATTTTTTTTCATCCGGGCCTGGGACAAGCAAATGAATTGCTCTGAATTACTTCTTTAACAATTCTTCTCCATTTACATAGATCCAACACTTTTGGAAAATTTGACCAATTTTATGACTCCTCTTGTAAGATGTTATGAAATATACCAAATCACCCCTGTACTGTTGAGGACCAGAGCCTGAAAGCATGGTATATAGGTTGGATTTTTAACTGAATTTGCCAAGACTGGTGTTTTTGGCTCATTTCTTATTACCACTAGTTATTTTTTTTTTAATGGGGTAAATAAACATTAATTTTAAAATACAGTAGAACTTGGATAATTCGAAAACCTCTTTAATTCGAATATTTATCTTGGTCCCTAGAAGCCTTAAGCCTTTATTCAAAACATCTTTAATTCGAATTTTTGGATAATTTGAATTTTTTTATGGTCCCTTGGGGTTCGAATTATCCAAGTTCGACTGTAATAATAATAATTTTTTAGGTGTACCCTCTTTTGGTAAAGTTCTGCCAAGAATGCACTCAAGCATTGTTCTCAATTTTGGAAAATAAAGAGATTCAACTGGAAAGAATTATGGCAACTAAGTTATTTATTTTTCACAATAAAATAAAAACTACTTTAATATAAGTAGGGTGTTGAAGCTTTACATTTATTTCACTACTTCACAAGCATTTGAAAAATAAATTTATCACCTAGGCAAATTTCAACAATGATATAATTGGAGATGTCATATTCATATTCCTTTAATTTCATTTTCAGATCAACATTTTAAATATGCTGAAGATTATGTTGAAGCTTTTGCTAATTTTTATGATGAATCTGAAATTTATGATAAGGCTGAAGTTTATATTGAAACTGTTGATAATGTTTATGTTGAAGCTGTTGTTAATTTTTATGTTGAAGCTGTTGCTAATGTTTATGTGTTGAATCTGAAATTTATGAAGGTGAAGTCTAAGTTGAAGATCTTGTTAATGTTTTTGTCAAAGCTGAAATTTATGATGAAGGTGAAGTTTATTTATGTTAAGCTGACGTTTATGTTGAAGCTGTTGATAATGTTTATGTTGAAGCTGTTGATAATGTTTATGTTGAAGCTGTTGATAATGTTTATGTTGAAGCTGTTGATAATGTTTAGTTGAAGCTGTTGATAATGTTTATGTTGAAGCTGTTGATAATGTTTATGTTGAAGCTGTTGATAATGTTTATGTTGAAGCTGTTGATAGTGTTTATGTTGAAGCTGTTGATAATGTTTATGTTGAAGCTGTTGATAATGTTTATGTTGAAGCTGTTGATAATGTTTAGTTGAAGCTGTTGATAATGTTTATGTTGAAGCTGTTGATAATGTTTATGTTGAAGCTATTGATAATGTTTATGTTGAAGCTGTTGATAATGTTTATGTTGAAGCTGTTGCTAATGTTTATGTGTTGAATCTGAAATTTATGAAGGTGAAGTCTAAGTTGAAGATCTAGTTAATGTTTTTGTCGAAGCTGAAATTTATGGATGAAGGTGAAGTTTATTTATGTTAAGCTGATGTTTATGTTGAAGCTGTTGATAATGTTTATGATGAAGATGTTGATAATGTTTAGTTGAAGATGTTGATAATGTTTAGTTGAAGCTGTTGATAATGTTTATGTTGAAGCTGTTGATAAGAGTTTATGTTGAAGCTGTTGATAATGTTTATGTTGAAGCTGTTGATAATGTTTATGTTGAAGCTGTTGATAATGTTTATGTTGAAGCTGTTGATAGTGTTTATGTTGAAGCTGTTGATAATGTTTATGTTGAAGCTGTTGATAATGTTTAGTTGAAGCTGTTGATAATGTTTATGTTGAAGCTGTTGTTAATGTTTAGTTGAAGCTGTTGATAATGTTTATGTTGAAGCTGTTGATAATGTTTATGTTGAAGCTGTTGATAATGTTTAGTTAAAGCTGTTGATAATGTTTATGTTGAAGCTGTTGATAATGTTGAAACTTATGCTTATATGGAACTCCATGATCTGAAAGGAAACTTTTAATCTTAAATAGCAACCACATTATCTTTTTTCCCAACTCTCTTACTACCCTATCTATATACATAAATGAAAGTCTCTAAATGGATGTTTGTTACTCTTCTCTTACCTAATTAAAAATTTTGAAATTTCACAGCTGATAATCTCTAAATAACATTTAGGTAATTTGAATCTTATATGCATATTAACCAATAAAGAGCTAATTTGCATGATTTTTGGGGAGTATGAAAATTGATAGTGATGTGCAGCAACTTGATGGGTTTATTGCTGATTATTGTAGTCTTTACATCATGAAGGTTTTGAGAGTAGATTAGTTCTAAGTATATATTTTCTCAGCAGTAAAATGTGTGTCCAGGTGCCGGCGAATATTTGCCCACCTGGGGCTGGAGGACTTCAAGAGAGTCCACATGGAGGTTCTGGGAACTGAAGCCAACTATGGCCAACTTGCCAACCCTTCCATCAAGGTATGTAGTGTGTTAGCTTATATAAATACAAAAGATATCAGGATGGTGATACATTCATTTCAGCCCATTCATTGTGTGATGATATTTCCACCCTTATATCACTTCACTTAAGGTGATAATAGCTGCTGGTTCTTGTCTATGCATTTAAGTCAAAACCTATATGTAAATAAAGAATATATGAAAATTCATATTGTAACTATCAAAATGTATATATTCAAACATATAAATATCTATTATATATTTCTCCACCTGCAACCGCAAACCAATCTCTCATTAACTGTATTGACTCATCCATTGATGAGCTCTACTCATCTCCAGCAGATACCATGAAAAGTCTCAAGCTCTACAAGCTTAATACCCTAATATGATTGAGTGAAGATAAGAAAGAAAAAAAAGAATATCTCTTATTGTATGGTATTTTAAGGTAACTTTTTTTTTATAAATTCCATTAAAAAAAGTTTTCAATGCCAACTGCCCTTTCATCAGTTTTAAAATTAACTAGCCGGCTAGGTTGTTCATAGTTCCAATAATGAGACTGATAAAGCACAATTTGGATTATAGATTATAAACACAAGGTAATAAGACCAAATCCAAATAAAAACATAGTGTGTGACGTTTCGGTAACAGCGTTGTTACCATCTTCAGACAAAAGTATTGAATGAGAGTCTCTCTCATCCTTGTGTTAATAATGAGAGTGTTATTACTCTAGTGTCACATCGCTGTGATAACATGCCGAACATGTTACAGGACCATACCAGAGAGGCAATGCTCTGGGCGGCCGTCCATCACGAGTCCAAATTGGCTGTCAGACTATTTGCCCAGGAGTTGGCTCACTCCGCCACTGGAGCAGGTAATCTTTCTCTCTTTTCTCTGCTTCAAACTTTTGGAATAAAATAACTTTTGTTCAGCTCCTGGCCTCACCACCATGATTGGTGGCCGACCCAAGCCGTAAGTGTTCTCCTCCTTCATCATATTCTAATATAATACTGTGATTAGCTACAATTTGAATTATAGATTAGAACAAGGTAATATGACCAAATCCAAATAATGGGTGATGTTTCATTAAAAGCATTGCTACCAGCATCAGACAAAAGTACTTACTTCAGTAATTTTGTCTGATGATAGCAACAACACTGTTGCCAAAATGCCACACACTATTTATTTGGATTTGATATCATCTTTTTAATAATATAATATTTTTTTTACTGCTTCTAAGTTGAAATTAGTGTTCTCAATGTTTATTTGTTTTAATGTCCTATTTGTGCTGAATTCTTATTATATTCCATTTTAAAGAATAATCCTGATTACCCTTGTTTCTCCTAAAGTTTTGGCTATTTGTCCCAATTTATATCTTGGGCTAATCCACATGATCAAAATCACATTGGGGAAGAAATCAACAAATGTCTAGGGGACAAAAAAAAAAGTCTTTTTATATCTCCTTATGAATTTTGTCCATAATAAAAGTGTACATTTTCCTTGTGTGAAATGCTTGGTACCAAATTATAAAGCCCAATCTGGATATGTTAACATTTTTCTATCAGGCCAAACTTTGTGTGTTTCAGTGCCACACAATAAAAAAACTTACCAACAAGAAAACTTGATGTGTGGTGTTGTGTGTGAAGGACCCCAGTCTTGAGACTCTTCTCTTTCCTCTACCCCAAGAACAACTTCAAGGTGATCTTGATTTCCTTCTGTCTCAACACTAGCTAGAATTCTACAACCTCTACTTTAGTGCAAACAGAAATTGTAGGATGTTCATTATAATGCTGTCCCGTTGTTGTTGTTGTTGTGTCCAATGAAGAGCCTCAGATGTCTCCATACTTTTCTATCATAGCATTTGCAATGTCCTCTATCTTGGGTCTGTAAAGCTGCTGCTCTATGTCCATGTCAAAATCCTATTCCATTTATTTTATGTAAGAAATAGAGTTGAACCTCCATATGTGAGTATACTCTTGCTAAAGGACACCTCTTTACAAAAGATAGTTTTCATCACCAAAATTATAATTTTTTTATTAAATAGCAACTCTCCTGTAAGAAGCCACCTCTCCCTAAAGGACATTTTGGCTCTGCAACTAGGTATTGTCCTTTACAAAGAGGTTGTTTTACGGAACTGTACAAAAAAAGTGCTGAAGATAATAATGCTGTCACTGATATGCCACACTCCTTAATTCAACTGATTATATTTAACACTACTTTAATAAAACGATTTTCAATTACCACTCTCAACCTATAATTCAACACCGATTTTTAATCCAACAGAAAATTCTGAACCCCTTAGGGTATTGAATTAAAGAAGTTGAACTGTGTATTGTTGAAAAAAGGTAAGTGGAACAAACTCACACACAAAGACTTAAGACAATCTCCCTATTAGCTATAGAAAAACTAGCACAGGTCAGGGAGATGAGCTTCTTTATATATTAAAACTAGCCGAATGACCCGGGCAACGCCCGTGTTTTACCCGATTGAATGTTTTGATTCAAATACTATTTGTTACAATTATAAATTGGCGCCTTAAATAAATGCATATGTTAGTTAATAACTATAGCCTATGTGCTTTATCTGTCTATGTACTGTTGGCTTCCGTAGGCGTCTCTTACTGGGAAAAAGAAAGAGAGGATTCCATTTGGTTATTAACTAATATATGCATTTATTTAAGGAGCGACCCGCTCCAACACAATAGTTACAAAAACGAAAAAGCGAGTGGGGGGGGGGGGCAAAGGTGGCGTGAGCGTAGCCAACCAATAGGAGGGCGCCATTCCAAAAAAAAAGCAAACGGTGACAGAGACGAAAACTGATTAAGAGATGAAGAATGACGCTCGTAACTGTATATAGAATTATTGTATAAACTTTTGGGTAAGACGGGCTTCTACGGGAACAGAATGACATGAGTGGCAATGGCTTATATATACAGTGGAACCTCCCTGTAAAGGACACTTAAATGCAGAGCCAAAGTGTCCTTTAGGGAGAAGTGTCCTCTTACCGTAGAGTTACTAAATAGTAAAAATGGTAATATTGACAATGAAAACTGTCCTTTGTAGAGAGGTATCCTCTAGCGGGAGTGTCCTCTCATGGAGATCCTACTTTATACACTTTCACACAAAGAATTCTATCTAGATTTCACTGGAAGTAGGTGTGTAGGTCCAGATCCAGCTGGGGGAGGACTCACCCAGAACCTACATTCCTGCCAACCTCCCGGACTCCTCCACCCCTCACAGCAATCCGGCCTCACCTCCCACACCGCCCCCTTCAGGCAGCCACTCCTATCGTCTAGAGGAGCTTGCATACACTCGCAGTGGAGACAAAGCTAATAATGCCAACATTGGTGGGTGGGATTGTTGAGCATCCCGTGTTGGTTGGCTTAAATATTCTTTCATTCCAACCTCTCTTCTCTTATATGATGAGTATTTACACTCATGAATAAAACTTAGGTTAGTAAGTGGAAAGTCTTTGATGTCACTGGTCGTCTAATTTTTTTAAGGAGAGAGATAGTTATTATTTTAAACAAATAATTTTACTGGCAATGCGTTTCTTTTAAATATCATCAAATATTATCTCTACAGACCTTACTGCAATGATATGAGTTATTGAATGAGAGGGCTTGGCTCATCAGTAGTGAACCCTCTCAGCGGTTTCACCAAATTAATCTCTAGACCGCTCTACTATTGTATTGGACTGGTTTTGTTATATACCCTGCATTTTCTATGGAAGGCAGCTTAGGGGTGTTTAGTGAACTATGGACATAAGCTTATAGGTCTGTAGAGGTACATACATATAATTTCAAGGTATTGCATCGAGCAAAGCTCTTCCGCAAAATATGTTTTCATAACCAATATATATTAGTAAATAAATTAAATTTTATTGCCATCTATCTTTAATATTTTACACAAATAATTAACAATAGTTATGTTTGCCCTCTCTCTTTGTTATCTGGTATCTCTTCAATAAAGGTCACTGTATATCTTAATCAGAGTTATTGTCTGAATCCCGATATACATGCTAAAAGATACAACTTCCTTAAGTTTTGTTCATGAGTGTAAATAGAAAAATTACCAATTGGCCACTAAATTATGTCAAAGATAATTCCTAAAAGTTACTGAAAGAAGGAAATAGAGATAAAAATTAAATTGTCACATATCAAGAGAAACCAATGTGTTGTCAGGTGTGGTTGCCCGCCACCCCAGCCTCTACCCCTACCTCCAGCAAGCCTTGACAGTCCCTGCTGTAGCCCAATATTTCGCCCACCTCTACCAAGACTCTGGGCTGGATCCTGTCCAGAACATTTCCAGGTGAGTCTACCCAGCAAGCTTTGTTCATTCTCTCTTCTTTCTTATCTCCACTCAAACAATCATATCAGGGTATCCTAGCTTCAGCAAGCTTTGTTTATACTCTCTTCTTCTTTCTTTTCTCCACTCAACAATCATATCAGGGTATCCTAGCTTCAGCAAGCTTTGTTCATTCTCTCTTCTTCTTCTTTCTTATCTTCACTCAAACAATCATATCAGGGTATCCTAGCTTCAGCAAGCTTTGTTTATACTCTCTTCTTCTTTCTTTTCTCCACTCAACAATCATACCAGGGTATCCTAGCTTCAGCAAGCTTTGTTTATTCTCTCTTCTTTCTTATCTCCACTCAACAATCATATCGGGGTATCCTAGCTTCTGCAAGCTTTATTTATTCTCTCTTCTTCTTTCTTATCTCCATTCAAACAATTATATCAGGGTATCCTAGCTTCAGCAAGCTTTGTTCATTCTCTCTTCTTTCTTATCTCCACTCAACAATTATATCAGGGTATCCTAGCTTCAGCAAGCTTTGTTTATACTCTCTTCTTTCTTATCTCCACTCAAACAATCATATCAGGGTATCCTAGCTTCAGCAAGCTTTGTTTATACTCTCTTCTTTCTTATCTCCACTCAACAATCATATCAGGGTATCCTAGCTTCAGCAAGCTTTGTTCATTCTCTCTTCTTTCTTATCTCCACTCAAACAATCATATCAGGGTATCCTAGCTTCAGCAAGCTTTGTTTATAATCTCTTCTTTCTTTTCTCCACTCAACAATCATATCAGGATATCCTAGCTTCAGCAAGCTTTGTTTATACTCTCTTCTTTCTTTTCTCCACTCAACAATCATATCAGGGTATCCTAGCTTCAGCAAGCTTTGTTTATACTCTCTTCTTTCTTTTCTCCACTCAACAATCATATCAGGGTATCCTAGCTTCAGCAAGCTTTGTTTATACTCTCTTCTTTCTTATCTCCACTCAAACAATCATATCAGGGTATCCTAGCTTCAGCAAGCTTTGTTTATACTCTCTTCTTTCTTTTCTCCACTCAACAATCATATCAGGGTATCCTAGCTTCAGCAAGCTTTGTTTATACTCTCTTCTTTCTTATCTCCACTCAAACAATCATATCAGGGTATCCTAGCTTCAGCAAGCTTTGTTTATACTCTCTTCTTTCTTTTCTCCACTCAACAATCATATCAGGGTATCCTAGCTTCAGCAAGCTTTGTTTATACTCTCTTCTTTCTTTTCTCCACTCAACAATCATATCAGGGTATCCTAGCTTCAGCAAGCTTTGTTTATACTCTCTTCTTTCTTATCTCCACTCAACAATCATATCAGGGTATCCTAGCTTCAGCAAGCTTTGTTTATACTCTCTTCTATCTTTTCTCCACTCAACAATCATATCAGGGTATCCTAGCTTCAGCAAGCTTTGTTTATACTCTCTTCTTTCTTATCTCCACTCAATAATCATATCAGGGTATCCTAGCTTCAGCAAGCTTTGTTCATTCTCTCTTCTTATTTCTTATTTCCACTCAAACAAACATATCAGGGTATTCTAAGTTCACATGTATGTACACTGTATAGTAGTCTGTTGAAGGACATCATAGTCTGAAAGCTTGCCAAGATTATACAGCATAAATAAAGGAACTTGTCTCCGTTAGCTTTCATTCCTTTTTCAAAATGATATCTGGTAATACCTTCCCTTTTTATTATATGCAGGGTGTACATGTACATACACAATGTGTATGGGTGGCTGACAATATTGATTACAGGTATGAGCTGAAAGGAATCCATGGTCTCAACTTTGTCCTGAAGAATTCCTTGGGTGGAGGAGGGATTGCCTCTCTCCGTAGTGACCCTCAGGTGAGTTGTTGATATCTTCTATTCTTCCATTGCTTAGGGAGCAGCACTAAGTATCACCAATGCTAGGGAGCATCCAACTACAGCCTATCATGAGATGAACATGTCCTCCCAAGAGGACAGCAGTGTATTGATTTGCAGAATAAGTTTGGTCATTTATGAAAAATAACCTTCCAAAGTGGTTGCAAGATATTCCCCCTCTGTGCCAAATGTAACTGCTGACCTGCATCCCCTAAACACATCATTGGCTTATCCATCAATGAGCTTGCCTCATCACCATATCATCAAGAACCTCAAGCTCCTTAGATATGACACCTTTATATGTTTGCAAGGAGATATACAAAGGCAAATTTACAAAGCATTCTCTCATGTAACTTATTTATAATCCAAACTATAAATTTTGCCAAGCACTGTATGATAAAGCACAATTTGGAGTATAGATTATAATACAAGAAAATAAGACCTAATCCAAATAATTTATGTTGTTGTTAACAATTTTGTTGCCTTAATGTCACACACTAATAAATATTTTTGGATTAGGTCTTATTTTCTTGTAGCTAAGCACTGTATTGAATCTCTCTCTTAGTATATTTCTAAGTTTTGACTCAAAGAATGTAATATAATTGAGAATAGAGATAGGAAATGAGATGATGAACCTGTTTCTATCTGAACTCCACCCATAAGTCTGTGTCCAGGGTAAGGGACTCGGTCAGATGATGCTGGACTTTGAAGTGAAGAACATGCCAAGCCTGGAGTCCCTCACTTCACACTCTTCCAACTGAGACAGTCTTCCACTTCCTCTCTCTACAATATCTACCTGCTACTTTTACATTACTTCTCCCACACTTGTTTATGATAAGGCACTATTTGGATTACACATTACAAACACAAGATAATACAGTAGAACCTCCATGAGAGGACACTCCCTCTAGAAGACACCTCTCTACAAAAGACAGTTTTAATTTGCAAAACTACCATTTTTATTATTTAGCAACTCTTCAGTAAGAAGACACCTCTCCCTAAAGGACATTTTGGCTCTGCAATTAGGTGTCCTTTACTGGGAGGTTCTACTGTAACACCAAATTCAAATAAATAAATAGTGTGTGTTGTTTCAGTAACAGCATTGTTACCATCATCAGACAAAAGTATGTTGTTGGAAGACTAGTAAAATAACTCATTCAGTACTTATGTCTGATGATAGTAACAACACTTATATTATGATGCATTGTTATCAATTGTGACCGTTATCAAAACGTCACACACTATTTATTTATTTGGAGTTGGTCTTATTACCTTGTGTTTTAAATGTTTATTTTCGTTACCTTCTTGCATTCTAATAAATTTCCAATCTATTTTTATATGTTGGGCAAGTTTCTATAACAAAATATAAAACATATATATAGTCTTCTCAATTGAATTCTCTGGTTTTAATTGAAAAATATATATATTTTTGTTACTAAAAAATAGTATATACTCAATTTTTTTTTAATTAAATACTCAATTTATATGCCATTTTCATGGGACTTATAAATGAATTTTAAAATATGAACATATTTTTTTAATCTAAAAAAAGAGAATTTATAGTTTTTATATAAAATATGTATATACCCCTCTTTTTTCCCTTTCAAAATATATGTTTAAAATATATAAATAAGAGAAAAATAGTTTCTAAAAAGGTAAGCTATGTATGATGTCTCAGCAAGTACTTAGAATATAATGTACCTAAGTATTCTTTTATCTGTTGATGAGACAAACAATACTGCATTTTACTGAAACACGTCATTTATACAATGTGAAAAAATAGTACAAATTGTGAAATTGTACTGGGATAAGGGGAATAAATTAAGAAAAAGGCATCTCGTTATCGTGCAACTGAAAGTTGCTGATGGCTTGCTCCATCTATCAGAATAAATATCAACTATTTGTTGATTTTTATAAAAAAAGAAAATAAGCCCTAATCCAAATAATATATTAGTGTGTGACGTTTCGGCAACAACATTGTCAGCATCATCAGACAAAAGAAGATTTTATTCTTTTGTCTGATGATGGTGACAATGTTGTTGCTGAAACATCACACACAAATAAATTATTTGGATTAGGTCTTATTTTCTTTTTTTATAATCTATAATTCAAATTGTGCTTTATCATTGTTGATTTTTAATTATTCCAGAATTGGCCAAATACCCATTCTTGATTAATCAATTGGCCAAATACCCATTCTTGATTAATCAATTGGCCAATCACATTTGACCAATTCTGGAATAATTATAAATCAATGAATAGTTGATATTTATTCTGATAGATGGTGCAAGCCATCAGCAACTTTCAGTTGTACAATAAGGAGACGCCTTTTTCACAATGTCATATACAGTTCACTATTATATAGGGAGGTTAGAACTTCACAGCCAAAATAGGGCACCTGAGCCAAAAGAAATTCTTCCTTTTTTTATAATGTATCGGTGATTTATGGTTGACCCTCAACAGGAGTGAAAATATAAAATTTTAAATATATATAAAAGACCCTTATGAAGATAGAGGCGTACAGCCTAGAGAAATATTAGATTTTTATTACAAAATGGGAATTTTTATTAATAATGTTTTATTTTATTTTTGATCCAAAATTATGCCATTTAATTAATTAATATATATCTATCTTTCTCTTTTGAAATTTCAAGAGAAAATGTGGTTTTTCACATGAGCTTTACAGTTTTTTTTTCAAAACCTCAATATCATGAATAAATTGCTTTTTGCCTATTGGATCAAAGTGTCATAAATATCATGATAAGGCACAATTTGGATTATAGATTATAAAGACAAGGTAATAAGACCAAATACAAAAAAAAAGAGTGTGTTAACCTCGAAAGATAAGCACCACACTATTTATACATCATGAATAAATTGAAGTAAAAACAGTTCTCTTCAATAAATTAATCCATTATATCTAAAATTAAAATGAAAGTTTTACATTTGTAAAGTCGGTAACAGCGTTGTTACCGAAACATCACACACTATTTATTTATTTGGTCTTATTACCATGTATCTCTTTTTCTTATCTATATATATATATTTTTAAAATAACAAAAAAATAGAGACTTGTCTATGATCACACATAATATATACACTCATAGGTATTTTATCTTCAATTCAAACTGTACATTGTATGTCATACAGGATAACTCATTGATATCTCTGAATCCATTACTTTTTTTAATTTGTATTCACTGAATTTAAACATCAGTTCTAAAATGCCAATAGATTTAAATCAAAGATTTTATATACTGGGGAATCTATTTTCTCTAAATGTAATAAAGGATTATATACAATGCTATCCGTGCCAAATTTTGTGTTTTAAGATTACAGAAGGCAGCTTTCATATAAAACATATCAAATTTAATAAGTTTTTTTTTTTTTTTTTTTCTCATATAAAAATCATGTTTTTGAAAGTAAACTTGGAAATATATATATTTTATTGTGTGAGCTCTTATTAGCCTTTTTTCAATTTAATATAAGGAAATGAAATGCTTTACAATGAAAACTTACTATGAAATTGACTAGTTGTTAAATATATATATATAATTTGACTTCAATTTTGTTCAAAACATTATATATATAAAGAATACACCATACACATTTCTTTACAATATTTTAGTCCAATACAAATATAGTAGAACCTCTCTGTAAAGGACATCTAGTTGCAGAGCCAAAATTCAGTCAAAATTTCATATTTCCCTTGTGGTATTGAATTAAAGAAGTTGGACTATACATGTGATGTTTTGTTAACAACACCATTACCAAAATGTGAATGAACTCATTGAATTCATGTAATATTTTCACAAAGAGTTAAGAAACAACACCAAAATGTCACATATACCTTTTTAATTAAAGTGATATGGCACAATTTGGATTATAGATTATAAACACAAGGTAACAAGACCAAATCCAAATAAATAAATAGTGTGTGACGTTTCTGTAACAGCGTTGTTACCATCTTCAGACAAAAGTACTGAATGGTACTGAACTGAGATTCAGTATTTTTGTCTGAAGATGGTAACAACGCTGTTACTGAAACGTCACACACTATTTATTTATTTGGTCTTATTACCTTGTCTTTTTAATTAAACAATTAAAAAAGGTTTCTGGAGATGAGTTTTTTTTTATTTCAAAAACAGTCTAAAGTTTTCAGACATCTCTGTCCTTCTACAGGAGAACTTGTACAATGAATAAAACACCACCTGATGCTAAATGTTTAGCATTAGGCGGAGTTTTATTTCTTGTACAAGTTCTCCTGTAGAAGGGCAGAGATGTCTGAAAACTTGAGACTGTTTTTGAAATAAAAAGAAACTCAACTCTGGAAACCTTTTTTAAGTGTTTAATTAATGTCCAGGAGATTTGAAATCAATTCATACCTTTTTAATATTGATACCTTGTTGAGTAAAACTAATCATTCCTTCAGGGAAAAGTTTTTTTTTTTAATTATTATTCCTAGTACACGTGGTACAGGCCATTATAATCATGGTGGGTAGTTAGCGACTGCTTTTACTGTAAGCGCACCACATGTCTACACATGTGAAAAGCAGTTCGGCTTTGCACTTACAAATGTGCCAGAGCCCCGTTTCAGGAAAAAGTAACTTTTCAAAACATTATTATTCTCTAGCTTTCAGGTACGGACCGGCCTTCTACAGGAGAAAACCTGGTATAATGATTGAAAAGTTTCCCTGGAGGAATGATTAATTTTACTCAATATTGATACAAGATTTTATAGAATTGATACCTTGTGATCTTTATATTGTACCTTGTTGAATTGTGCCTTCACCAGAATTAACTGTGGCCTATTTGATTGTTTTAAAAATATATTTTCATTATACAGTTAAACCTGTCTATAGCGCCTACACTTGGGACTCACCAAAATAGGGTGCTATAAAGAGGGGGTGCTATATAGACAGGTCACTTTTAATGTAAAATGTTTACATTTTAATGTTTGAAATTGGGTGCTATAGAGAGGAAGGTGCTATTTAGAGGGGGTGCTGTAGACAGGTTTAACTGTATATATTTTTCTACAACTCTTTGAGCACCAATTAAAATGTTAATGAAAGTGTTCAAACCTTAATATATTCAAGATTTCTAATTATGTAAAAGCTTTTATTTTATAAATGATTTTTTTAGAAATGGGTGTGTTGAACAAGAATCAATTTTTATTTTTAAAATTGTCTACAATATTTCAAATTAAGTAAAAGTTTTTATTTTATAGATGATTTTTTTTTTTAGAAATGTGTGTTTAACAAAGAATTAATTTTTAATTTTTTAAATTGTTTACAATATTTCTAATTTTTTTGAAAATAGAGCAATCCATAAATAAATCTATAATTAAAAATTTCTAATTAAGTAAAGACTTTTATTATATGAATGATTATTTTTGAAATGTGTGTGTTGAACAAGAATCAAATTTCATTTTAAAAATTGTTTACAATATTTAAATTAAGTAAAATATTTTATTTTATGAATGATTTTTTTAGAAATGTATTAAATGAGAATCATATATAAATTTATGTTTACAATAATGTCTTCTTTCTAAATAAGAAATTTGCAAATTGTGTTAATTTTTGCTATTATATTTTGGTTCTATGTAATTCAAATATGACCAACACTGTTGCTAAATAAAATTTATTTTCCTAATATGCATTGATTTTTTATTATTTTATTACATTATATTTAATGATTTAAAGCACAATTTGGATTATAGATTAGAACTAAAAGGTACCAAATCCAAAAAATAAATAAATTTTGTGTGACAACAGCGTCGTTACCGAAACGTCACATTTATTTGTATTCTCAACCATTTCACAAGTTTAATTACACTCATGGACAATACTTAAGGAAGTTGTATCTTTAAGCATGTATATTTGACAATAACTCTGAAAGATACACAGTGACCTGTATTGTAAAGACACACGAGAAGTGTGAACAAATTGCCTCTGTCTCCTTTTATCTTTGTCATAAATCTGAAAACAATATATATATTTTTTTTAAATGCCCATAAATCAAAGATTCTCTTTGTCATAAATCTGCACACAATATAAATTTAATATGCATAAATCAAAGATTCATTAAATGAGACCCAAAATGAGGTGATGAAGTGAAAAAAAAAAATTTATTCATAAAAAATATATCTAAATATATATATAAAAACCAATGAATAAACTTTATAATGCTATATATATATATATATGCAGGTATAAATAACACCTAAATCCAATATGTGTTGTTGTTGCCCCTATAAAAATGCCCGTGTTTATAATGTTTGAGAAGTGCTTCAAGCAGACGGATTCTTCCTCATCAGCTCCAGGTCTGACTCCACCATTTCTTTCACTAGGGCCTGCAACAACACCCACTCTCTAGAAACTGGCATCTATTTTACATACATGTGTATATTTAGAATAGATGCATATATTGGATTTGGAAATATTTCTCTATTCTTCTAATATTTCCAGGGTCAACTCGCCTCACTTTATCGAGGATATTTGTGTGTGTGTGTTTTTTTTTATTAGCCCTAGGACACGTGGCCATTATAATTATGGTGGGTAGAAGTTAACGACTGCTTTTACTGTAAGTACACCACATTTCAGTAGCAATGTTGTTACTGAAACATCACACCATTTTTTATTTGGATTTGGTTACCTTGTAGTCCTATATCTATAAACCAAATTGTGCTTTATCATGGAATAAATAAACTTGTTCCTCATTCAAAAAAAATGTATAGAGAAAAGTTTTTGATTAAAAGAGAGCTTTGTGTATATTTTTTCACCAACCCAATATATAGTGGAAGGGTGGTCTAAATTATTGGTTTTCAACCGCTACGACCCAGGATCGAATCCCGCATTGGGCACTTTTTTCTAATTAACAAAAAAATGCTCCATTGGCTCCAGATTCTTGCAAAAGCCCAACCCCATCAGCGAGTGCAAGTAACCAAACGGGGCTCTGGCTCACTTGTAAGTGCAAGAGTCAAACTGCTTTCACATGTGTAGACATGTGGTGCACTTACAGTAAAAGCAGTTGCCAACTTCTACCCACCATGATTATCATGGCCTGTACCACGTGTACACTAAGGATAATAATATAAACATATGTTGACAAAATAAAAACCTACTATCAGTTAGAATTCAAATACTTTTTTTAATCGAAAATTATTTTAAATACTCTCCATAATAAAAACTAGAATAAAATATAAATGAAAATATGAAATAAATATAAAAGGAAATGACAGAATTTAGACTTTTAAAAAAAATCTGTACATTGTTAATATTGTGGATAATAAACTGGGTTTGTAGGAAATGGGAGGAATAAATTGTAAAAAAAAAAATAATTACCTTAAATGTGATCTTTGGTGTCCAACCCAACGTGGCCCTTGCTTTACTTGAATCCCCTAGGAGGAAGTCCTACACACCACACAAGTGCCTTAATGGAAAAACATTTCAATTTTAATCTTTGAAAAATTTATACAAGAGGTGAAACAATGAGGTCAAATAAATTAAGGGGGAAATATAGACAAAACAAATGTTGGGATCTAAAAATGGAGATGAGAGAGAAGAATCTTCTAATTTAAAAAAATTGCCCACAAAGAGAAGAAAGAAACCCTGTGACAACAAACTGTTGCTAGGGAAATCCCATTATATGCACATTATCATCAAGCCTTCCTGCCCAGAAGTCCTCCTCTATGTGGCAGGCGGAAGAAGCAGCACAAGTAAGGAACAGCCTTGTAGGGTGAAGTACGGTGTTGTGAGCCCTGAGCAGCTACGGTAACCGTGAACAGGGAACTCTGAAATGTGGCTGACTAACGGGGCAATGGCATCTCCCCTTTCCATGGAGCAAGGAAATCAGAAATTGACAATATTGGACAAGACACTACCACTATCAATACATAAATATTAGGACTCACTTATAGGTGATAAACCAAGAAGAATGAAGAAAGGTAAACCAAGAAGGTTCTTTAATCTAATAGAATGGTCAGTGGGATTGAAATATGGAAGTATCTCCATATAACTCTGGAGATTAAAATGGCAAAACCGCTGGGAGGGTTCGCCCTTCCTCTTTCAACTTGTACTCCTTGCAGTATAAGGATTGTAGAAATACATTAGAATAATATACATTAAAACCCCTCTATATAACGAACCTCAATGGGACTGAACCTGTGGTTCACTATAGCCATGATTCAATATAGCCATAGTTCACTATATTATAAATTTAAAATGGGAATTATTTCAGGCTTGTTTTAAGGGAAGGTTCGCTATATCCCAAGTTCATTTTAGCAGGATTTTACTGTATATTTAAAAAAGAAAATTAGTATTAAAATCACTTCAAATTATCAGTTAATTGTTCACTTGTATGTGTATCAAGGGTAGAATTTCACCACAAAAACTTACCACTTCAGTTGGCCGAAAGTATTTTTTATTTACTCGGACACGGACTTTCCCAGTTGCCTTCTCAATGCCTACTTCTTCCAGGCCAGCTCCTTCCCACCTGAATAAAATACATTTTATTATTTTCCAGCCAAATAAAACTATTATAAAATGTAAACTTAAATAGTGTGCTGTTAGTAATGATGAGGTACAATTTTGGATTATAGATTATAAACACAAGGTAATAAGACTAAATCCAAATAAATAAATAGTGTGTGACATTTTGGTAACAGAATTTTTACCATCTTCAGACAAAAGTACTGAGTAGCAGTACTTTTATCTGAAGATGGTAATAACTATGTTACTGAAACGTCACACAATATATATATATAGATTTAGTCTTATTACTTTGGGCTTATTTAGCTGAAAAGAGAGAGTACATATAGGATTATATAACACTTAAATTCTTACTTGATTTCCATTCCAATGTTACTAAACGCCAGTTCAACAAATTCCCGTACACTGTGCACCTCCCCACTTGAAATCACAAAATCTTCAGGCTTCTCCTGCTGTAGCATTAGCCACATGGCCTGCAAAAAAAACAAACAATATTAATATAATATATATTTTTCACAATATATGTATGTATATGAGGATTTCTTCTTGGAAATTTTATCATATAGAGAAAAAACATTAAAACTTCTTTTTTTCACAGAGATATGATAAAAAGAAGATTTAATTTCCTCTAGGTAATGAAATTTTCAAATGAGGCAAAGCAATGAGGAAAAAAAGTTGTTATAATAAGAGAAGTGCCAAAAATAACCATTGAATATTTTTAAAAGCCAAAATTTTAATAGAAATATATATCTTTGGATATTGTGAAAATCCTCTCTAAAGGTTTTCTTTTGCAGAGCCAAAGCATTCTTTAAGAAGAAGGGGCGTCCCCTTATACTAATTAATAAAAATTGTAATTTTTATTAAAAACTGTCCTTTATATAGAGGTGTCCTCTCATGGAGGTTCTACGGTGAAGAAATAAGATATGGATGTTGGTAAATCCTCTCCCTACCAAAACTAATGACTATTCAAAGCAAACAAACAAATTAGCCTCAAAAAAAGCTTAATTTGTACTAATTTTGGGATCTGAAAATGTTGATAGTAAAATATTAATGAATATATTTCTCTATTATCACTATACAGTGGTACCTCGACATACGAGTTTAATTCGTTCCGCAACCTTGCTCGTATCTTGAATTACTCGTATCTCGAAGCAAAAAGACAAAAAGCAAAAAACAAAGCTTTGCATATAGAACAAATTTATTTATTTATTTATGCTTATGAGGTGATACAGCAGCGTATTTACAATTAGAGAGGAGACAAAATGAATTAAATCTAGAAAAAAGAAGTGAGGACATATCCGTCATTAAAGTCTGAGAGGCAAGGCCTTCAGCCAGTTCAGGGCTTCCGGGGTGACAGAATGGAGATTGGAGATTCCTCCATTGAATTTGTACAGCGGGCAGTCATCTAGTATATGGGACATTGATTGTGGGACGTTGCAGGCACAATTTGGATCTTTATAGAACAAATAATAATGAAGAAGAAGAAAGAAACATTTTAGGAAAAGCAAAAACAAAACAAAAGTAGTGGTCAAAAATAAACATTTAAAATCACAGATTAATATCTTCAACACTACCGAACTCTCGTATCTCGAATTTCGCTCGTAACTCAAAGCAAAAAATCACTTGCTCGTCGGCTCGTATCTCGAAAAACTCGTATGTTGGGGCGCTCGTATGTCGAGGTACCACTGTACTACTAAAAAGTAAGTATAACACAATAATATAATTCTCCTGAGGAGATTGACAGTAAGTCACTGACATGTCAGAAACTAAATAAATTATTGGTTGATGTGGCTATATATTTCCAAACCAACAAATGATCTCAATAATGATATAATTAACAACCATTAAAAATAATCATGGCATAACTCTGGTTAATAAATACAAGGTATTCAGGCAATATTTAACAGCATGTGGCTAAAGACAAATATATGAGGGAAAATTTGGAAAATACAAGCAAATAAGCAATAAATTTACTCAAATAAGCCACCCTGAGTATCCTCAAATCTATCTCTGGAATCTTGAACATGTGGCAGCCTTCATGAAGTCCCTAGCAAAAGTCATAAAAGGCTCCTTAATCCTGGCGCTATCAAAAAAAAAAAAATTCCATAAATAATTTTTTTTTTTTAATCTATATGTTCAGTTGATTATTTGACCAATAGAGATGGTGGTCTGCCAACAACACAGCAATGTTTAGTTGCATAATCAGGGGATGTTCTTTTAACATTGATATTAAAAGGATGATGCACCATCATCAAGTATTCTATTCTAGAGAGATCCTTTTTCATCATAATTGCTGAGTATATTGCTGAATATACTGGGGCCTTATACATTGTAACCCTTTAATTCAACCAACTATAATTCATCCATTTTTCTTTTAATCCATATCTCAAGACTATTTACCTCAATTTAACTAACTATAATTCAACAATTACCTTTAATTCAAATGGAAAGTTTGAACTCTTTGGGTGATGAATTGAGAATGTTGGACTGTATTCTGCTTTTATTAAGCTAATTTTATCAATGCAAAATTTTTGTTTTACACTTTACTATTGTTGCAAATATTTACCTCAATGTAATCTTTAGCGTGCCCCCAGTCTCGTTTTGAATTTAGGTTACCTAATTCAAGGAATTCTTGCTCGTTAAGGGCAATCTTTGCGACAGAGCGTGTAATCTTCCTTGTCACAAATGTTTCACCTGAAACAAAAAAATAAGAGAATAAATCGCTGACCAGCTAACAAGTGAGAGAGATACAAGGAAAGATAATACCAGCAAGTTAAGTTTGCATAATACACACAGCAAGGTAGAAACACTGAGGTTTAGTATTAAAACAAAGCTATACACAACTTACACTTATATATAAGACTTAAGACAGAGAGATATATGGTAGAACCTTAGATTAACGGACTTAATATTATAAAATTTTTCAAAAAAAAGTCCCAACAAAATTGTAAATTTTAATGAAAATAATTAAATTATAGAAGAATTATATGAAATCAGTATATTACAGGTTTTAGAATTATTTGAACAAAAGATTAAAACATATCAAAACCTTTTTAAAACTTTAATTTACAGACATTTCTCTCTCAGCAACCTTCTTATCACCATTTTTATAAGGTAACAAAAACTTTAATACAATGTTAAACCATTGCAGATTTATTAAAGTAGTGTACAGTACAGTAGTACAGTAGTGTGTGTCAACTCAAAACATAATATAAACATAGTTAAAACTAATAAATGATGGTATATATAAAACATATGCTTTTGCTTCTCTTTCTTTGAGACTGCATTTTCACCCCCTATATTTACTTTATTAGTTCGAGTATAACCACTTTAATATTCAACTGACTATAATTCAACTTTCTTTAATTCAACCAAACTTACCAATCAGCCCTATTTACTCTCTAATTTAAATGACAATAATAATTCAATTAAAAATTCTGATTCCTTAGGGTGATGAATGAAAGAAGCTAGAATGTATTTGTACTCTGTTGGGACATTGCTTTTATTCTTTAGAAGATTACTGTTGATCAATTTTATGGTCCATTAAAATTCTGGAATATGTTTTACTGTATTATATATCATTTTTAAAGTGGGGGGGTTTAAATATTATACAAGTGTGTGTTTTCCAGGATTAGGTAAGAGATAGTTTAAGTAAACAATAGAACCTCCATGCAAAGGACACCTAATTGCAGGGCCAAAGTGTCCTTTAGGGAGAGGTGTCCTTTACTGGAGAGTTGCTAAGTAGTATAAATGATAATTTTGCAAATAAAAACTGTCCTTTGTAGAAAGATATCCTCTAGCGGGAGTGTCCTCTCATGGACTGTATATCTATCTCATCAAAAAATTTATGACAAAAGTTGTGTAAAGATTACATAAATTCTATGAGTTCATGCTCCTCGAGCTTGATCTCATGGAATGGGGTGTAGGGGTGCAGCTTTCGTTGATCATGGCACCATGATCCAGGTACACTTAGGTGAAAGTCATGACAAGACATTCTTGAGATAGTTAGTGCTACACTAACCTAAGAGAAACATTGAAGCTTCACAGTGCTATATCTACAGGAGTCCTTCATTTCTATGGTAGGCAGTGGGGGTGAGGTTAAAGTGGCATGGAGTAAGCTCTATGGGGTGATATATAATATCAGAACTTTTGTAAGCCCTGGTCCACTACACTTACCATAGGGCCTACAGAGAACCCTGAAATAAAAGGCTTTCTAATGGTGCACTGGTGTGAAAGCTGGACTTACAGCAGATGGAGACATAGAGAAAGATTCTGGATGAAAAAGGAGGAGGGGGAGCAGTAACAAGCTCGCTAAAAAACCTGGGTTCAGCTGGCAGGGCTGATAGTACCCTGTAAGGGCTCCTAATCCAGGGATACAGGATGAGCAGCGTTTGTACTCCATGTTAGGAGCGAATGCACATGGCGTCTGTTCCTCATGTCTGAAGCAGCCATTTCTTTTGGAGCTAAGTTGACCTGCCACTGATTAGTGCTACCAGTCTTAATGACAAAGGCAGACGCATTCTACTTCACCCAGTCATGATCTTAAGCTTTACAAGCTTGATACCCTAATATGATTGAGTGGAAAGAAGAAGAAGAAGGAAGATTCTAAAAAAGTATAAAGGCAGAAAACTCAGCTGGCATTATCAGATAGCTATGGCACCAGTCAGGTTTGATGATAAGTGGCAAAAGATAAGGAATCCCACTCCATCAATTTTCAAGAACACCTCACTGGTGCAAGTTCCTTTTGGAAAAAAAAATTAACCAATGAAGTGGAGAACTTTCAGTAATGGAGAATGAATAAACTATTTCTAAAGTAGTTAGAGCCAAATTAGAATCCCCGCTAGTTTGTAAATCTTCCATCAAAGGCATGCTGAGAGACAGACAGTGTGCCCTGTGACTTAAGGCTGAACAAAATTTTCATCTTCACACCAGCCAGAGAAATATTCAGTTTTCTATATTAACAGAAGATTTTTTCTATAAAATGATCCCTTGCATCAATATTAAGTAAAATTAATCATTCCTCCAGGGAAAAGTATCTTTTCAAAGACAACTGAAATTGACAACTGTGAAAAGACACTTTTCCCTGGAGGAATGATTAATTTTACTCAACAAAAGAGTTTTTAACTATTTATTAGCATAAGCATCATTGGTTGCAAAGATACAATTAAACAGCACAAAGGCAAGACAGTAATAAGGTGACATTGGATTACAGACAAATCACAGTTCTACCCATTGTCACAAATTATAATATTTTAGCCGATAAGCTCACAGAGCAGGTAAAAATATGTTAGCTTTATGTAAAATTATACTCAATATAAGTAATAATCACTTTTTTTCCTATTTTAAATTTCTTAGAAACCAATACAATACCTCGTCTAGGGCTCTCGTGGTTGAAGAGAATTCCGTTTGTAGCAAACATTCCATAGGCTTCTCTGTAGTTGACAACTATCCAGTAGGCGTAGATCTTGGCAACTCCTTCAAACACATACACATATTTATATTTCAATATACACTAGATTTTCATATGTACCACATAATTATAAATAGTGTAAGAGCCCCAAAATGTAGATACAATTTAACACACTAGCTTGCTCATTCTGCTTATATAGGCTACACTGAAAGATGGAATCGCAGAAAAAAATGGTATGTAAGTAAACTATGGGGACAAAAGCTTTTAGGACAGTAGAATTACATATAAATATGTTTGTAAACCTTATCAATTATGATGCATTAATGCGCCATCTGTTATGAAAATTTGAAACTATTATAGACGCGTATGATTCTTTTAAAATTAAACAATTTCTACTGCTCTTACTGCAATGGAAAAATTAATGAGAGGAGCCTCGTTCATCACTGGTTCACCACTGATGAGCCAGGCCCCTCTCATTAATTTTTCCATTGTAGTAAGGGCAGTAGAAATTGTTTAATTTTCAAAAGAATCATACGAATCTATAATAGTTTCGAATTTTCAACCATATCAACACTAAATAGGAATCCAACCTGAATGATTATGACCACTTATCAAAAACTAAGACAGCCAATGCCAAAGAATGGAAAACAACAATTTATGGAACACAACTGGTACAAAGGTAAAAAAAAAAAAGTAGAAACCCTGGAATATAAAATCAATAGGACCAAGCTCTCAAAACACTTCTCTTCAAGGATTTAAACAAGACCAACCAAAACTGTCAAAAATCCCAGCCAGCTGGTCTCACAACATTTGTTTTAAGATTTCAAACAAAAGGCCTTTCTATTAGATAATTTGGGGGTTCTATAAAGAAGTAAAATGACCAAGAGTTGTTTCAAGTCCACCTATGAGTTTCTGCCAACTTTATTATTAACACTTCAGTATGTAGTTGATGTGGCACAATGGGTATCTAATACTTCAGAAATAACACATTGGTTGTGAGAGAATCTCCTATTATTTATTTATTTTGCTTATCCCTAGTACACGTGGTACAGGCCATGATAATCATGGTGAGCCGAAGTTGGTGACTGCTTTTACTGTAGATGCACCACATGTCTACACATGTGAAAAGCAGTTTGACTATACACTTACAAATGTGCTAGAGCCCCGTTTGGTTACTTGGTGGGGTTGGACTATCTCCTATTAAACATTTTTGTAACATAATTGAAAAAGGAGGAGATCACAACCTGAAATTTTTTCTTGTCTATTGTTCACTTTGAATATATTTAAATTTGATTACTTTGTTCAAATATTTTTTTTTTTTTTAAATCATAAATTTCCATACCAATATAAATTTGCATATATATCGGATTTTTTCCAAAGAGTTATATGTTGGGGGACACTCAGACTGCTAATCAGCAAGGTAGTTGTAACACAAAGGATGAAAGATAATGTTTGCGGAGCACCTGTGGGAAATAGATTGTACACAGGTATGGACTATATATTTCTATACAATATTACATGCTCCACTTATATACCATCCAGAATCTCAAACTTTTATTTTTCTAATCCATCAGAATAAAACAATATCAAAGTATATTCTTTCAACAGCAATAATGTACTTACTTATTTTTTCTGATGGATTAGGAAAAAAAAAAAAAGAATCTCAAACAATGGGTTGCAAGCTATAATAGATCCCAAAAAAGAAATATTTTATAAATATAGAGTTAAAAATTAGAAATACAGTGGTACCTCGACATACGAGTTTAATTCGTTCCGCAACCTTGCTCGTATCTTGAATTACTCGTATCTCGAAGCAAATTTCCCCATACAAAACAATTGAACTACCATTAATCCGTTCCAACCTCTAAAATGTCACCCCAGTTATTTTTGTTACGTGGTTTTAAATAATAAAAACGTATTTATAAATATCAAATATTTATTGCACAAAAACAAAAAAGAGAATGTAAAGAAATAAATTAGATATCCTCACTGGTCTTTGCCTTTTTCGCTTCATTTTTCTCGCTTTCACCTGTAGGCCGTTTAGAAAAAAACATGTCCAAGGAGGTTTGTTTCTTCCTCCCTCTCAGAATGTTCCGGAAATGAGTTAGGCAAGTGTCATTAAAAAGGTCAGATTATTTATGCTTATGAGGTGATACAGCAGCGTATTTACAATTAGAGAGGAGACAAAATGAATTAAATCTAGAAAAAAGAAGTGAGGACATATCGGTCATTAAAGTCTGAGAGGCAAGGCCTTCAGCCAGTTCAGGGCTTCCGGGGTGACAGAATGGAGATTGGAGATTCCTCCATTGAATTTGTACAGCGGGCAGTCATCTAGTATATGGGACATTGATTGTGGGACGGTGCAGGCACAATTTGGATCTTTGGTGTAGCCCCATAACTTCATCAGCTCTGCACACCTTCCCTGACCTGTCCTAAAGCGGTTTAGAAGCACCCATTCTCGTCGAGGGAGGGAAAAACCTGGGATCTTGACACTTGGGCTTGTGATGAGGTTCTTGTTTGGGATATCGGAGCTGATCCAGGAATTTGTCCATGCTTCTGAGATATTAAAATTTTGGGAGAGAAGTTGGTTTCCTCTGGACCATATCGGCTTCCTTGATTTTAGTCTATGATTTGGGGGAGACTGTAGGATAGGGTTAATTTCGAGGTCGGGTGAATCCAAGAGTTTTTGGTACATATTTTCTTGGTGGCTTCCTTTCTGCGTAGCTCAGGTGGAGAGATGTGAGCAAGAACTGGAGGCCAGTCGATTCTTGTAGGTTGGCAAACCCCTGTTATAATTCGTAAGGTAGAATTTAGTTGTGTGTCTATTAGCTTCGTGTGGCAGCTCCCCTCCCAGACTGGAGCACAATACTCAGCCGTGGAGAAGATCAATGCCAAGGCAGAAGTACGCAGGGTGTTGGCATCACTGCCCCAGGAAGAGCCGGCCAGCTTATGGAGGATATTGTTACGTGATGATAGTTTCCCCTTTAACTAGGTGAGATGAATTTTGAAGGTGAGAGTGCGGTCAAGATGAATGCCTAGGTATTTGGGATGTTCGCTATGAGTTATCTGAGAGTTATTGATAAATAGGTTTTTCTGGGTGTTTTTTTTTCACGAACTGTGAAACTCTCTCCCACATTCCTAAGATCTCCTTTATCTCACTTGTAGAAATAACCTCCTCCTCTGACTCCTCAAAACCAATTACTTGCATAACCTCAGTATGCTGCTGTGACTGTAACTCTTGTATCTCCTCAGTCGTCAGTTCCTGGGTGTGCTCCTCAGCTGCCTTCATATCTGAACTTGCTGCCTCACCATGTCTGACAACGGAGTGAATACCGCTCCTCTTTTTAAAATTCTCAAACCAGCCCCGGCTGGCTTTAAATGACTCTTCCGATGCCTCGTCGATGGAAGTCTGCGGGGTTTGCTTCAGCAAATCTCCGTAGATCGCTCTTGCCTTCTCACAAATGATGGTTGGCGTCAAGGTATCTCCTTGGAGCTGCTTTTCTGTCACCCACACCATCAGCAGTTTCTCCATATTTTCATGAAGGGAGGTTCACAGCTTGGAAATTATCGTAAGGCCCTTAGCCGGCGTTACACTCTTTATCGACTCCTTCTGTTTAAGCACAGAACATATCATGGACGTACTACGGCCATACTGCCTTGACAAGTCAACAACTCGAACACCTTGCTCATGTTTTTCTATAATTTAACGTTTTAATTCAATACTCATCATCTTTTTCTTAGCACTTGACTTTTTACAAACTTTCTTCCGATCCATGGTTATAAAAATAAATGAACTAAAACTGTAAATGTAAACGCAACACAAAACACAACTTATCACAGGGGAAGCACGCTGCTAACTGATCGTGATGGCGCGACTGCGTGTTACTACCTGTTGTGTTTTAACTTTAAAAGCACACAAAAATATAATAAACTTGAATTTGTTTATTCAAGTCTCAAAAAACAAAGCTTTGCATATAGAACAAATAATATAGTGAAGAAGAAGAAAGAAACATTTTAGGAAAAGCAAAAACAAAACAAAAGTACTGGTCAAAAAGAAACATTTAAAATCACAGATTAATATCTTCAACACTACAGAACCGAACTCGTATCTCGAATTTCGCTCGTAACTAAAAGCAAAAAATCACTTGCTCGTCGGCCCGTATCTCGAAAAACTCGTATGTTGGGGCGCTCGTATGTCGAGGTACCACTGTAAATATTTTTTAATATACAATAATATGAAAAATATTCCTTCTTTCCCCTAATTTGATACATTGTAAATAACACATTGCTGATTATTGTTACTTTTACTGTTATTCCTATATATACCCTCTTCTATTTGGAGAATCTGTATAAGGCCAAAGTTCTTACTTAATAAAGCTTTTTTTTTTTTTTTGTTTATCCCTAGTACACGTGGTACAGGCCATGATGATCATGGTGGGTAGAAGTTGGTGACTGCTTTTACTGTAATTGCACCACATGTCTACACATGTGAAAAGCAGTTTGACTTTGTACTTAAGTTTTTTTGTTGATTTATATGAAAAATTATGACACAAGCTATCAGAAACTTTCAGTTTTAACGATCTGGAGATGTCATCTTTTTTTTTCTTAATATCTTCTTATATATATCTTGTGGTATATCTGAGAAGAGTGGAATACAATGGAAAAAGAATAGGGTCAATATTTACCATAGGGAGATCTGGGATAGAATGGAGTTGTTTCCTTCTGTGGAATTTCTTGGACCTTTCCATACAGTTCACTGGTTGAGGCCTGATAAAATTTCACACTTTTCTCCAAACCGCACGTTCTTATTGCATCTAGAAGTCGCAGGGTCCCCAAGGCATCAACATCTGCGGTGTACTCACTGAGATCAAAAGAAACCTGCAAAACACAACTAACTGGTTAATAATTACTAGGACCACAAATATTTTGAATATTTTATTGGTGAAAATAGTGGATAGCCAACACAGGGCCATTTTATTTCAACTCAGAAATTTATACAATACACAGTTTCCAGTTGGATAATCAGTATAACCTGCGCTTAACTGACTATAATTTAACACTGACTTTTTTAATTAATTAAACTGGCATCATTGCCTGGATCCAAAAGATGTAGCTACTTAGTTTAGAACTGACAGAAATTTAGGAAATCTCTGATTTCAAACCATGGGTTTTATATAGCCTTGGTTGCTAGAAGGAATAACTTTTGATTCCAGAATTGTGTTGGGTTCTAAGGGTTCTCTCTTATAAGGTGGTCATTCCCTAAGTGACATCTTGGAAAGTTGTCTTACTTGTGGGTGAAATGATGTTTGACTTCCCTATCCAAAATGGCACTATATGATGAAGAATAAGACTGTGGGGTCCTAATCTACCCCCACACTACACATTTATCTTTGCCAATTAGTTTTCCTTGGAAAGAGAGATATCCGGTGGTTGAAACAACAGAAAAAAAAAGAGAACAAGAAAGGCTCTATATAGTGGATAATAAATCAAATATTTAATTCAGATTTCATGGGACCACCAAAAAATGGACGACACCTAGTTGTAGAGCAAAAGTGCCCTTTAAGGAGAGGTGTCCTCTTATGGGAGAGCTGTTAATTAGTACATAAACCTTTTTTTAACTTTATTATATTAGTAAAAAAAGGTAAATGAAACCAATAAAGATTCAGTTACCACATATGTGTTTAGAATATTTTAAACAATGTAATAATGAGAGAGAATGGGAAGGTTTAGGAACAAATGTTGTTCAGCAACTTGGAACATAGTTGTGGGGGTTTTCAATGTGGTATGGCCGTAGGCTTAAGTTAATTAGTAAAAATGTTAATTTTGAGAATGAAATTTGTCCTTTGTAGAGGGGTGTCCTCTAGCATGAGTGTTCACTTATGAAGATTCTACTGTATTGAAAAAAAAATGCAAGTTTTACAAGTGAGTGGTACTCACCTTAACATGGCTTTGAGCTGCCAGATTGTAGATTTCAGTTGGCTTGATCAGGTTGACCAGCTTGACAAGACACGTGCTATCTGTCATGTCTCCATAATGCAGCTTCATGTCTGAAACATGCACAGAATTCGGACTGTCATGAATAATTCACCATCTCTTATCTGGTACATTATTCCCTTTGTACCAGTTTTCCACATTCAGTAGAACCTCTCTCTCAGTTAGTTGAAGAGACAAAAGTGTCCTTTAGAGAGAGCTGTTCCTTTACTGGAGAGTAGATAATTGGTTAAAATAGTAATTTTGGTGATGAAAACCTTCCTTATTGTAGAGAGGTATCCACTAACGGGTGTATCCATCTATGGAGATTTTACTGTATTGAAGTTTAAGGATTTTTAATAATTAAATGATGATGTGGACTGTATTTAAGACAGAATATCAGGTCTCCTGGCTTAGGGATTAAACTGTTCAGTGAGAACTACAACAATATGGTAGAAAAAAATTCCCTTATATGGAGTTATATAATTTTTCCTTATGTAGAGTCCTCATTGGAAAAAGAACAAAAGAATTTGTTATAGAAGATTTTTTATTATAAAGAGTTTTTTTCATGTCAGTGATACCTCTTGTATCTTTTTAAAAAGGATTTTGTTTTTTGTAGCCAAGTCTTTAGCTCGTAACTGGGTGCCAAACATCATGATGTTCAATCCATGTTAAAACAACAGAGCTTCATACACTTCATTGGGAGAAAGGGGAAATCTTGGATGCACCGAAAATAAGAATGATAGACACAAAAAATAAAGTCACATAGCTAGATTTTGTTTTTTTAAATAAAGATATCTTGGAGAAAAAGATTTACAAATATAAATAGAAATGAATAATTATATTGTATGGGTTGTTTTCCTGTATGGATGTGAAGCTTAGAAAGTAACCAAAGAGAACTGTAGCAGACAATAAATAATTACGACAAATAATAATTAAATATAATTAATAATTATAAATAATAAATTAATAAAAACTGATGTGTTATAAGAAAGCACAAGATCAAATAAATAGAGAATATAGTAAAAACAACAAAATATTTAGAGAAGATTTGATGGAGAGTAGAATAACCTTTTATAAATATAAAATAATCAAAAGGAAAAGGGAATTTGCTGGACATGTACTCTGAGGATCATGGGGCGATCATCCATTGACCATAGAAGAAGAAGGAAGAAAGAGGTGACAAACCAAGGAAGGACTGGTTGGATAATCTAATAGAATAAATGGTCTGGAATTAGAAGTGATGAAGAGAATTGCTCAGAACAGGGTGGAATGGGGTTCCATGATGGCTGACCTCAGAGATGGCACTACATGATGACCCCCTATAGCTAGCTTATCTGGAATTGAACTCATGCCCCCAACATGTTAGGCTTGAATTCATTACATCATTATTGTGATCTATAACAGCGTATTTTACCCTTTTATAAAAATATCAGTTAAGATCAATGAGAACTGGTTTAGTGTAGGAGGTAAGTTATTGATGAAAAAATCTTTAATTAAAGGAAATAAATCAATGAGGAGACCTGTGTGAGCCAGATGTACCTTCCATCATATTGTCAAAGGCACTGTGATGACAGGCATTATGATCATCCCAATTAGTATCTTTTGAAGCTTTGTGAGTTATTGATTAGAGTAGGTCTGAGGAAGGTTTAATGCAGGAAAGCTTGCAAAATTATTTAGTAAAGAAGCACATTGGTCTTTCTACTTTTATTCTGTTATAAAATAAATGAAGCTTCCAGGGTTAAGTTTCTTGTACAACTTTTTATTTTCAAGTTTTCGGACTTGTCAGTCCTTCAACAGGATTATCATGTTAACACACAACTTATTATTTTCTTTTATTATAATCTATAATCCAAATTTTGCTTTATCAACTTATTATTTTATTCTGTATTGTCAAATAACGTTTAAGAATTATCTTTCTCTTGTCATCAGTCAGTTGTGGAAGTTGGGGCACCAGTTGGGTAGGAGTAGAGCCTATCAAATATAGCAGGCCACAGATGGCAGTGACACACACTCCACTGATTGGGAAGTGAGCCAATTGATTATCCCTGCTTTGAATTCTGAGTGATGTTATTTATATATATATAATTATATTCCCCTGGAATATACCAGTTGACTCAATCTCCTGAATCCCTGATTTTTCTGATGCTTTCATTGTCTAAATGATACAAGTTGAAATTTGAATCAAAAATATATATTTTTTTTTAACTGGTGTGTTATAACTATTAAAAATAAACTAATTAAAAGATATATATATGAAAATTAGAAACCATTTTAGACGCGTAAGATTCTTTTTGAAATTAAACAATTTCTACTGCCCTTACTGCAATGGAAAAATTATTGGGAGGGCCTGGCTCATCAGTGGTGAACCCTCTCAGCGGTTTCGCCAGTTTAATCTACCATACCGCTGTTATATTGCATTTTTCGATCTTCCTTTTATAGTGATGCTGTTGCTAGACTCTTACGCGTCTAAAATAATTTCTAATTTTCATGGGGCGATAGTGCATCGTAATATAAAAGATATATATATTTAGTTGCCCACAATATATATACATGGCATGAGGTGTGTCAAGTTTTGAGATTCCAAAAATATACTAGATCAACCTATAAATGGCACCATGTTTTCAATTTACAATGATGAAATATGTGTACGCTGACAACAAAAAAACATGGAATTAGGTGAGGAAGAGATGTTGATAGAGCACTTACTTATATTATAGCTTAGTGAAGGAATTGTTTTGGGTGTATGCAAATAAGACAAAACTTATCTAGATCCACAAGGTAATAAGACCAAATCCAAATAAATAAATAGTGTGTGACGTTTCGGTAACAGCATTGTTACCATCTTCAGACAAAAGTACTGAAAACTACTACCATTCAGTACTTTTGTCTGAAGATGGCAACAACTATGTTACCAAAATGTCACACACTATTTATTTATTTGGATTTGGTCTTATTACCTTGTGTTTATAATCTACTAGCGGACGTACCCGGCTTCGCCCGGGTTTTACCAGAGTAAAGGTTTGTCTAACGAATCTCTCGATAAAGTGAACATTTTTTCCCGGTCCCTTGAAAAATACTCGATAAGTTGAATAAAATCAATATTAATTGGTTCCCTCGGTAATTGGAAGTTAAAGGAATAGTATCTTGCCTTGGAATTGTATCATTATTCTTGTATGGACGTACCCGGCTTCGCCCGGGTTTTACCCGAGTAAAGGTTTGTCTAACGAATCTCTCAATAAAGTGAACATTTTTTCCCGGTCCCTTGATAAATACTCGATAAGTTGAATAAAATCAATATTAATTGGTTCCCTCGGTAATTGGAAGTTAAAGGAATAGTATCTTGCCTTGGAATTGTATCATTATTCTTGTCTCAAATAAATTGCCGTGTCATCCTGAATTTTGTCTTTCCTAATTTTCTACATTACAAAATCATCATATCATCATGATAATATTTAGAGCAGATTGTTGAATTATAACAGATAAATTAGAATATTTATCTTGATTATTTTAAAGCGAAAAGTTATTTCAAAAATTTTATTTGCTAGAAACCTTCCCAGTACTATACTAAATAACTTCCCAAAGTTTCATGGCGTTCCAATGAGTGGTTTGGTCAGGCATAAAGGACAAACAGACACACACACACACATACATTCATTTTTATATATATAGATAATCCAAATTGTGCCTTATCATTTATCTAGATCCAGAAAGTATAGGGATCAATAAACTATTTACAGGTTGACTACTGAAAAGATACAAATGTTATTTTTAACATGTACAAATTTCATAAACAATTAATGGACAAAAATCACATAAAATATTGAAAATACAGGAGAACCTCCATAATGGCAGCTCTCACTATAGGACACCTCTTTACAGAGTAGTTTTCATCACCAAAAATACCCTTTTTTTACCATTTAGCAGCTCTTCAGCAAGAGGACACTTCTCCTTAAAGGACACTTTGTCTTTTCAAATAGATGTTGCTCTTTACAGAGAGGTTGTTCTAATGTATTATTTCTTCATTGCAATATACTGTAAAATCTTGCGATAGAAAATGCCACCCCCCCAAAAGGGACTGAAATTTTGTTGTTCAATACATGGTATCACTACTATTGAAGGGATTAAGTTTGTTATCGAGGGAAGGTAAGCTATATATCTCTGGTTTCAATTTAGAGAGGTTTTATTGTGTGGAATTGAAATTTAAAAAAAAGACTCACCCCCTTCTTGGTGGGTCAATGGATTCTTGTACAAATGATGGATTCTTCCTGTGTTGAAAGAACTTGCTCGCCGGACTATTCCATGCACGGAGTAGCCTTTGGAAAGTAGGAACTCAGCTAGGTAGGAACCATCCTAGGACAAAAACACTTGGTTATTATTTTTTCTTAAATAATAATAGTAAAAAGTAGTACATTAATATGTCAGTAATGGATAGTCACTAAACAGAACCTTTGAGAGAGGCCGCTGCTTATCATATAACAGCTCAAAGAGCATGAACTCATGGAATTTGTGTAAAATCTTTACACAAGGGGATAAGAAACAACAACAGTAATGAATAGTGATGGTTCTAATCCCAAGTACATGTGGTACTAAAAGATTAGGTTTTCAAATACTTCTGCTAACAAAAGGTAGAGAGAGAGAGAAGTCTTCTAAATATTCAAATCAATAAACTATACATGATGCTTCACAGTGACAGCTTTGTTACCATCTCTTCAGACCAAAGTGCTGAATGTACTTTTGTACTCAGTACCTTTTGTCTGAAGATGGTAATAATACTGTTTCCCCACAACACCTCATGTATAATTTATTTATTTGGATGTGGCCTTGTCATCTTATGTGTTTTCTACTCAAAATACACCATATTGTTGAGGTAGGAATTTTCTGGGAATCATAGTAAAGGCCAATTTATTTGAAAAAGTGAAATTGTGTACAATTGCAGCTGTGCTTTCTCTTGACATAAATGGAGACTTCATCATCATCAGAAATCTCTTTTGTCTTTGAGGATGGCCTGGTGTCACTGGGAATTTTCAGATAGAGAGAGGCCATCCTTTTTTTTTTCCCTCAAGATTGTGCCGTTAAGTAAACACACAGTGCCATTATCAATCAGTCAACAAACAGGAATCCTTGAGCTGGTCCACCATCATCATCAACAAGCAATGTGGGGCAGAGATAACAATTAAAAGTTTGAAAATGCCACTGCTGTCATTTACGTTGGGGATAAGTCTCACCACAATATGGTTGGCCATGTATGTGCAATAAAATTTTTGCATATTTCCAAAGTACAATTTGCTGATTTGAAGGTGGAATAAGAGTCATATTCTGATTAACATGTTATCTGCAATTGCATACCAACATCTCTTACATCTGGAAGCTCCAGGGATATGGAGGAGCTGTGCCTGTATTCATGTTAGAGTCAGCAGCAAAGGCTTCTGTGTTAGGAACGGCCTCAAACTACTGGCAAAGTCAGACTTTCACCAAAGTGTGCCTGGATCATGGTGCCATGATCAACGAAAGCTGCCCCCCTATATCCCATTCCATGAGATCATGAACTCATGGAATTTGTGTAATCTTTACACAAGGGGATAAGAAACAACAACAAAAAATCTGGAAGCACATGACTTGTAATCCACACAAATAATTGTATAGAAAATTCTAACCTCCATGACCTATTATAACTCTTTAAAATATATATTTTTAATTAATTAAATATTTGGATTGGGTCTCGTTACCTCTAATTCTAATGATCAATAATTTTCCTTGTTAATTTTATTTATTTATTCCCTTGTAAAATATAATCTTATTGCACATTTCCTCTCATCATTATCATAACCTTAGAACTACCTAAACCTATCTTTCACTTCCTATACTTCAGCCTAGTGTTTATACAGTGTACCATTGTGGCCAGGATTGTTAGAAGCTGGTCCTCTCTAGACCTCCTATTGCATCACTTCATTAATAAACATACCCCTACAGTAGAATTACCTCTCTCTAAAAGACAATACTTAGTTGCAGAGCCAAATTGTCCTTTAGAGAAAAGTCTCCTCTTACTATTAGAGTTGCTAAGTAATAAAATGAGGAATTTTGGTGATGAAAACTGTCCATTGTAGAGAGATGTCCTTTAGCAAGAATGTCCTCACAAGGAGGTGTTCTACTGTATTGAAGATCACCTCCTGATCCTAGAAACTGAATGTTGCCAATGTCTGTCCCACTGTCATCTATCTGAAATTGACCAATACTTCTTTCTTGAAGACTGTAAGCTGAAGACCCACCTTCACTGTTTACCTCCAGAAAAGGGTATTTAAGGTGTACTTAACCACATTATATAATAAGACTTTTGAAAAGTTTAAAAGTAGAGAGAATATCAGGGTGATATAATGAAAGAGCACCTCCCAATTGAGTAACTGAATGCTGCTGAGGGCTTACTAAGATTACAAACAATCAGGTCCTTGATCAAATGGAAACAAAACACAAGCTTTTGATGAAGCAAGGAAAGCTTATGTTTGTTGAACATGTGATGTGTGGATCAGCTGAGGACACACTGCTGACGATTCTGGATGGAAAGATCTACTGGAAAATACCACAAGGACAAAAATGATGAGAGTATATGGACAGCCTGAAACAATGGACTGGACAACACATATACAAGAAGATATGCAGATTACAGAAGCTATGGAGAGACCATGTGGCCTACCCTTAGTATAGGAAGGCACTGAAGGAGGAGGAGTAGGATAACCTACTGACATCTATCAGGGAACAAATAGCACCTGTGTGTTGATTGTCTGTATTTCCCAGAGAGTCAGCCAGTATATGTTACCAAAATATCTTCAGCCTTATTTTGGCTAAACAAGGAATCTTTGGGTTTAAGGTATCCATCTATTGGCCCAGGATTTTATGATCCTATTTTATTACTTCTGTCATATTAGTTTTATTTAGGTGTGAAGTCAGTAAGTTTTGGTGGAGTCAATGTGTGTAAGGACAAAGAAATCCTGAGCTCTTTCTCTCTCTGATTGATGAATCTGAACACTATTCTTTTTACATTTTTTAATTCTACTACAAGAGTGAAAGTGGAAGGCTGGTATAAACCGTTGGTTTTCGACTGCTACGACCGGGGTTCGATTCCCGCATTGGGCATTTTTTTCTGATTAAAAAAAAAATGCTCCAATGTCCCCCCTATTCTTGCAAAATTCCAACCCCACCAGCGAGTGCAAGTAACCAAACGAGGCTCTGGCATATATATTTGTAAGTGCAAAGTCTAACTGCTTTTCACGTGTGTAGACATTTGGTGCACTTATAGTAAAAGCAGTCGCCAACTTCTACCCACCATGATTATCATGGCCTGTACCACGTGTACTAGGGATAAGCAAAAAAAAAAAAACTACAAGAGTCAATGAGGAGATTTCTGTGGCCACTTGCTACCAACGGTATCAATCCACTAAATTAGATCAGGTAGGTGTTCAGAAAGGTTAAATTAAGTTAGGTTAGGTTGTTTTAAAAATGGAACTAGATACAAGAAAATAAGACCTAATCAGAATAAATTAATAATGTGTGACTTTTAAGTAAATTATTTGTTTGTCTGATGGGGGTAAAAATGCTGTTTACCTGTAATTAATATATTTGTTTTTTCTCCAGTTTTTAAGTATGGTGTTCAATTTATTTTTGAAGTTTTTTTTTTTTATATATATATTTTGTATAGGAGAAGAGGTGCCATTGTTAAAAACTTCAAAAATAAATTGAACACAATGCTGTTTACCGAAATGCCACACACTATTAATTTATTTGGATTTTGGTCTTATTTTCTTGTAGCTATAATCTATAATCCAAATTGTGCTTTATCAAAAATGGAACTATTTTCACTGACAGTGAGTAGTCCTAATGCTGAATAATATAGTTGATGGATGTTTTCAGGCAGTGGTAGAAATGGGTACTTATCCAAGTCAACATCAGTAGTATATGGGGACTACTATGGGACACACGACATTTTTCATTTTGCATCAAAACACTCGATTTTTTCGAACAAAAATGTGATTTTTCAAGCACCATTTCTGTCCTTTTTTTGACCATTTATTATGATTTTATTTATGAACATCATAAATAAATTCCTCATGCTCATGAATAAATTCCTTATGTTCATAAATAAAATCATAATAAATGGTCAAAAAAAAGACAGAAATGGTGTGTGAAAAATCACATTTTTGTTTGAAAAAATCGAGTGCTTTGATGCAAAATGAAAAATGTTGTGTGTCCCATAGTAGTCCCCATATACTACTAACATCTACTTAAAAATAAGCCAATACCTATTTCTGAAATTTTCAAAAGTTTTTCAATCACCTGCTTCTTTAAAAAAAAAAGATCACTTAAATTCCAAAGGTTTTTTTTTTTTTTTTTTCATATTAAAAGAATTTTTTGTCTGATAATGATGGTAACAACGTTGTTACCAAAACATCGCACACTATTAATTTATTTGGATTAGGTCTTATTTTCTTGTAGCTATACTATTAGTCATGAAAAAAAAAATTGTTCATATATATGTTAAGCTTGTTAGAGTGTTTAAAAAGTGAAGGTTTGTTTCCCAATTAAGTTGATTGATGCTTAACATATGGTGATTTGAATCAAAATGTTATGGTTTGGTTCTAAGGAAAACTGTTTTGAAAACTTCTTTTTGTGTTTCTTGGATCAAAATTAATAGATTTGAAACATTTCTGTAGTAAAGCTATCCACAAATATGTGAAAAACAATATATTTAAATGTTATATATATATAAGTGAAGGTTTAAAAACATCTCATGTCACTTATATAAGTATTTCCTATTTTTTTCCTTTGACAAATGAAATAAAACGACAAAAATAAAATTATAATTTTGAAAATGTAAGAACAGTATATTTTAAACAAGAACCAAATTGAATTTTTGATTTTTTTTTTTTTTAAGCTTTAACTTATCATATTAGGAAAAAGGTTTAAATGGTGAGATTTTTGTTGTGGTTTCAAATATAAAATATTGAAGAAATATCCCTTACCTGCCCGGTTATTCCAGTTATAAGTGCAATCTTTCGATTAGCGGCTTGACAACTGCTAGCATCACCGTTTTTAACTTCATCCATATTATAATATAATAATATTTGTCAGTTTTGTTATGTCTGAAATAATCAAACTACTAATTCGCTTAGACGTAAGAAGCGTTTATAAACAAGTATTGTTTTGAGAATGGTGGCTTCAAGTCAAAAGCTATTTCAAAACTATTCAATTAATTTTAAATTTTATAAATAAAAATAGATTTGCGCTATTTGATTTATATTTTAAATTTAATTAGCATTTAAGTGTTTATTTTTAACAAGTTCTCTTATAGGTTTTTTTTAATACAAACATGTAATGTTTTCTAAAAGGAATATTTTGCAAAAATATATATATATTCCTTAAATATTATATCATCCTATATCAGATCAATAATATTGTTTATTTAAAAGCCAAAAATTCACAAAACTGGACTTCTTTGTTTAAAATTTGGTATAAAATTTTTTCTCTGCTTTATACTCAATGATTGGGGTTTTTAAAAAGGTAGCTTGGTGTATATAAATCATTTGAGATTATAATAATTATTTTATATATATATATTATTCCATTTTAATTTATTTTTCTACTTTTAACTATTTTCGTTTGACGTAGATATATTTTGATATGCCTTTTGAATGAAGATAAAGAAAGAAGGAACTATGGAATTACAAATGACACAAAATTTTATTTTTCATTTAATATTATATATATATTATATTTGGTCAGGATGGCCAGGGCGGCGTCTTCCATGTCTTGCTTGAAGATCCAGTTCTGCAGGTCAGGAGACCGCTAGATGATGGTGAAGGCCTCAACAATGACAGGACTGATCCGCCTTCAGGACCAGTAACGGTGGGCCAGTGACAGGTGTCCGACCCACAGGCAATGCAGGACTCCTGGCCTGAGGCCAGATGGGGAAGGGCGTGCAGGACCAGAAGCACGGCAACGTCGGCATTGTGCCCCGAGAAGGCACATCGCCAGAGAGAAGACAAGCTGATGGAGATGGGAATGCTAACGTGGGGGAGCCATCATCCCAGCAGCTGGGTGATGGGCAGTGCGGCTAGGCGTGGACGCTCCAGCATGCGGCGGGCAGTGCGAGTGGTTAAGCGCTGGAAGGCGGTGGCCGTCGGCGCAGCACAATGGCGTTCTCTATGTTGTCGACTTGGTGTGAATGGTGTCGATTCTGATCCACGAGCTGGCTGCAGAGGTGGTGAGTGCCTCGACGTCAGCGAAGACAGCGCGGGTAGTGTGCAGAGGGAGGAATGAGGAACTGGTGATCTCACCAACGCGCGCCCCCGCCCACCGCGAGAGAGGGAGAGAGATATTGCTGAGAATTCAATATATATATATATGTGAATAGAAGGGGGGAATATAAAAAGGCATATCCTGACAGTTCACATGAGCATTTTAAATGGAAGAGCGCCATCTATAGTGTAAAAATATAAAGTAAACGTTGAGTTCCACCATATTTGGCCAATCAGTTTACTTGATAAATAAAGAAAAGGCAACTATGTACGCGTTTCGGGCTGTTGGCCTTCATTAGCGTGGTGCAGGCTGTACCTCAACGACCAACATTTTTTCCAGGAGGCTTCCTGAGAAATTAATAAATAGGTATTTAAGGTCAAATTTGTGTAATTACGCTATACATGCGAAAAAAGTTAGAAAAATTAGAAAAAAGGTCAATATATAAAGATGCCTTATAGTTATTTGCATTTATTTTGATGGGATAAGTATTATTTCAGTGTTTATTTCTGTAAATAATTACCATATATAAATTTTGGCCATAGAATTGGTTCAGCTGCTTTGTCAGCTAAATATATTTGTATTTAATACGATTAATCCTTTTAATATATTGTAATACGCATAGAATCAAAAAGGATGAGTTTCTTTTATTGGGAAAAACGTTTCTAGCTTTCGGGCGTAAGCGGCCCTTCCACAGGAAATAATGGAACAATTTCAAGTAAAGATGTATATACATATATATGTTGGGGCACGTTTTTGTAACCATACCCCAACAGAAGGCGTATGTATAATCAAATCAAATGGATACATGGCTTCCCTCCCACATAGACTTACAGACCATTTTTTTGCCCAGAAACTTAGACACTTGGTGACACCAGACTTCCATGCTGAAAGCTGATGCCTGGTAAAGAAGAAGACATCCAGAGACATCCGAGCTGGAAACTGTTGTTTCATATGTACATATATTCCCCTCACCAAAAATTTAGGTAAAGGTGACCAGAAAAAAAAAAAAAAAGGAGAAAAATGGAGAAGGAAGATCTCTAAAGACTGAAACTTATAAAATATCCTTCCAGAGAAAGGAAAGCATCACATTACAGTCCAGGTAAAAAGGGCCTGGGTCAATTTTAGCCAAGACGGGGGGGCGATATATATACCATCCCGAGAAAAAGGGAGGGTTGTATTTCAACCCATGTGGAAAGACGGGGGGCTGGAGTCTGAAATCTTACACTACCGCAGGGGTTGTTTTTCTCTTTAGATTTTTTTGTTTTGGTAATACTATATGTTCTATTTTGAAGGGGAGAGGCCTGGGGCGTCTATGAAATTGATACTGGAGCCGTTGGCCATTTTGATTGGTGTTTCTTTCGGCGAATGAAAATGGAGAATGAGATGATATAAAAGAAGGTTCTTTGCCAAAAGGGAGGATTCGATCGGAGTCGCTCAGTGAGAAGGACGATTTTTAGACGGGCCTGAGACGTAGAGGAGACCAGACCTTGCCGCCGCTTTCGAGAGAAGGTAAGCCCCTTGCCATTATGGCTTAGCCCCCCCCCTTTTTTTTTTTTTTTTTTTTTTTTTTTTCGAACAGAAGCTAATCTATTTAGATTCTGAATGGGCCCTAAAGGGCTTTAAGTGACTTAAAAGGAGTGTTAGGGTTCGTATATTTTGTCCCGCTAGAATAGATGGAGATCTAGGTTCCCCCCCCCTTTTGTGTAGTAGACAACCTAGATTTCGCATGGGCCCTAAAGGGCTATAAAGTAACTTCAGGTCACCTCTATCTAAAATTTTACTATGTAAATAGCATATCTCGTCAGTATAGACATGTTCCCAAATTTTAAGATATTTAAATAAATATCTAGAAAAATTTTCTTGTTTCCTCTGTTACCTATTTCATACATAATTTGCCTTATGGTACTACCCCCCACACCTTAATTTCACAAAGTGTACAAATTATAGAACAACCGACTCTGTTGAAATAGAGTTGTGTACTATATCTTTGCTGTGATATATTGACACAGCAACAGTTACAAAATTACGACTTTATTAGGGCTACTTTGAGGGTAATTATCTGTCAGGTTTTAGTGATGTTTGTACTTTTATGTGTTTCAGTGCGTTATTCCATCATATTTACCATTATACAACATTAAGGTCTTGCTGCGGGTTATATACATGGGGTTGTTGGCCTAAATTGCTATATATATATATACTTAAGTAAGGAAACTTTAATAAGTCACATCGTGTATCCTCCCTTTTCATCTATCCAAACCAGGGAACACATCAATGTCGCCCGCCGCGGGGCTCGAATTTAGTATATGTTTCTTCCCCTATACTTTAGAAATATATACCTAATGAAAAGCCATACTATTTTTAAGTATTGGTGAAGTAGTCCACGCATCCTGAGATTAACAGTCTATTATAAATCGTGAATTTTAATTGACGCTTTCCGTTTCACTGGCATTTTATCAGGCAATGAAAGTTATGTTGAGGCGGTGTATACCGCATCTCTCGCCGCTGTCTTTTACGATTCACATTGTTTGTGGCAAAAACCTTAATATTATCATTGATTTCTGATATCAAAGTAAAACGTCTATGGGGATGAGTATCTTTTATTCTGGTCTTCTCGAGCTTTCGAGCTTGTCCGCCCTTCTACAGGAGAAACATATACAATATATCATGAAAATATGACGTCGCCTGATGCTAAAACTATTATGATTCTATGTACATATATATATATACATTAGAAAGTTTTGCATATTATTTGTTTTCTTAAGACATATTTTTTTGGATTAAGGTATTACACATATTCTACTATTGTTTGCTATATTCTATGAATTATCTTATAGGTTAGAAATTCTATTATTTAAGTAGTTTTATAATAGTTATTGGCTATTACATATAAGTTACTTATATTATTGTTGATATTATTAGCTGGTACTAGGATATATTGTGTTATATGTTTCGGGCAAATCTATTTCTATTAATGCTATTGTGTTTTCTGAATAATAGAGAATCAATTATAAGCCTTTGATATTTGCTGTTTATGTTATTGTAATGTATTCTAGGTTCTCCTAATGCGAAAGTGTGACCTGTTCCTTTGCAGTATTGGAAAATTAGAGACCTATTGTCTTGATTAATAACGTTACGTCTATTGCAACCGACCTTTTTTTTTTTTTTTTTCATGATGCCGCCAACTGCATATGATCTTAAATATCCTGTATACACTCTGACAAGGGAAGGTTATCCTGAATTGACAAATGTACAATTTTTGTCTATAGTAGAGATTTCCAAGATTCTATTTCTGAAACATTTTTTTTTAGATGAAGACAAATAAAACCATCTTGATAGTATTGAATTTTTACAGTAAATATTTGCCAGCAGAAGGCATGATGAGATTACATGAAATTTAAACCAGTTATATGTTTAGTATGTTCCTTCAGTTGTAATTTGACACCGTCTTGAAATAAAGAAATTGGACGGTGCGCTATATCTTGATGCTGGATATTTCTGTGTCAGAAAGGTGTAGTTATTCTGTTTAATGAGAATTCCAATAATTATCGAAATTTAGCAGATTATCATTGGGGATTTGAACAACTGTCTTGAAAATTTTTGAACAGCCTGAGTAGATAAAGGAATCCTGGAGTTAGAGTGGAGAATTAGTAGTACAGACTGACCACTCGACGCAGATAACTCTAGAGAACAATTATTGTGTTAATCCGCCGTAGACAAGAAGAACATTGATCCTCAGGATATTCGATAGGCAGAATTTTGAGAATTGATAAGGTCATGGTTAAAGTTAACACAGGCATATGGGAGTAAAGACAGTGATTTAAACAAGATAAGAGGCAGCCTTGTGTCTTAAATACTTTCAGTGGAAGCAGATGCCACTGCAAATATTCAGGTCTAATAATTTCCAAATTTGAAGTCATGCATGACGGGTTAGCACGGGATTGACGCCTGGACGGGTTTCCACTGGGATTAATCGAGCTTGCGAAAGAACTAGAAGAAGTGTGACATGTCACGCCACTGTACTAAATTAATAATTGAGAAGATTTATGTTGAGCCAACTGAAATTAGTAAAGAATTAAGAGATTAAGGTCTTATTCTTTGAGTTTTACACTAATTTCAATTACGCGATATGGACGGCGTTATAAGTTGGGTGGAAATGATTCGGCCGCAATGGGATGGTCTCCTGGAGATGGTACGATCAAATAATACTTATTGAATGCCGGGCGGGATCGCATAAAGCATTAAACGATATCAAGAAATGCTTAAAGAAACACCCTAGAAGATTGGGGATCGACAAAATGACGACATGGAAAATGCTCAACATTGTACATTGGCAGCAAAATGATATCTTGCTATTGTATGGACGACCACCCCTTCCTGAAATGTGCAGCGGATGTTAGTCCCAGAATTAGGTCCTTTGAGGCGACACTTTCCTTTGCAGATGACATAAAGACGCATGACAAAAACAGCACATGAGCATTTAAACTAACTTCAATTCCTGCCATTAATTAATTTAGTTGACCAATAGCTATAGAACCGCTGGAGACCTCCATACCCTGTGTGAATATTTTAGTGAGAAATGAGCGATTCAATTCTATGAGCCATGAGGTATCCTGTAAGATCAGAGCTGTACCCCATTCAATTTTTTTTATAGTAGCCAGTGAGAGATATTTCCAGAATGTTTGTTTCTTTTTTTTTCTAACTGTCATATAATTCGGAAACTAGAAAACTACACTATTTTGATACAGTTTACGTCTAGCATCCATGTGAACTCAATATGACTATTGAACGTAGACTGAAGATTAATGAGCGAGCCAACCTAAAGAGAACGAGTTTAATAGGCTTACAATCAGTAGTTGAAACAGACTATTCGCACAATTTTGTTATGTTCTCTCTCTAAATGATCTATGACATTATAGGTTTTCTTAACAAGGTAACTACCCCGTCGAGTGTATATGGAGTTATAAAGCTTAAAGGTCATAGGCTGTTGGAATAGAGTAGTTCAAAATTAAGAGTGATAATAGATCGGGATCCAGATCCCGATGACGGGTTTCGAGGAAACACCAGAGGGATGAAAAGGCAGTGAAATGTGTAGAAATGATGGAAGAGAGATGAGAGAGAGGTGATGAAAGAGGTGTTGAAAGTGATAAAAAGAGTGAGAAAGCGTTGAATGTTGATGAGAAAGAGATAGAGAGATGCAGAAAAATGTTGAAAGAGAAAGAATTGGAAAGGGTTGGATAAAGAGTTTTAAATAGGTCTTAGTGTTATGGTGAACTTTAAACAGTTTGCAGTTTTTTTTTTAAACATGTGTTCTAGTGCTAAGTGTTGAAAGGAGCTTTAACACCATGTTTCAGGGTTTGTGTGTTATTTGTCTCAACCTTGTCTTTGTGCAGAATACCGTCTCACAACCTTACTGTAGTGTTTGTTGCCACCTTTAAAGATCTTCACAATTTGTTTTAATATTAGTGTGTCATTTAGAGAAAATTGTCACAACCTTATCCTTGTATAGAACACCATTTTACACCGTTTTATTTAATAAGTTATATGAGAGATTTTAGATATAGTATAAGAGTTACTATTTACATGAGCCAAATCGACCCAACAGTTAGAGCAAGAGGGGGGAACTCAGATATTTCCTCCTTTCACGTGACGCGACTGTTCACCCCGACCGGTCGTGCCAGATAAGAGGGAATACCAGGAAACTCTGTCCTCCTTGCACTTCGGGTTTTGTGATCAGGCTCCATGCTCGCTACAAGGACTACATCTCGGGTTTTCGTGTTCTCCTAGTGTAGAATTGGCTCAGCCTCATTTTTAGCATAGTATATAATTAAGAGTTGTCTCACAACCTTGTTTTAATATGACACACCGTTTTGAAGAGCTTGTACAACCTGTCAGGATATGATTTAGGAAAATTTTAGTTTCTTTTTATTGTTATGTTACAATTTTATCCCACAAGGGGTGACAACCAGAGCGAACTCAGAAGTAATGAGACGAGGGGAAATTGACAGAGTTAGTGTGAACAGTTTAACTTTACGCAGGTCTACAAGGGTGAAAAGGCCCACACAGTGTAAATTCTGCTTAGACTGTCGCCACTAACTAGGATTTTGGAGTGTGTACGGAGAATCAGCTCGATAGAATGAGAAGTTTAGAGATTTCAACCTTTTTTTTTTTTAAACCTTTCTTTTTTTTTTTTAAAGTAGAACTTCATTAGGATTCCTTTTTTTTTTTAATACAAACTATTTCTTGTTAAAACCCGAGTTTCAAAGACCAATGAGAATAATGTATACCATTGTGAATTAACTATTTAGTGTAAATCTGAAATTTTAGTTATTATCAGGAGTAATAGGTGAAGGAAGGTGTAGGAAATCACAACTTAGAGGGGGGCTATGTCTAAAACAACAAACCTAATAGGCATCCTATGGCTTGTGTTGGGTAATTCAGAAACCCTATAATCCCTGGCCTTCAGGTAGTAGCTTTGAAATAGGTTTCTAATGAGGACATGAAAGGTCAATCTTTCAGAGTAAAGTTATGAAGTATAGGGACCCTAAGCCAGGGGTAGAAGTTAAGTAGGCCCAGACCGTAGTCGATCCTTGGAAAGCACTTGAGAATGTTAGTGTTGGGTAGTGAATCGTAAACCCTATAAATCCATCTTTCAATAGAGTGCTGAGGTCGGACTACTGCAAAGGGGGCAGACGCACGAGGAAGAAAGTGACTTCACCCACGGTGGCTAGGGGAGTGACTCAATTCCGCTTTTATGAGGTGTCACGCTTAATGGTCCTTTATTCGCCATTATAATTAGTGTATGTCTTTATATAGAATTGTCGTGAAAAGTCGCTTGGTGTCAAGGCAAGGGCAGTTTTTGAAGTTACACTGATTTTTTTTTTAGTAGGTTAGCTTCCAGATTACTTAGAATTGTTAACAATTATTGTTAACAATCATTTATCGAGTATAAAGTATTAGTATATATAGAGCTTGTACAGAGGCATTTCTTTTGAGTAACCTAGGGCTTTAGTTCCCAATTTGTTTTAATTTTATTATTTTATTTGATTTCACATTGTGTCCTGAAAGATGTTATCATTTGTTAGGATCTATTGATATAGATAAATGAGTATTTTGGCCTTTGTAGCAGCTTTCAACCTTAGTTTGTATGCGTACCGCGAATGATAGGGGGGAGGGTGTATGAATGAATTGGTGCAATGAATGTAGAAAAAGGTTAAAAACTATTATATTGTGAGCCCAAAATACATTAGAATAGGGTTAAGGACTTCAATAGGATCGATTTTTATTTTATTTTATTTTTTATTTCGAATTTTGTTAGGACCGAGAAGCCTCAAACAGGACAACTACAACTCTATCTATTGTTAGGAAAATATTCGCTCCACTTTGTTAGGTCTCCTTTTAGAGGAGTGCAAATATTGATTTCTTTTATTAGGGTAATCAGTTACTCTATTTCATTATATCAACTTGAATTTTAAGAGTCGTAGATAATGATCATATCTTGATTCTCAGGCTGGAAGGTTGTGGGAGGTTATGATCAGACCAGGAAACCCACAAAACTTCTCCTCACTAGAGGAAACGAAGAGGTATAGATTGAATTTTATGCAGGATGGGGGATTTGTTTTAGCCATGCCGTATAACCTGGGGTATAACGGCGCGACCTTGGGTAACCGATCTGACACCGTAGTTTCGACGCTTTTAGCGTGGCTGGAGTGAGGGTGTTCTAGACGGGAGGTCCTGTAAGATTGGCATGTAGGCAGAGATTGCCCAGTTATTCTAGACGAAGTAGTTTCCGTCTATTGAATTTTTTTTTGGTACCAGTTTGATCCCCCATAGCTAGCGGAAGTTTCTTCTAATAAAGGATTCGCCCTGCCATACGTTTTGTTGGAATGAATTCGAGCATAAGACCGATTCGAGAGGCAGAATAAGTAATTATTAGGACCTTCAACGAGTTTAAACTCGTTTCATGATAGGATAAGATTTTAAAGTATTAGTTAACTATAAGGACCGCGAACGAGACGCCAGAACGAGCCAATGAGTAAAAGTTTTAGAAGTGTTGTATTGAGGACAGTAGAATTAAGAGCAGTTATACAGGGAGTAGAATTCTGAAGGAATTTGTAAAAGAACCAAAATTTCAGATTGATAAAATTCAAATTTATAAGATGTAGATTTGTAGGATTCAGGTCAATGAATAGAGGGTATATTAGTAGATGAAAGTAATATGAATTTCTTGGAAGGGGGAGGTAGCTGAACTGTACACACCCCAGAGACAAGGTAAACGGAGTCACAAACAAAATAGTAGAAATTGATTAGTCGCTCTACCAAAACAGAAAAATTCTCTTCATACGGTTGTCACCCTAGATTTAAATGGACTGTGTAGTTTAATAGAGGTCTGGGCTATGCTCCATTTGACCAAGATTCTAAATGACGTTCCCATCTGGGTTGAGAGAGTATTGGAATTTGAGGAATCTAACACACAAGAGAGATCCCACCCTCCAGTAGGATCGGGATAGACGAATATTAGCCAGTGACCAACTCGTGATTCCAGACTGGATAAGATTGAAACTTAACTGAGATACTAAACCTTGAACCTTCAGCGCACAAATATACATTATGTTTACATTTTCTTTTTCAATATGTTATTATTTTTATATCATATATATTATATTATAGTCATATACTATTCATTTCAACAATTTTATTTTGACATTCATGATATTCATATTTATATTAAATATTTAATTATATATATTTTGTCACCAAATATAATCTTGTAGTAGTTTTCTTTTGTCATCTATCATGGGATGATTTTTATCACTTATATCTTAACATATTTAATCACTATCTACATGATATGTTTTTACTTCAATATATATGTTATACTCATCATATAACATGGAAGGATTCATTTTATCATTACATATTTCGTGCCTTATTTAATGATTACTTACATAATTTGTTTTCTGTAATTTTTATTTAGCAAAAGTCATCATGTCATAGGCTAACCATTATATACCAAGATATTTCTTTCAGCTAACTATAATTATCCTTTCCTTTGATTGTATATATATATAACTATACCACACGAATGTCTTGATTGGTACGAAAATAAAGATGCTGGCATGTTTTAGGAGTTGGACTAGTCAGTTATTTCTAAACGACTTCTTGGCGCCCAATTTTTTATATATAATATGTAATAGGGAAATGTCCTAACTGTATTGTTAGCAGAAAGAAGGTAGCAATGAATCCAGTACCCCAAGAGGCAAGGATGGGGTTGAGAGGACTTACCACTAGGAAGGCCTACTCCTCAAGACCAAAGAAGAAAGTGGAAGGGTGGTATATATACCCATGAATGGTAAGACAGATGACCTTGCTTACTTCCATACATATGATATGACTGTCCCCAATAACCTATTTTGATAACAGTGTTCTGACAGAATAATAGCACATAAAAAAACCCTTTGCCAGGATGCACAATGCCCACTAATGTTCGGAATAATAAACATCTAGAATAGCATACCATCATTTTGATTAGCCTTATCTTCCCTATAGGTTTCGGTACACCTGACTTCACCTAGTAATGGAAAATGCATTTTGCTAGAAATGGGCCTGCTTTCATAGTAACTGATGAAAGGCAGATGAATAATGAATAGCACAAACGCATTTGTCCATTACTTGGCAGGGGGAGGATTGTTGGGGCACGTTTTTGTAACCATACCCCAACAGAAGGCGTATGTATAATCAAATCAAATGGATACATGGCTTCCCTCCCACATAGACTTACAGACCATTTTTTTGCCCAGAAACTTAGACACTTGGTGACACCAGACTTCCATGCTGAAAGCTGATGCCTGGTAAAGAAGAAGACATCCAGAGACATCCGAGCTGGAAACTGTTGTTTCATATGTACATATATTCCCCTCACCAAAAATTTAGGTAAAGGTGACCAGAAAAAAAAAAAAAAAAAGGAGAAAAATGGAGAAGGAAGATCTCTAAAGACTGAAACTTATAAAATATCCTTCCAGAGAAAGGAAAGCATCACATTACAGTCCAGGTAAAAAGGGCCTGGGTCAATTTTAGCCAAGACGGGGGGGCGATATATATACCATCCCGAGAAAAAGGGAGGGTTGTATTTCAACCCATGTGGAAAGACGGGGGGCTGGAGTCTGAAATCTTACACTACCGCAGGGGTTGTTTTTCTCTTTAGATTTTTTTGTTTTGGTAATACTATATGTTCTATTTTGAAGGGGAGAGGCCTGGGGCGTCTATGAAATTGATACTGGAGCCGTTGGCCATTTTGATTGGTGTTTCTTTCGGCGAATGAAAATGGAGAATGAGATGATATAAAAGAAGGTTCTTTGCCAAAAGGGAGGATTCGATCGGAGTCGCTCAGTGAGAAGGACGATTTTTAGACGGGCCTGAGACGTAGAGGAGACCAGACCTTGCCGCCGCTTTCGAGAGAAGGTAAGCCCCTTGCCATTATGGCTTAGCCCCCCCTTTTTTTTTTTTTTTTTTTTTTTTTTTTCGAACAGAAGCTAATCTATTTAGATTCTGAATGGGCCCTAAAGGGCTTTAAGTGACTTAAAAGGAGTGTTAGGGTTCGTATATTTTGTCCCGCTAGAATAGATGGAGATCTAGGTTCCCCCCCCCTTTTGTGTAGTAGACAACCTAGATTTCGCATGGGCCCTAAAGGGCTATAAAGTAACTTCAGGTCACCTCTATCTAAAATTTTACTATGTAAATAGCATATCTCGTCAGTATAGACATGTTCCCAAATTTTAAGATATTTAAATAAATATCTAGAAAAATTTTCTTGTTTCCTCTGTTACCTATTTCATACATAATTTGCCTTATGGTACTACCCCCCACACCTTAATTTCACAAAGTGTACAAATTATAGAACAACCGACTCTGTTGAAATAGAGTTGTGTACTATATCTTTGCTGTGATATATTGACACAGCAACAGTTACAAAATTACGACTTTATTAGGGCTACTTTGAGGGTAATTATCTGTCAGGTTTTAGTGATGTTTGTACTTTTATGTGTTTCAGTGCGTTATTCCATCATATTTACCATTATACAACATTAAGGTCTTGCTGCGGGTTATATACATGGGGTTGTTGGCCTAAATTGCTATATATATATATACTTAAGTAAGGAAACTTTAATAAGTCACATCGTGTATCCTCCCTTTTCATCTATCCAAACCAGGGAACACATCATATATAACAGGTAATTTTTGCATATCTAGGATTAACTATGAATTATTATATTTTATTATTTAAGAAAAATTATTGTTATGTAAATTAGTCAATTTGCTGATATTATTATTAAATGCAAAATTGTAAATTGGTGTGATGAAGAAAAAACGGAAAAATCTATTTGAGTTTTTGGACCAGCCTATCATATGTCTCTGGGATGTCTATATGTCTGTTTATACTATTATATTTTGTTGATATCAATGCTTCTAGTATTAATCTTTTGTATTTACTGTTTATGTTTGTGTAATGAATATTTGGGTTTGCTAGATTGAATTCATGATCTGTGTGTCTGATGTGTTGCACTATTGGAGATTTGGGGTCTTTGTTTTTAATGTTTCTTCTGTGTTCGTCTATTCTGTCTTTTATCTGTCTTCCTGTTTCACCTACATAGACATTATTACATTGGGTGCATGGTATGGAATATACTGCTTTGCTATTGTATAGTTTTGATATAGGAATACTGTTTCTGGTAATGGGGTTTCTTAAAATGGTTAATATGCTCGGGTTGCTTTCATAATATGTTCTGATAACGTGTTTGTTTAAAATTCTGGCTATGTGGGTACTACTGTGGGAATATGGGATTGTACATATCGATTTATAAACATGATTATTTCTTATGAGAGAGGGATTGTAGAAATGTCTTAATATAAAGTTTTTCGGATAACCTATAGAAGTGAGTTTGTTGATCAATAATTGGGTTTCTGTATCTTTTGAGAGTTGGGTGGTACAATGTGTATATATTCTTTGGAAAGGGTTTTAACTGTGTTGATCTTGTGACTGATGGGGCAATAAGAGGAATAGTGTATATAATCTGGAGTGGAATTTGGCTTGTGGTATATTTCTGTTGTATATTGGTTTTGCGTTTTGAGTATAAGTACATCTAGAAATGGTAAGGTGTTATTGTTTTCTGTTTCTATGGTGAAATCTATGTCATTATGTATGGACTTTAGTTGGGTAAAAATGGAATCTATTTTGTTAGAGTTGGATATACAAAAGATGTCGTCTATGTATCTCTGCCAGATGATGATGTCTGTGGAAAACAGGTTGGTTATGGTTTTATCTATTTTTCTCATGACTATTTCTGCCAAAGGTGAAGAGAGAGGACTTCCCATGGGGGAGCCCTTGGTTTGTTTATAAAATTGGCTGTTGAAGGAGAATATATTGTGTTGTAGGCTCAGCTTAATTAATGAAATAATTTTAGATGAGGTATCTGGAGGAATATTATTTAATGCTAAAATTTCTATGGTGTTATCTATTATTAGTTGGTGTGGTAAGCTTGGATATCATTTGACGTAGTTAATATGTACCCAAGCTTACCACACCAACTAATAATAGATAACACCATAGAAATTTTAGCATTAAATAATATTCCTCCAGATACCTCATCTAAAATTATTTCATTAATTAAGCTGAGCCTACAACACAATATATTCTCCTTCAACAGCCAATTTTATAAACAAACCAAGGGCTCCCCCATGGGAAGTCCTCTCTCTTCACCTTTGGCAGAAATAGTCATGAGAAAAATAGATAAAACCATAACCAACCTGTTTTCCACAGACATCATCATCTGGCAGAGATACATAGACGACATCTTTTGTATATCCAACTCTAACAAAATAGATTCCATTTTTACCCAACTAAAGTCCATACATAATGACATAGATTTCACCATAGAAACAGAAAACAATAACACCTTACCATTTCTAGATGTACTTATACTAAAAACGCAAAACCAATATACAACAGAAATATACCACAAGCCAAATTCCACTCCAGATTATATACACTATTCCTCTTATTGCCCCATCAGTCACAAGATCAACACAGCTAAAACCCTTGTTGGGGCACGTTTTTGTAACCATACCCCAACAGAAGGCGTATGTATAATCAAATCAAATGGATACATGGCTTCCCTCCCACATAGACTTACAGACCATTTTTTTTGCCCAGAAACTTAGACACTTGGTGACACCAGACTTCCATGCCGAAAGCTGATGCCTGGTAAAGAAGAAGACATCCAGAGACATCCGAGCTGGAAACTGTTGTTTCATATGTACATATATTCCCCTCACCAAAAATTTAGGTAAAGGTGACCAGAAAAAAAAAAAAATGGAGAAGGAAGATCTCTAAAGGACTGAACCTTATAAAATATCCTTCCCGAGAAAGGAAAGCGTTAGATTACAGTTCAAGTGAAAAGGGGCCTGTGTCGATTTATGACGGAGGGGGGGCGATATATATATATCGTCCCGAGAAAAAGGGAGGATGGTTTTTCAATCCATGTGGAAGGGGGGGGCTGGCGTCTGAAATTTTACACTATCGCCGTAGCTGTTGCTCTCTTTAGATTTTTTTTTGTTTTGGGAATACTATATGTTCTAATTTGATGGAAGAGGCCTGGAGTCTGAAATCTTACACTAGTGCCGTGGCTGTTTCTCTCTTTAGATTTTTTGTTTTGGTAATACTATATGTTCTATTTTGGTGAGGCCTGGGGCGTCTATGAAATTGATACTGGAGCCGTTGGCCATTTTGATTGGTGTTTCTTTCGGCGAATGAAAATGGAGAGAGAGATGAATAAAAGAAGGTTCTTTGCCAAAAGGCAGGATAGATTCGATCGGAGTCGCTCAGTGAAAGGACAGTCTGCAGACAGGAGACCAGACCTTTGCCGGCACTTTCGAGAAAAGGTAAGCCATTTGTCATTATGACTTAGCGCCTTCCCCCCCCCCTTTTTGTGTAGTAGCCAACCTAGATTTCGCATGGGCCCTAAAGGGCTATAAAGTAACTTCAGGTCACCTCTATCTAAATTTTACTATGTAAATAGCATATCTCGTCAGTATAGACATGTTCCCAAATTTTAAGATATTTAAATAAATATCTAGAGAAATTTTCTTGTATCCTCTGTTACCTATTTCATACATAATTTGCCTTATGGTGCTATTCCCACTGTTTAAATGAAATGTTGTATGTTTCTTACCTATTTGAAGGGAATGTTACTAATAATCAAGTCTCCCATAAATTACCGGCCACATACATTGCCGCGAGTGTCTGTGTTTCAGTGTTTTATAGATTGCCCAATTTAATAACGATTTCATGGGTTGTCTGATGAAATTGTATAATAGTGTCGCGGCTGTTTCCATCTTTAGACCATTGTTCTGACAATATTATATGCTCGATCCTTGCTTTAGCTCAACTCTTAATCAATTACAGAGTTTTTCCCCCCTTTTGTATCCTCCCTTTTCAACTATCCAAACAGGGAACCCAACAATGTCGCCCGCCGCGGGGCTCGAATTTAGTATATGTTTCTTCCCCTATACTTTAGAAATATATACCTAATGAAAAGCCATACTATTTTTAAGTATTGGTGAAGTAGTCCACGCATCCTGAGATTAACAGTCTATTATAAATCGTGAATTTTAATTTATGCTTTCCGTTTCACTGGCATTTTATCAGGCAATGAAAGTTATGTTGAGGCGGTGTATACCGCATCTCTCGCCGCTGTCTTTTACGATTCACATTGTTTGTGGCAAAACCTTAATATTATCATTGATTTCTGATATCAAAGTAAAACGTCTATGGGGATGAGTATCTTTTATTCTGGTCTTCTCGAGCTTTCGAGCTTGTCCGCCCTTCTACAGGAGAAACATATACAATATATCAAGAAAATATAACGTCGCATGATGCAAAAACTATTATGATTCTATGTACATATATATATATATATATATACATTAGGAAGTTTTGCATATTATTTGTTTTCTTAAGACATTTTTTTTTTGGGGAATATATTGCCTTTTATTCTCTGTTTTGGTTAGTGGGTTTTATGATAGTAGGATTATTTTTAGATAGTGGACTTTTATGGTGGAGCCTATGTTAGGGGAATTACAGTAATATGTTTGGATGCCAGAGTTTCTTAAGTAGTTGGCTATTGTTATAGATGTTTGTGAGTATGGAATGTAACATATCGCCCTATAGATATTTTGTGGTTTTGTTTATTAGGTTATTGATAGTTATACTTTTGTGGAAATGTTGTAATATAAAGGTGGTTTGGTATCCTACTTGCTGGACATTATTTATAATGTTCTGTGTCTCAATCATTTTGAATTCTGTTGCGAGCACCATTGATTACAATTTCTTTATTTTACTTTCTCAAATTATTATATACAGTATGAGAAATGAGGTTGGATTTCCCATGGTTCAAATTTAGAACGGTGATCAGTGTTTTACAGTAGTCTACTGAAATGACTTAGCATTTTTTTTTTTTTATCATAGCTCTGATATAATTTTCTCACAGCAGAGGTGAGTTCTGATAATTATTGCTGGATACAAATATCTCAACTTCATTTTAATAGCGCTTTCTATCAAATCATACTAGCCTGTGCATCCAGATATATGAGCCTTAAGGTGAAAATAGAATTGAAGATCCAGTTAGCGTACCCGTGAAGAGAGAAATTTGATCACCATAAAAAGACGCGTCAGGCAACCGACTTTTTTCTTTTTCTCATGATGCCTCCAACTGCATATGATCTTAAATATCCTGTATACACTCTGACAAGGGAAGGTTATCCTGAATTGACAAATGTATAATTTTTGTCTTTAGTAGAGATTTCCAAGATTCTATTTCTGAAACATTTTTTTTTTGGATGAAGACAAATAAAACCATCTTGATAGTATTGAATTTTACAGTAAATATTTGCCAGCAGAAGGCATGAAGAGATTACATGAAATTTAAACCAGTTATATGCTTAGTATGTTTCTTCAGCTGTAATTTGACACAGTCATCAAATGAAGAAATGGGCAGTACGCCATATCTTGATGCTGGACACTTCTGTGTCAGGAAGGTGTAGTTAGTCTGTTTAATGAGAATTTCAATAATTATCGAAATTTAGCAGATTATCATTGGGGATTTGAACAACTGTCTTGAAAAATTTTGAACAGCCTGAGTAGATAAAGGAATCCTGGAGTTAGAGTGGAGAATTAGTAGTACAGACTGACCACTCGACGCAGATAACTCTAGGGAACAATTATTGTGTTAATCCGCCGTAGACAAGAAGAACATTGATTCTCAGGATACTCGATAGGCAGAATTTTGAGAATTGATAAGGTCATGGTTAAAGTTTACACAGGCATGTGGGAGTAAAGACAGTGATTTAAAGAGGCAGCCTTGTGTCTTAAATACTTTCAGTGGAAGCAGATGCCACTGCAAATATTCAGGTCTAATAATTTCCAAATTTGAAGTCATGCATGACGGGTTAGCACGGGATTGACGCCTGAACTGGCTTTCACTGGGATTAATCGAGCTTGCGAAAGAACTAGAAGAAGTGTGACATGTCACGCCACTGTACTAAATTAATAATTGAGAAGATTTATGTTGAGCCAACTGAAATTAGTAAAGAATTAAGAGATTAAGGTCTTATTCTTTGAGTTTTACACTAATTTCAATTACGCGATATGGACGGCGTTATAAGTTGGGTGGAAATGATTCGGCCGCAATGGGATGGTCTCCTGGAGGTGGTACGATCAAATACTTACTTATTGAATGCCGGGCGGGATCGCATGGAGCATTAAATGACATCGAGAAATGCTTAAAGAAACACCCTAGAAGATTGGGATCGACAAAATGACGACATGGAAAATGCTCAACATTGTACATTGGCAGCAAAATGATATCTTGCTATTGTATGGACGACCACTCCTTCCTGAAATGTGCAGCGGATGTTAGTCCCAGAATTAGGTCCTTTGAGGCGACACTTTCCTTTGCAGATGACATAAAGACGCATGACAAAACAGCACATGAGCCTTTAAACTAACTTCAATTTCTGCCACCAATTAATTTAGTTGACCAATAGCTATAGAACCACTGGAGACCTCCATACCTGTGTGAATATTTTAGTGAGAAATGAGCGATTCAATTCTATGAGCCATGAGATATCCTGTAAGATCGGAGTTGTACCCCATTCAATTTTTTTTAATAGTAGCCAGTGCGAGATATTTCCAGGATTTTTTTTTCTAACTGTCATATAATTCGAAAACTAGAAAACTACACCATCTTAATACAGTTTACGTTTAGCACCCATGTGGACTCAATATGACCATTGAATGAAAAAAATCGAAGACTAATGAGCGAGCCAACCTAAAGAGAACGAGTTTAATAGGCTTACAATCAATAGTTGAAGCAAACTATTCCCACAAATTTGTTATGTTCTCTCTCTAAATGATCTATGACATTATAGGTTTTCTTAACAAGGTAACTACCCCGCCGAGTGTATATGGAGTTATAAAGCTTAAGGGTCATAGGCTGTTGGAATAGAGTAGTTCAAAATTAAGAGTGATAATAGATCGGGATCCAGATCCCGATGACGGGTTTCAGGGAAATACCAGAGGGATGAAAAGGTAGTGAAATGTGTTAAAAACGATGGAAGAGAGGTGATGAAAGAGGTGTTGAAAGTGATGAAAAGGCGATGAAATATGATGAAAGAGGCGCTGAACTGTGTTATAAGGTGATGAATAAGAGATGAAATGTGTTGAAAGCGTTGAAGAGAGATGCGATGGAAGTAAGTTGAAAGGCGTCGAGGATGATGAAGGATGATGAAAGAGTGAGAAAGCGTTGAATGTTGATGAGAGAGAGATAGAAAGATGCAGAAAGATGTTGAAAGAGAAAGTATTGAAAAAAAGTTGGATAAAGAGTTTTGTAAATAGTAGATAAAGATTGATGGAAGAAAGTACATTTAATGTATAAAGCGTAGCTGTCGACCGCAATATCGCCTCGATAGAACTATCCCTTTTAAAATAAGACATATTATGCACTGGGGGTTTGTGTAAGCTGATTTACATAAGTTTCGGCAACAGTATACACTATTTAATATAGATAGGTCTTTATTAATTACAATATTAGGTTATATATTAAATAGCAAATATGTCTTAGTGTTATGGTGAACTTTAAACAGTTTGCAGTTTTTTTTAACATGTGTTCTAGTGCTAAGTGTTGAAAGGAGCTTTAACACCATGTTTCAGGGTTTGTGTGTTATTTGTCTCAACCTTGTCTTTGTGCAGAATACCGTCTCACAACCTTACTGTAGTGTTTGTTGCCATCTTTAAAGATCTTCACAATTTGTTTTAATATTAGTGTGTCATTTAGAGAAAATTGTCACAACCTTATCCTTGTATAGAACACCGTTTTTACACCGTTTTATTTAATAAGTTATATGAGAGATTTTAGATATAGTATAAGAGTTACTATTTACATGAGCTAAATCGACCCAACAGTTAGAGCAAGAGGGGGGAACTCAGATATTTCCTCCTTTCACGAGACGCGACTGTTCACCCCGACCGGTCGTGCCAGATAAGAGGGAATACCAGGAAACTCTGTCCTCCTGACATCGCTCCCTCAACACGAGGAACGTCATCCCGCTGCTTACTAGTCGGTCACAAGACCTTAGGCAGTCTGTTCTTGCACTTCGGGTTTGTGATAGGGCTCCATGCTCGCTACAAGGACGACATCTTGGGTTTTCGTGTTCTCCTAGTGTAGAATTGGCTCAGCCTCATTTTTAGTATAGTATATAATTAAGAGTTGTCTCACAACCTTGTTTTAATATGACACACCGTTTTGAAGAGCTTGTACAACCTGTCAGGATATGATTTAGGAAAATTTTAGTTTCTTTTTATTGTTATGTTACAATTTATCCAACAATAGAACCAGAGCGGACTCAGAAGTAATGAGACGAGGGGAAATTGACAGAGTTAGTGTGAACAGTTTAACTTTACGCAGGTCTACAAGGGTGAAAAGGCCCACACAGTGTAAATTCTGCTTAGACTGTCGCCACTAACTAGGATTTTGGAGTGTGTACGGAGAATCAGCTCGATAGAATGAGAAGTTTAGAGATTTCAACCTTTTTTTTTTTTTTCATTTAAAAACCCCTTTTTTTTTTAAAGTAGAACTTCATTAGGATTCCTTTTTTTTTATACAAACTATTTCTTGTTAAAACCCGAGTTTCAAAGACCAATGAGAATAATGTATACCATTGTGAATTAACTATTTAGTGTAAATCTGAAATTTTAGTTATTATCAGGAGTAATAGGTGAAGGAAGGTGTAGGAAATCACAACTTAGAGGGGGGCTATGTCTAAAACAACGAACCTAATAGGCATCCTATGGCTTGTGTTGGGTAATTCAGAAACCCTATAATCCCTGGCCTTCAGGTAGTAGCTTTGAAATAGGTTTCTAATGAGGACATGAAAGGTCAATCTTTCAGAGTAAAGTTGTGAAGTATAGGGACCCTAAGCCAGGGGTAGAAGTTAAGTAGGCCCAGACCGTAGTCGATCCTTGGAAAGCACTTGAGAATGTTAGTGTTGGGTAGTGAATCGTAAACCCTATAAATCCATCTTTCAATAGAGTGCTGAGGTCGGACTACTGCAAAGGGGGCAGACGCACGAGGAAGTAAGAAGAAAGTGACTTCACCCACGGTGGCTAGGGGAATGACTCAATTCCGCTTTTATGAGGTGTCACGTTTAATGGTCCTTTATTCGCCATTATAATTTATGTGTGTCTTTATAGAATTGTCGTGAATAGTCACTTAGTGTCAAAGCAAGGGCAGTTTTTGAAATTACATTTTTTTTTGGTAGGTTAGCTTTCAGATTATTTAGAATTGTTAACCATTTTATTAACAATCATTTATCGAGTGTAAAGTATTAGTATATATAGAGCTTGTACAGAGGCATTTTCTTTTGAGTAACCTAGGGCTTTAGTTCCCAATTTGTTTTAATTTTATTATTTTATTTGATTTCACATTTAGTCCTGGAGATTAGTAATAGTTAGAGTAAATGTTAACATTGACGATTGAAGTGCTTTGGCTTTTATAGTAGTTTCTAGCTTTAGTTTATGTGCAAGATGCGAATGAAATTGAATGAATGGGAAATCTTAGTGAATGTGTCCAAGGATAGAAACAATTATACTGTTAGACCAAAGGCATATTAGAATAGTGTAGGGAATTAATAGGTTCGATTTTAATTTTGATTTCATTATTTGTTAGGATCGGAAGCCTCACAGGACAACTACAACTCTATCTAGTTAGAAAATATTCGCTCCATTTTTGTTAGGTCTCCTTTTGGAGGAGTATAAATTTTTTTTAATTTCTATTACTAGAGAGGGTAATAAAGTACTCTTTGTTATTTATATCAACTTGAATTTTAAGAGTCGTAGATAATGATCATATCTCGATTCTCAGACTGGAAGGTTGTGGGAGGTTATGATCAGACCAGAAAACCCACAAAACTTCTCCTCATTAGAGGAAACGAAGAGGTATAGATTGAATTTTATGCAGGATGGGGGATTTGTTTTAGCCATGCCGTATAGCCTGGGGTATAACGGCGCGACCTTGGGTAACCGATCTGACACCGTAGTTTCGACGTTTTTAGCGTGGCTGGAGCGAGGGTGTTGCAGACGGGAGGTCCTGTAAGATTGGCAAGTAGGCAGAGATTGCCCAGTTATTTTAGACGAAGTGTTTCCGTCTATTGAATTTTTTTTGGTACCAGTTTTGATCCCCCATAGCTAGCGGAAGTTTCTTCTAATAAAGGATTCGCCCTGCCATACGTTTTGTTGGAATGAATTCGAGCATAAGACCGATTCGAGAGGCAGAATAAGTAATTATTAGGACCTTCAACGAGTTTAGACTCGTTCCATGTTAGGATAAGATTTTAAAGTATTAGTTAACTATAATGACCGCGAACGAGACACCAGAACGAGCCAATGAGTCAAAGTTTTAGAAGTGTTGTATTGAGGACAATAGAATTAAGAGCAGTTATACAGGGAGTAGAATTCTGAAGGAATTTGTAAAAAAAAAAGAACCAAAATTTCAGATTGATAAAATTCAAATTTATAAGATGTAGATTTATAGGGTTCAGGTCAATGAATAGGGAGTATATTGGTAGATGAAAGTAATATGAATTTCTTGGAAGGGGGAGGTAGCTGAACTGTACACACCCCAGAGACAAGGTAAACGGAGTCACAAACAAAATGGGAGAAGTTGATTAGTTTCTCTGTCAAACAGAGAGCTTTCTTCATACGGTTGTCACCCTAGATTTAAATGGACTGTGTAGTTTAATAGAGGTCTGGGCTATGCTCCATTTGACCAAGATTCTAAATGACGTTCCCATCTGGGTTGAGAGAGTATTGTAATTTGAGGAATCTAACACACAAGAGAGAACCCACCCTCCAGTAGGATCGGGATAGACGAATATTACCCAGTGACCAACTCGTGATTCCAGACTGGATAAGATTGAAACTTAACTGAGATACTAAACCTTGAACCTTCAGCGCACAAATATATATTATGTTTACATTTTCTTTTTCAATATGTTATTATTTTTATATCATATATATTATATTGTAGTCATATACTATTCATTTCAACAATTTTATTTTGACATTCATGATATTAATATTTATATTAAATATTTAATTATATATATTTTGTCACCATATATAATCTTGTAGTAGTTTTCTTTTGTCATCTATCATGGGATGATTTTTATCACTTATATCTTAACATATTTAATCACTATCTACATGATATGTTTTACTTCAATATATATGTTATACTCATCATATAACATGGAAGGATTCATTTTATCATTACATATTTCGTGCCTTATTTAATGATTACTTACATAATTTGTTTTCTGTAATTTTTTATTTAGCAAAAGTCATCATGTCATAGGCTAATCATTATATACCAAGATATTTCTTTCAGCTAACTATAATTATCCTTTCCTTTGATTGTATATATATATAACTATACCACACGAATGTCTTGATTGGTACGAAAATAAAGATGCTGGCATGTTTTAGGAGTTGGACTAGTCAGTTATTTCTAAACGACTTCTTGGCGCCCAATTTTTTATATATAATATGTAATAGGGAAATGTCCTAACTGTATTGTTAGCAGAAAGAAGGTAGCAATGAATCCAGCACCCCAAGAGGCAAGGATGGGGTTGAGAGGACTTACCACAAGGAAGGCCTACTCCTCAAGGCCAAAGAAGAAAGTGGAAGGGTGGTATATATACCCATGAATGGTAAGACAGATGACTTTGCTTACTTCCATACATATGATATGACTGTCCCCCATAACCTATTTTGATAACAGTGTGCTGACAGAATAATAACACATAAAAACCCCTTTGCCAGGATGCGCAATGCCCACTAATGTTCGGAATAATAAACATCTAGAATGGCATACCATCGTTTTGACTAGCCTTATCTTCCCTATAGGTTTCGGTACACCTGGCTTCACCTAGTAATGGAAAATGCATTTTGCTAGAAATGGGCCTGCTTTCATAGTAACTGATGAAAGGCAGATGAATAATGAATAGCACAAACGCATTTGTCCATTACTTGGCAGGGGGAGGATTGTTGGGGCACGTTTTTGTAACCATACCCCAACAGAAGGCGTATGTATAATCAAATCAAATGGATACATGGCTTCCCTCCCACATAGACTTACAGACCATTTTTTTTGCCCAGAAACTTAGACACTTGGTGACACCAGACTTCCATGCCGAAAGCTGATGCCTGGTAAAGAAGAAGACATCCAGAGACATCCGAGCTGGAAACTGTTGTTTCATATGTACATATATTCCCCTCACCAAAAATTTAGGTAAAGGTGACCAGAAAAAAAAAATGGAGAAGGAAGATCTCTAAAGGACTGAACCTTATAAAATATCCTTCCCGAGAAAGGAAAGCGTTAGATTACAGTTCAAGTGAAAAGGGGCCTGTGTCGATTTATAGCTAAGACGGAGGGGGGGCGATATATATATATATCGTCCCGAGAAAAAGGGAGGATGGTTTTTCAATCCATGTGGAAGGGGGGGGGGGCTGGCGTCTGAAATTTTACACTATCGCCGTAGCTGTTGCTCTCTTTAGATTTTTTTTTTGTTTTGGTAATACTATATGTTCTAATTTGATGGAAGAGGCCTGGAGTCTGAAATCTTACACTAGTGCCGTGGCTGTTTCTCTCTTTAGATTTTTTGTTTTGGTAATACTATATGTTCTATTTTGGTGAGGCCTGGGGCGTCTATGAAATTGATACTGGAGCCGTTGGCCATTTTGATTGGTGTTTCTTTCGGCGAATGAAAATGGAGAGAGAGATGAATAAAAGAAGGTTCTTTGCCAAAAGGCAGGATAGATTCGATCGGAGTCGCTCAGTGAAAGGACAGTCTGCAGACAGGAGACCAGACCTTTGCCGGCACTTTCGAGAAAAGGTAAGCCATTTGTCATTATGACTTAGCGCCTTCCCCCCCCCCTTTTTGTGTAGTAGCCAACCTAGATTTCGCATGGGCCCTAAAGGGCTATAAAGTAACTTCAGGTCACCTCTATCTAAATTTTACTATGTAAATAGCATATCTCGTCAGTATAGACATGTTCCCAAATTTTAAGATATTTAAATAAATATCTAGAGAAATTTTCTTGTATCCTCTGTTACCTATTTCATACATAATTTGCCTTATGGTGCTATTCCCACTGTTTAAATGAAATGTTGTATGTTTCTTACCTATTTGAAGGGAATGTTACTAATAATCAAGTCTCCCATAAATTACCGGCCACATACATTGCCGCGAGTGTCTGTGTTTCAGTGTTTTATAGATTGCCCAATTTAATAACGATTTCATGGGTTGTCTGATGAAATTGTATAATAGTGTCGCGGCTGTTTCCATCTTTAGACCATTGTTCTGACAATATTATATGCTCGATCCTTGCTTTAGCTCAACTCTTAATCAATTACAGAGTTTTTCCCCCCTTTTGTATCCTCCCTTTTCAACTATCCAAACAGGGAACCCAACACCCTTTCCAAACGAATATATACACATTGTACCACCCAACTCTCAAAAGATACAGAAACCCAATTATTGATCAACAAACTCACTTCTATAGGTTATCCGAAAAACTTTATATTAAGACATTTCTACAATCCCTCTCTCATAAGAAATAATCATGTTTATAAATCGATATGTACAATCCCATATTCCCACAGTAGTACCCACATAGCCAGAATTTTAAACAAACACGGTATCAGAACATATTATGAAAGCAACCCGAGTATATTAACCATTTTAAGAAACCCCATTACCAGAAACAGTATTCCTATATCAAAACTATACAATAGCAAAGCAGTATATTCCATACCAGGCACCCAATGTAATAATGTCTATGTAGGTGAAACAGGAAGACAGATAAAAGACAGAATAGACGAACACAGAAGAAACATTAAAAACAAAGACCCCAAATCTCTAATAGTGCAACACATCAGACACACAGATCATGAATTCAATCTAGCAAACCCAAATATTCATTACACAAACATAAACAGTAAATACAAAAGATTAATACTAGAAGCATTGATATCAACAAAATATAATAGTATAAACAGACATATAGACATCCCAGAGACATATGATAGGCTGGTCCAAAAACTCAAATAGATTTTTCCGTTTTTTCTTCATCACACCAATTTACAATTTTGCATTTAATAATAATATCAGCAAATTGACTAATTTACATAACAATAATTTTTCTTAAATAATAAAATATAATAATTCATAGTTAATCCTAGATATGCAAAAATTACCTGTTATATATATGTATATACATCTTTACTTGAAATTGTTCCATTATTTCCTGTGGAAGGGCCGCTTACGCCCGAAAGCTAGAAACGTTTTTCCCAATAAAAGAAACTCATCCTTTTTGATTCTATGCGTATTACTAAATATATTTGTATCCATTTAAAATATTTCCTGAATTTCTTGTTGATCTCACGATATCTCAGATTCCTTAAACTGACAGAGAGTAGGTTATGAAACCAATATCTCCTTATGGCGTTCCACTCTTCCCCATCTAAGTTATAAGGCTCTGGTGATTGCGAGGCCTAGATGGAGCGTGAAACCTTCAGCCTTGACAACACCAAGCCAGAGTCTGGTATCAACTCAGACGCTCCTTATCTGTGAACGGTCATCTGACTTATGGTGACCAACATAACCCGACCAGCACCAAGCCTGACTCCAGAATGCTAACATTATGGGCAAGCTACAGAACCATGACGACTGGTAAAATCACCATCTTCACACAGACAGAACACCAGCTCCACCACAGACCTAAACTTTTCCCAAGCCGATCCCAAGATGTTCAGGTCATGCCACGTTCATTTTATTTTAAAATATTTTCCATTTTCAATACCATTTATCTATAACGTGGTACAGGCCATGATAATCATGGCGGGTAGAAGTAAGCGACTGCTTTTACTGTAAGTGCACCACATGTCTACACACAGGAAAAGCAGTTCGACTTTGCACTTACAAATGTGCCAGAGTCCCGTTTGGTTACTTGCACTCGCTGGTGAGGTTGGACTTTTGCAAGATTCGGGGGCCATTGGAACATTTTTTTAAATCAGAAAAAAAGTGCCCAATTGGAAAACCAACTGTTTAGACCATCCTTCCACCGACCCCCTATAATAAAGCCTACAAGCTTATATTTAATAAGGAATTGAATTATTTCTTAAATGTTCACTGCAACTTCTGAGCTAAAGAAACCCTGCAGGCTGATTGGGTAATGAATTCATTGTACTTGATTAAAAAAAAATGTATTATCCCTAGTACATGTGGTACAGGCCATGATAATCATGGTGGGTAGTTAGCCACTGATTTTACTCTAGTGCACCACATGTCTATACATGTGAAAAGCAGTTCAACTATATTTGAATTGATTTGAATCCTTCTGTATGTAAATTAAAACAATACAAAAGGTTTCTGGAGATGAGTTTCTTTTCTTCTTTTGTTAATAATATTGTTGTTGTTTCTTATTCCCTTGTGTAAAGATTACACGAATTCCATCGAGCTGTTTTTTTATATTAATAATATAAATTATATAATTGAATAAAATAAATGATATAATTGAATACAATGAACCTTTATATATAAATATCTCCAAAAAGATTATTATTTATTTTTACTGTTCTACTCCAAAATATCATATTACCAATATTCTATATCTTTCTACTTTTTTTTTTTCAACATTATATTGACAAAACCAATTCTTTTTGTTTCAATTATATGGAATATTCTAAATGTTTGTTTCTCATGTAGCTCACATATTCTAAGACATTATGGAGAAGGCTGTTCCTTTTTATAACATGTTTTGAACTCCGCCTTTGCTGGTCGCAAGCCCTATGAAAAAGGAGGAGGGGGAGCAGTAACAAGCTTACTAAAAACTGGGGTTCAGCTGGCCCAGCTGATAGTACCTTGTAAGGGCTCCTAATCCAGGGATACAGGATGAGCAGCATTTGTACTCCATGGTGTCTGTTCCTCATGTCAGAGGCGGCCATTTCTTTTGGAGATAAGTTGGCCTGCTGTTGAGTAGTGCTCCCAGTCTTAATGACAAAGGCAGACGCATTCTACTCCACCCACACCCTAATATAATTAATAAGGAAGAAGATAACATGTTTTGACAGTGTTACATTTATTAAACTTCCCACTAACAATATGTGTGCTTTGTGTGGATATCAATATAGAAAATGGGTGGAAGAGAAAAAAAAAAAGTTTTTCTAATTTTTTTACAGGAATTTTTAAAGGTTAAAATCTTCTGAAAAGTAATCTAAAAAAATAGGTTGAAATCTCCCCAAGGTTTAGAAAGGTCTACTTGGGAAATTTGGTAAGAATGGATTATAAAATATTTATGTTATTTTTTCTTATCCCCTTGTGTAAAAATTACACAAATTTCATAAGTCTATGCTCTTCAAGCTGTTTGATGATAAGCAGAGGCCTCTCCCAAAGGTCCTGTTTGGTGCATCTAATGCAAGGCAAAATATGTTCTGGAGCTGCATGTCAAGCTGCATTTTGGAAATTGGGGTAGATTTTCAATTGCTTAAAATGGCTTTAAAATGCTTTAATTGCCTGTTCTAAATCTTGTTAGTGTTGTTTTGTGCCATCTATTTCTGAGATTCAGAGATCCTCCTGGTTTTAGTCAAAATATTTATGTAAATAGGAAAATAATACAGTATTAGAGAGACAACATGGAGAAGTGCACCTGCTTTTGTTCTAAAGATATGGAAGTACCACTCAGTGTGACTTTGCTTCTTCTGGTCTCCTGACATGGAGTGTAGCCACTCCTATGGAGAACAGACAATTTATACCTTCCTACATTAGCCGGGTACAGGGTGGCCCTACTAGGAGTTAAACTCCCGACGTCCTGTGCTACCCGTTTACACCCCCCGCCACTTTGAGGCTGTAGGATAGGATTTTGGGAGGGATAACACAATATTTATTTAAGTAACCCAGGTTCCTGGAGCGTACAGAAGTCGCCAACTACCCGGGATAACACAATATTAAAATATATATATATATATGACATAATAAAAATATGATTTTTATTATTCATAAAATAATTAGAATTCTATAATCACAGAGTTAAATTTTAAACTGAAAAGGAATCATTAACAAAAGGAATACATCCTATTTTTACTTTTATTGAAAATAGATAATAACATTGTTAGTTGTATGTATGCAAAAAAACTGTTTGCTTTAAAAAATAATCAAAAAAATAATAAATATTTTTTGGGACAAAAGTTATCATTCATTTTTACCATCCACGACTGCATGAATTGGTAACGTAACTAGAATATTCGTCTTTTTATGACATATATGTATATTAGAGAGATATGTATAAGGAATAATAACACAGGTCTCTGGAAAAATTTCTAAAAATAAATTTTATTATCAGGGATGTATATAAAACACAATTTGTGTTTAAAAATAAAACAAACATAATAAGGATTATGACAAATGAAAACAACAAAAATATCTACAAAATGATGGGAAATAGTTATATCTTAACACAAGTAAACTTGGCATTGGAAAATATAACAATATGAGAATAGAATTTAAAATAGTGAAAAAAAAAAATTAAAGGATTTTACACATCTATTTACAATGATATTGCAGTAAATAATTAAGGAAATAAACATAACAAAAAGCAATTTTTTGAAGAAAAAAAAAAAATATATATATATATATATATTAAAAATAAAGAAGGCATCTCCTGACCACGAGCACATGTGCTTTTTTATATATTAGAGATTTTTCTTATTTTAATAAAGTAAGAGAAAAATTTACATTGGAAAAATAATAATATATACAGTAGAACCTCCATGAGAGGACACCTCTCTATAAAGGACAGTTTTCATTTGCAAAATTACCATTTTTATTATTTAGAAACTCTCTGGTAAGAGGATATCTCTCCCTAAAGGACATTTTGGCTCTGTAATTAGGTGTTGTCCTTTACAGGGAGGTTCTACTGTACCTCTTTTTTTTTTTCTTATCCCAAGTACACGTGGTACAGACCATGATAATCATGGTGGGTAGAAGTTGTCGACTGCTCACGCTAGAGGACACCTCTCTATAAAGGACAGTTTTCATTTGCAAAATTACCATTTTAATTATTTAGCAACTGTCTGGTAAGAGGATACCTCTCCCTAAAGAACACTTTGGCTTTGCAATTAGGTGTCATCCTTTACAGGGAGGTAGTTCTACTGTACTTCATGCCCTATATATATATCAACATAGAGTTGGGGGAGGAAGATATTCATGTACCAGAAGAGACATCTCTCCCTTTATTTATGCATCAGAACAATGACACAGTACATCACCCCAGTAAAAAACTTTACTAGTTTTTTTTTTTTTTATCCCTAGTACACGGGGTACAGGCCATGATAATCATGGTGGGTAGTTAGCGACTACTTTTACTGTAAGCGCACCACATGTCTACACATGTGAAAAGCAGTTCGACTTTGCACTTACAAATGTGCCAGCGCCCCGTTTGGTTACTTGCACTCGCTGGTGGGGTTGGACTTTTGCAAGAATCGTGGGGCAATTGGAGTATTTTTTTTTTTAAACAGAAAAAAAGTGTCCAATGCGGGAATCGAATCCGGGTCGTAGTGGTTGAAAACCAAATGGTTTAACCAGCCTTCCACCGACCCCCTTACTTTACTAGTAATGATAAAGAGAATGAGTCACTACACCAGCTTTGTTAAATTCCACTAATTCCTTCTCATAGGATGTTATAAAATTGAAGCCACCTCAGTACTGATGAAGGCCAAAGCTGGAAATCATGATATACAGGTTGATTTTTTTTGTCTGAAAATTTGACAAAACTGGTGTTGTGGCTCTTTTTTTTTTTATCATCACTAGTAAACACAAGGTAATAAGACCAAATACAAATAAATAAATAGTGTGTGACGTTTCGGTAACAACGTTGTTACCATCTTTAGACAAAAGTACTGAATGAGAAATTTTACCACAGCATGTTTTTAAATAGTTACTGTTATCAAGTGTGTAAACAAGATAACAGATAAGAAGATGTGTTTACACACTTGATAACAGAAACTATTTAAAAACATGCTGTGGTAAAATTTCTCATTCAGTACTTTTGTCTGAAGATGGTTACAACGTTGTTACCGAAATGCCACACACTATTTATTTATTTGGATTTGGTCTTATTACCTTGTGTTTATAATCTATAATCCAAAATTGTACCTCATCATCATCATCACTAGTAAAGTTTCTTATTGTTGTTGTTGTTGTTTCTTATCCCCTTGTGTAAAGATTACACGAATTCCATGAGTTCATGCTCCTCGAGCTGTTTTATGATGAGCAGCGGCCTCTCCCAAAGGTCCTGTGTAAAGTTTCTTACTAGGGTGATGCCATCATTCTAATGCACAAATAAAGGAAGATGTAAAAAATATCCAAAAAAGAAAAAACTAATAGAAATGTTAACCCCAGAAGTTTAATACTGTTGGGAAAAACATAAAACTAGGTTTTAAACTAGTCTTACACAATACAGAGTTCTTGACTAGTGCTGCCAATTTGAACATTGGGTGAACTTTGGTAAAAAATATAAAAAAAACTTTATATCTGACTACAGCAAAACAGAATTTTTTTTTTCTTATCCCTAATACACATGGTACAGGCCATGATAATCATGGTAGGTAGAAGTAGAAAACTGCTTTTACTGTAAGTGCACCCACATGTCTACACAGGCAGTTCGACTTTGCACTTACAAATGTGACAGAACCCCTTTAGGGTACTTGCACTTGCTGGTGGGGAAACAAACTTGAAATCTTATACTGAGAAGAGGGCATCCTGATCATTCAACTGAGAGGGTTTAACACCAAAAAAAAAAAAACGTTAATGCTGTAATCTTCAATCTTCGGTTGATATATATGGAGAAAAATGATGAGCAAAAAATTCCAAACACTCCGACTTTTAACAGACTCAAACTGAGGATATTCACATTGTCAATGGGGGAAAAAAAATAATGGAAAGTTAAAAACAACACACTAGCATATCATCACACACACCAGCGCTCAACAACACAAAACAAAATGGAGGGCACATGACGATAAGTAATTGTTAAAAAAATATCTACAAATAGATAGATATTTTTCCAATTAAATTTCATATTTGATTATTATGTTATTATCTCCCCCGAAGTTGATCCACTTTGCCGTAGTGGGGGGGCCCGAGTCCGACTTCCAAGTCGTTCCGCCAAGAGATCAACACCATAGAGGTCCGTACGTCTCTTGACCTCACGGACAATACAGCAGCTACATTATGCACCCATCCTCATAAGCATAAATAAAAAATAAATAATGTTATTATAAAAAAATGGCACTTTTTTTTGAGCTAAGGAAAGCAAAAATTCTCTACTTTCCTATAAGGTATGTAAAAATAAAAACAAAACAAAAAATAAGAATCAAACACTAAATATTTGAACCAATTAATAAAAAAATATTATACAATAATATATTCATTAGTGGCAAAAAAAAAGAAGTTTTCATTCTTTTTCAATATTTAAGCACATCAACAATAATTCTGCTCCTTTGGTTTATTCAAAGCTGAAAAGAACAATGAAAATTCTAAACTATTATAGACGCGTAAAAGAATCATACGCGTCTATAATAGTTTCAAAAATATATTTTCAAAAACTACATATATTGGAGAACATGATAATTTCTGAAATAATATAAAACTATTGACTATATGATATAGAGAAATGGAACATAACATAAAGTTACATAAACAAGAAGAGAGGGGAAGAAAATATGCAAATAGAATATGCAACAGAGTGAAGCTATCTTTGTGTACCACCTATTAACAGGGAATAGAGAATAAAGAAGCTTACACACACAGACATGAAATCTTCCAATTTTCATTGGGAATTTTTCAATAAAATAATCCTGTATGTAACAAATAAATTTATTGGCAATGTGTTTCTTTTCAATAATATCATCAAATGATGATACTAATTGCCAATAAATGTATTTGTTACAAATTTTATCAAAAGATGGCAATTGAGTTTATGGTGAAACAAACAGGCTTCCAGGGATAAGTTTCTTTTAAAAATTTTCATTTCACAAATCTTTAGTTTGCAGGCATCAAAGATTTTCTACAGCTCATGTTTTTCCCTGAAAGCATGGCTTACATGCCTGAAAGCTAGAGATTTTTTGAATAAAATATTTTCAAAAATAAACTTTTCTCTTGAAGAGAACCTGATATTTTCACCTTAATATATTTGAAATTTTTGTTGTTTCTTATCCCCTTGTGTAAATATTACACAAATACCATAAGTTCATGCTCCTCAAGCTTGATCTCATGGAATTGGGATGTAGGGGTGCAGCTTTCATTGATCATGATACCATGATCCAGGCACACTTTGGTGAAAGTCTGACTTTGCCTTTAATTTGAGGCCATTCCTAACATGGAAGCAGACGCCAGGAAATTTTTGAAAGATGCAGAAATAGTTCTGATAACACTAATAAAGACACAATCTTTTATCTAGAATTTACCCCCCAAAAAATTGGACAAGACACCACCACAACCCCTAAAAAAAATAGGCCAATAGCTGATATAATAAAATCTAAATGCAATTTTTATTCTTTAAAAATGCAAGTTTTTCTTTCCCTCTCTTTATAAATAGCCTGATTAATTGAGCAATGTTTTTACAAAAGGTAAATATTGGTAGGGCTATAGATAGAGTAACCTGTAGCTTTAAAAAGTAATACTAATAATTTGACTTAAAGGTAAGGTGGGACTTTGAAATAAAGGTCTTTATACAATCTGAGACACACACATGCCCAGATATAATTTTGAAATTGAAAAAATATAATCATAAAAAAAAATATTAATATATTTATATATTTTTAATTACATACAGTTAAACCTGTCTATAGCGCCCCTATAGAGTGCTATAGAGAGGGGGTGCTATAGACAGATCACTTTTAATGTAAATTGCATCGTACTACATATTTAAAATCGGGCGCTATAGAGAGGGAAGCGCTATTTAGAGGGGGCGCTATAGACAGGTTTAACTGTATTTATATATATATATATTTAATTACATATATATTTGAGTAATTTCTCTTTCACAAAAAATACTCTTTAATGTACAAAAAACACGTATCAAATATCCAATTTTAACATGTTTATAATAAAACTTTTTTTTTCCGAGGATCTAGAAAAATATAGATCATATTTTTAAAAAATCTTTTTTTTTTTTTATCAATTTATACCAAAATGACAATTTTTAAAATTTCATTTTAGTTTAACACTTTGCGAAAACTACTTTTTTCAAAGGATTCAAAGAGATCCACACATCATAAAAAAACTTTAAAAAAATAGTAAAATTATTCTGTTCCAGACAATTCTCATTTATAAAATGAAGTTTAAAAAAAATAGGCTTTTAGACACAAATATATATTCAAATTTTGAAAAAATAGAGCAATCCATAATTAAATATTTTAAAATAATAAAAAGCCATATATATTGGATTTTTAAAAAGTATTTAATTACTAATATATAACTACATGGTAATAAAGACCAAATCCAAATAAATAATAGTGTGTGATGTAACAGCTGTTACTGAAACATTATACACTATTAATTTATTTGGATTTGGTCTTATTACCTTGTAGTCTTCTTCTTCTTTCTTATCTCCACTCAATTATATCAGGCTAAAAGGCTTGTATAGCTTGATACTTTTGATGGTGTCTGCTGGAGAAGAGTCATGATGGTTATCAAACCATGTAGTTCTAATCTACAATCCAAATTGTGCCTTATCATACTAAATATATGACTTTATATTACTTGAAAGATATTTAATTGATGGTACTATTTGTTGAGAAACCAGATCACCAATATGGTATAGGTTCCTATAATTGTATCTCCTGTCCAGACTATTGTAGAAGAAAGAAGAGGACCAGAACAAGTTCAATCCCTGGTCAAAGGAAGTCCGCTCACTCTGTGGAGAGAGAAGCTAATGAGCGGCGGCACAAAACACCGGACTCATGACCACATCGAGGTAGGCTGAAGGACTCTTGGGATTGATGGAGCTTGAAGAGTCCTGGGACTTGAGGTCCGAGGCGGAGAATGAGATGTGGATGGGGCGACTTTCCTCTGCGCACATCCCAGGAATGGTATCAATAAAACTGCCTTCTGTATATAAACAACAAGCTTTTTTAATTATCCCTAGTACATGTGGTATAGGCCATGATAATCGTAGGGAGTAATAGTTGGAAACAGCAAAAAAAAAAACTTTCAAAGAGTTCTGTTAAATTCCACCTATATATATAAATTATATAGATGGAAATTTTCAAGGGAGGAAATTGATCTAAAGAGACAAGGATCGCCTCTCCCATCAAAAGAGACGTCTATTTTGACAGGAGAGGCGACCCTTGTCTCTTTATATAAATATATTTTGATGCATCAGCGGGCCATCTGTTATGAATATTTGAAACTATTATAGACGCATATGATTCTTTTGAAAATTAAACAATTTCTACTGCCCTTACTGCAATGGAAAAATACGAGTCTATAATAGTTTCAAATATTCATAAATATATTTACAAAATTCTGGGGGATTCAGAATATGGTCTTACTCGAATACAAGATTTTTGGGTCTAGTTAAAATTGTGTGAGAGCTATATACATATAATCATAAAATAATAAAGACACTTCTGTCAAAAGAGAGACAAAAAGAATACTCTTTATCTGTTGACCCTTTCCCTACAATTTAGAGGTCTCAGGACAGTGACAAAGCAACAACACATGCTTTGGCAAATTTAGAACATCTACCAGGAGACCATGGTTTAGGGTTTATTTCCTTCGATTGATTTCCTCCTGTCAAAAAAAAAAAAAAAAGTTTATCCAATTTATAAGTCTCCCCAAAGGGCCAGAAAATTAGTCAGTTATAGGGGGTATGTCCTTTATATATATATAAATACAGTAAAACCTCTCTGTAAAGGACACCTAGTTGCAGAGCAAAAGTGTCCTTTATGACGAGATGTCCTCTAGCCAGAGTGTCCATTCATGGAGGTTCTACTGTACTAAAACTTCACATTAAATTTGTGGATCTGGTCTTCACAGCTAGGTAAAAGAAGAAACTTACGGTGGAGGGCCAGCCAACGTGCAGCATCGGTGTGCCCTGCGGATGAGGCGGCAGCAAAGCATTGTCTGGCCTGTGATTGGCTGATGGCCACTCCCCAGCCATGGTGGTAACACAGGCCGAGGTAGAACTGGGCTTCAGCATTCTGCACACATTCTTGTTATTGTATCTCAGCAATTCTCAAACTTTTTTTGGCTTTCTTGTGGCTTTTTCACCAGCACAAGTCTAAGATTTTGAGAGAATTTTATTCAAATATTGTATCACGCTTTCTCCTGTAGAAGGGCTCTCATGACAGAAAGCTAGAGATTTATAAAATATATTTTAAGAAACTTATCCCTGGAGGACTGGTGTTTTCAACTTAATATTGTAAAAATAATATATTCAAAGAGATCAATCTGAGTTTCAGCAATAAAACTTTTCACGTGGACCAAGTTTCCATCTTGGGCATTATTGTGAGAAAACATTGCAGCAATCTACTCACATTCTAAGTCCAACCCCACCAACGAGTGCAAGTAACCAAACGGGGTTCTGGCACATTTGTAGGTGCAAAGTCGAATTGCTTTTCACATATGTAGACATGTGGTGCACTTACAGTAAAAGCAGTCGCTAACTACCCACCATGAGTATCATGGCCTGTACCACGTGTACTAAGAATAAGCAAAAAAAAAAACTCACATTCTGTTGGGCTGCCTGACTGAAGTACTTCACAGCCTTGGTGGACTTGTTCCTCTCGTGGAAGTACACCCCCATGTACAGCAGAGCCTGGACACCAACACCATTCAGTACTAACTGGGGGCAAGAAGAAAGGTGAAATCACACACATTCAGTATAATAATAGGAATGCTAGATTTTCTTTAAATACATACAATAGAACCTCCTCAATATAAAAGATCCAGATAAAAGAATATTACCTAAAAATTATATTCTATAATAGGGGGTCAGTGGAAGGGTGGTCTAAACTGTTGGTTTTCGACGGCTATGACCCAGGATCAAATCCTGCATTAGGACTTTTTTTCTAATTTGAAAAAAAAAAAATAAAATAAAATGCTCCAATGGCCCCTGATTCTTGCCAAAATCCAACCCCACCAACGAGTGCAAGTAACCAAAAGGGTTCTGGCACATTTGTAAGTGCAAAAGTCGAACTGCTTTTCACATGTGTAGACATGTGGTGCATTTACAGTAAAAGCAGTCGCCAACTTCTACCAGCCATGATTATCATGGCCTGTACCATGTTTACTAGGGATTATTAAAACAAAAAAAAAAAGAAAAAGAAAGGTTCCTAGCCTGAAAGCTCTAGTTAATAAAATTATATATTTTGCAAGACACTCATTCCTAAATGAAATTTTCTCCTCTCAAATGGTATTACATTCGATTTACTCAGGACACCTACCTCTGGCAGCAGTTTACTGGCAGCTTTCTGCATGCAGGTCAGGGCGTGGGTCTCACTGCACTCCAGGCCCCCCAACCCCTGCAGGTAGAACATGCCGAGGTTGTAGAGGGCGCTAGCGTGGCCCTCCCTGGCTGCCATCAGGTAGTGCTGGGCAGCCTGCACAACTGGCCATGTTGAAGCTGTCATGGAGAGAAATAACAGTTCAGAAAATCTCCCAATTTAAAAATAGCAGGGGGGGGGGGGGGGAAATGAATGAAAAGCTAAAAGGGCCAGGCTTAAAAGACAAATGAGCATACTATATAGGATGCCTATAGACCTATAGGATAGACAAAGTCATGATCAAAGTTAAGAGTTGAGTGGTTACATTGTGCACAGCAGAGTACAACCTGCGAGTACATTAGTGCCCCCTACATCTGTTTATATAAAGGAAAAAAAAAACTACTCAAGAATTTTTTTTCTCAAATAGCTTCCTGCTATCCTTACTGCGATGGGAAAATATTGGGATGAGCTAGCTCATCAATGATGAACCCTCTCAGCAGTTTCACCAATTTAATCTGTTGTTGTTTCCTATCCCCTTATGTAAAAATTACACAAATTCCAAGAGTCCAGCCAGTTTAATCTAACTGCTCCCAGTCTTAATGACAAAGGCAGAAACATTCTACTTCACCCAGTCTCTCATGATGGTTGTCAACAACATCATTAAAAGTGTAGAGCTCTACAGACTTTATACCCTAATAAGATAGAGTGGAGAGATGAGAAAGGAGAAGTAGAGATCTAACAGATTACTTCCCTCAGAGGGAGGTGACAGCGAGACACTAAAATGTCGGGAAATGATTAACTCAAGAGTGGTTGATGTATCTATAATGAAAACAATGAGCTCCACCACTAAGAGTGAGGACTCTCAACAGAAAAATACATTTACACCAAGAAGGAAGTTGAAGAAGTAGAGCTGAATAAAAGATTTGCACCAAAAAATCCTTTACCTCTAAAACATTACATCCATGTTATAAAAAAAAGTTTATTTGCCTATAATGGAACAAATAATGAGAAAGACCCACTTTCTAAAGTCACAAAGCAGAGTATTTTAAATAGTTTTCAATATATATATATACAGGGTGGCCCATAAGTCGCGGGACTTATTACTATGTATATATAGTGTGTAATTTTTAAAATTAGATTAACTCTCAATAAGGCATAATTTGGATTATAAATTATAAACACAAGGTAATAAGTTTAAATCCAAATAAATAGAGAGTGGACCTTTCGGTAACAGCATTGTGTTACCTTGTGTTTAGATTAACTCTCATTTATGAGTTTTGAATGACGATAAAGATGATACCCCTATAGGGGGTATGTGTGTTGGAATAACTAAGATAATGAACAAATAGTCTCTGGTACCTTGGGGATGGCAAATAGACATATATTTATTCTAAATTTTAAAAATTCCATAATTTATTTATCCTTTCTATCCTTTGACTTGTCTTTTGCTTTCTATGTATGCAAATACTGTATACAAGTCTGGTTTAAAATTTTTTAAAACCCATGTTCTTTGGTTGAGAAATTTTTGCAAAAGATGAAAGGTCAAAATAAAGGCTTAATGTATGTGTCTGCACGTGGTGATTGCTGTCATAAATGTGAGAGGTGAATGCTGAAATAAAAGGAATATTTTTTACATAATAACATTAATACATTCTGATTGAAATGGAAGCCATTATTAGCACATTACTGTTTTTACAAATTACAGTTGTTTCTAATCCCCTTATGTAATGATTAACACAAATTCCATGAGTTCATGCTCCTTGAGTTACAAATTACTTGTTACTATTATTTGCACAAATTGCCAAAATATATAAACTATAACAAATTTTATGTAAGTGGAAAAGTCAAACTACTTTTCACGTGTATGGACATGTGGTGCACTTACAGTAAAAGCAGTCGCCAACTTCTACCCACCATGATTATCATGGCCTGTACCACGTGTACTAGGGATAATAATAATATAAATTTCATGATAAACTATGTGCAATAATCCTGCAGTCTGCTCACACTCTACTTATCTCTTAAACACAGTTCTACCCATCCACTTCCCACCATGAGGCAGGACTACATACCAGATGTAGGTCTGGGGAGGTGCCATGACCAGTCTCGTAGCACACTCCCAGGTTGTAATGGGCCTTGGGACAGCCCAGGGAGTTAGCGGCTTGCTTGAAGTGAGAGAAGGCTTTGATGTCTAGGTGAGAGCTCGCTGCATCCACCCCACGCTGGTTCTCCAGGAGTCCGGCGAAGTTACTGGCCACCAGTTCCACCTGGTCAAGGTTACTGGCCACCAACTCCACCTGGTTGAGGAGGTTCTCGTCAGGAACCTTGCTGAGCTGGTTGCTGGGGTCATGTTGCCGAGTGGACACCTCCTGACAACACAATCCTGTCAGTTACCTCCCATCTACCAGCATTTTTATTTTCTCTTCAAGAAAAATGAACATTTTTTTGTGCTGAAATTGAAAAGATGCTTGCTAGGTGTATTAAGAAAAGTGATTATGTTTTACAAATTAACAATATTTATAGGACAATACAAATGTTTGGCCTAGATGTACTACTAGACTGTGATCAATGGAGAAAGAAAAAATAAAATTTTAAATAAAATTAAGAAAGGAAAAAAAAAGTCAATGTGGATAAGCCAAAATGTATTGAGATGGGTAGATTGAAGCATAAACCATGTTGGTGTGTATAGTTAGATGGAAGTTATACTTCTAGATGCTGCTGTTGTAAGGCATGTTAGCTCGAAAGCTAGAGATATAAAAATGGTACAAGAATACTGGATTACTTGTTGATTTGATTAAAAATATATAAATAATGTGTGGAAGCCATGACAGCAGATGTAATAATCTAGTTCAACTTCCAATAACAACATATCTGTTTATGAAGGTTAAATTAGGCTTACTTGATATGTTCAATACAGCGGCAATGTCAGATGTTAATAATATAATGGCTGCCACCTTAACTTGAAACATTGTTTTGTTAAGGATGGAATTATTCAATTCAATTATTTATTTTTAAAACATAGGGAACGGGTGTCAAAACAGTTAGCGAAGAAAATAAAAAAGATTTGGGAAAGATTAGCTCATCAGTGGTGTAAACCTACCTAGTAATTTTTCCCATTTAATCCACCAGATCATATTGTTCATTCGTTAAACACCATGAATAACCATTCAAGTGTAATGGAAGAGATTAAACAATACAATAGTTGTAGCAACCCGGCAGATTAAATGGGCAAAAATTAATGGAAAGGTTCACCACTAATAAACCAAACATTCCCAAAATATTGTTTTGTTCCTCTCAGTTCAATAATATCGAAGATATTCCAATTATGGTAAAACCTTTCTATAGCGAACCCCAATAGGACTGAACCTGTGGTTCAATATAGCCATAGTTTGTTATAGCCATAGTAACTGTAGTATAAAATAAAAAAATGAAGATTATTTCAGATTTGTTATAAAGAAAGGTTCGCTATATATATTCAAAGTTCATTTTAGCGGGTTTTAACTGTTAAATATATTAAAAAGAAACAGCACCAAATATTTCCTTCTTAAAAAAAATCAAAGCATGCTATGTGTTGCTCATTTATAACTGTGTAGATATAAAAAGAAAAAATCAAAAGGTGTCAGAGATATTGGGGGCTCACCTCACTGGGAAGGGCATGTAGAACATCAGAGCTGGCCAGGTCCCGAGATATATAGTCAATGGCCTTGCTGATTCTCTGCCTGAGGGACACTTTCTCCTGCCCTCCTCTTGAGATGAAGAAGCTCTGGAGGCGCATTCCCAGGAAGAAGGAGACACCCTGGAGGCACATACGGAGGAGTTGGCGGACTCTGGGGGCTGTCATGGGGAGGGGCCAACCTACCAGCCAACTGATGGTGTCCACCAGACAGGGGCGGAACCCTTGGCACCCAAACCTCTCCCAGTGGTAATTCTGGTGGTGGGTAGAGCCATTTTGCCCAGTGGAGTGACCAAACCCCTGCCCAGAATTGATGCCAAAGCTCCGCAGGCTGAAACACAAGAGCAGCTTGGATCAGAACAGAGATTTCTCATAGAATCATCAAATTTAGCAAAATATTTTCCCCCCTAATTAGTGTGTGAATAACACACACATATATTTAATTATATTATCAACTATTATAAACACAAATTCTCTTCTTTTTCAAATAAAGCAAACTTCAGAAAGAAGCCTACAGCCCCCGGTGTTCCTAGGTGGTCACCCTTCCAAGTACTGACTGGGCTCAACATTGCTTAACTTCGGTGATCAGACAAGGACCACTGTTTACAACATTGAAAACAGATTCGAAGTTAAGTAAAGTCGAGCCCGGTCAGTACTTGGGAGGGTGACCACCTGGGAACACCGGGAGCTGTAGGCTTTTTCCTTTTTTTTTAAAGCAAACTTCCTAATGTCCTTGCTGTGATGTGAAAAAATATTGATTATTTTTTATAATAATAATAATAATATAATAATGATTAACTACATCCCAAATATTACAACTACAGTAGAACCTCCATGAAAGGACACTCACGCTAGCGGACATCTCTCTATAAAGGACAGTTTTTATTTATGAAATATCATTTTTACTATTTAACAACTCTCTGGTAAGAGGACACCTCTCTCTAAAGGACACTTTTGATCTACAATTAGGTGTCCTTTACAGGGAGGTAGTTCTACTGTAAAGATTGAAAAAAAGCCTCATTGTCCAAGCATGTGTTTGTTCCCTCCCTGTATCATCCATCAGAATCTCTTCTACCAAAGTATTTCAGAGACACCCAAACATCCAATTTTTTAACAAAAACTTTATTTAAAGGTCTACTTTTGACACATATGGCAGTTATTTATGCCTGCTTGACTTGTTCGTTTAAATTATTAGCATGTGCACGCATGAAAACAAGTTGCATACTTTGTTATTTAGTGCATATCATCTGAGAATCTCTATTTACATATTTTGTGATGGGAGCTGACAGGGTAGTTCCTGCTAAGAAGAGCTAACTAACTAAATAGGAGGTACACAAAGTTTTCACTTTACCATAAAAGAAAATAAGACCTAATCCAAATAATTTATTAGTGTGTGACGTTTCGGCAACAACATTGTCACTATCATCAGACAAAAGAATAAATATTTATCATTTTTCAGCAATCATTTATTCTTTTGTCTGATGATGGTGACAATGTTGTTGCCGAAACGTCACACACTAATACATTATTTGGATTAGGTTTTATTTTCTTTTATTATAATCTATAATCCAAATTGTGCTTTTATCATTTTCACTTTACCGTTTGAAGGTGGATTGCACACACGGCTGTTGAGGCTCCGTAGCATCAGGCTGATTGGTTGTGGCAGAAGGCATCTGACGGACATTTTGACGCCTGCCTAGAACTGAAACACAAAGTTACAAGAGTTGATCAAGAGATGCAACATGGAAGGTTGCAGAATAGTGGCCCTCTATACAAATGTAAGTACATGTTAGGAATCAATTCTTTCCTAGTCTACCAATCGAGCAGAGTCAAACACTACACCTCTCAGAAAATTAACACCTTTAATTTCCTTTCATAACTAACTAATTTACATCATTAAAAACCAATTATATACATGTAAAACTGTCCGGTCATCTGGTCAAAACATAAATAAATTAATCTATGATAAAACAACTTATAAAATCCTAACAATGCCCCCCCATTTTAAAGTTGTTTTCATACCCTCATCGGAGGCCTAGAGTGGTCAAGATCCTGGTTAGGTCTTCGTTTAACACCATTTGGCAAGTCAACATCCCATACTCTGTGTTCCCGAAGTGATGCCATTTCACATTCTATAGACCTCAGCCGATTTTGTGCTTTGGGCATATTAAGCGCCTCCTCGTATGATGACGGCATTTCATCCCGATGGGTCCCATGTTCAACTATCCCACGGTGGAAGGCTGATCTACAATACTCCTTCTGCCTAGCCGCAATTCTTGAAGATCTTCTTGGGATTATAGTTTCATTCTGGCCTTCGTCTTCTCTCCTCAGTGCTTCGTCTTCATAGGCCTGCTCTCCATCCTCTCTTCGTTCTAAGTTATTCAGATCTTTCTCTACCGATATTGTTTCCTCATCAGTCCCTGAATATCCTCTTGGGATCGCAGCTTCATTTTGGTATTCCCCTTCATCTTCCTTCTTTAGTTCTTCCACTGTATAGGTTCTTCCTCTTCTATTAGATTTCAAAATTAACCCGCCATCACTTCCAAAAACAGAGGCCTTGCCATTCTGGAATAATACTTTGTTTCCTCTTTCCTCAATCCTTCCAACAGACAAAATATTTCCGTCTAACTCAGGAACGTATAAAACGTTTTCCAATAACAAGGTTTCACCTCCATATTCGTGACCGAGTTTGATTGTTACATCACCCATCTCTGATACTTTTATTTTCTCATTGTTAGCCATTTCTACTGAAGTTGAAATACTTTTTGTGTTCGTCAATTTCAGTCTGTTCGACGTCATATGTTCAGTAGCTCCACTGTCCAGAAACCAGATATTCTGCGAATTATTGTCTTCAAAGCCGTTCGCAAATAGGACCTTATGAGTCAGGTCTAGCGTACCTTGTTTCAGCATACCTTCGCTAATTCTCCTTGAGGAGTTGGCAAATCTGCAATTCCTAGCTATGTGCCCTAATCTGCCACAACTGAAACACCTTATCTGCCTGGAGATACCTTCGCTAATTCTCCTTGAGGAGTTGGCAAATCTGCAATTCCTAGCTATGTGCCCTAATCTGCCACAACTGAAACACCTTATCTGCCTCGGGTAGTTATAATTTTCCCTTTTCCCTTCCGTCCACGTATTATGATAATTCCTTGGTTGATCATATTCAAATTTTTTTCGCTCTTGACATGGTGATTTGCATGTATCCTCTTTTCTTCTTACCGCAAAAGCACTATTAGGATCTTCTTGAGGAATTTGACGCTGTTTCTGTCTTTTTTCTTCTAAAAGTAATTTGGATTTAACCACACTAGTCGATAGTTTCTCTTCTTGCTGTTCTAAACTGAGAATCAGCGGCTCGTAGCTCTTTGGTAATCCCAATAGCATAATCAAAGCTAATTCGCCATCCCCAAATCCATGGTGGCACTTTGCTAATTTTCTATGACATTCCATTATTCTCGCGAAATATTCCTTCATGTCTTCGTCATTTCTTTTGACAATATTGAAAAATTCTCTCAGTAGCTGCAATATATGCAGTAATCCATACTTTGTGTGGATATCCTCCAGCATCTGCCATGCATCGATCGCTCGTTTACAATCACCGATGTCATCCAGGAATACTGCGACTGCGGACAAATACAAACAATGCACCATATCCTAAGGGACTGTCCTCGAAGATTCTTCCAGGGAACACTTGGGGATATCCACCGGTGCACAGAGGAGGCCCTGGAGTGGATTCGTCACCTCGACATTCCACTCTAGAGAAACTTGCCAACATTGTTGTATTGTGCTGTAAAAAACAATATCATACGCAATAAAATAAATCCAGGAATGAATCTTCAACTGCTAATAATATGACAGATAATGCCAAACTATCTTTCCGCTTCTGTTTTTCTGTAGTTTCCCTAGGAAATCCAGGCTCAATCGCATCCCATATATCCTTCTGGATCAAAATAGATTTAGTTCTTATAGCCCAGGAATAATAATTATTACCATCAAGTTTAGGTATTCTGAACTCGTCAGCCATCGATATTTCCAGTTATGCAAATCTGACAAAAAAAAATTATAACTCAAAGCTTTTCTTTTTCTTCTTCGTTGCACAAAGTTCAGTCTTTAAATCACTCAAATTTCTTATAATCTAAATCTTTTCTCTATCTTAGTTAGCTTTATCTTCTTCAGTCTAGCATAAACCTTTCTTCTTTAGCCGTTCCCTGGCCTTATCTTCTTTAGCCTTCAGCTTTTTTTCTTTAGATTTAACTTTTAATTTCTTTCTACGGCGCAGTGGAAGCGTGCTGGGCCCATAACCTGTTAGGAATCAATTCTTTCCTAGTCTACCAATCGAGCAGAGTCAAACACTACACCTCTCAGAAAATTAACACCTTTAATTTCCTTTCATAACTAACTAATTTACATCATTAAAAACCAATTATATACATGTAAAACTGTCCGGTCATCTGGTCAAAACATAAATAAATTAATCTATGATAAAACAACTTATAAAATCCTAACAGTACAGTATAACCTCATTATAACAGACTTTTTTTTAAATAAGAGTAACACTCATTTATAACACCTTAATTCTCAAGTCCAAATTGTTATAACCATGGTTTATAACAACTCTATGATTATAACAACATAAACTATTTGTAGTGAGGGTGATTTTGTTATAGTGAGGTTCGACTGTATTAAAGAACAAAGATGGCATTAAGACATGAGGTATGTAAATATTTCTAACACTGTGGTTTATTGTTGCAATACTAATACAAGAAAATAAGACCTAATCCAAATAATTTAATAGTGTGTGACATTTCGGCAACAGCATTGTCACCACACACATCATCAGAGACAAAATAATTAAAAAAAAAAAAATCAATCATTTAAAAAAAATTATTTTGTCTGATGATGGTGGCAATGCTGTTGCCGAAATGTCACACACTATTAAAATTTTTGTATTAGGTCTTATTTTCTTGTATTATAATCTGTAATCCAAATTGTGCTTTACCATGTTGCAATACTACAAAACTAGAGGGTCAAGCCAAGTTAAGCAAATTAAAGTAAAGAATTCCCATATGTAATAATTGGAAAGTTTGGATGACCCACATTTTATCTAATGAATAATTCCACTCTTGCTTCATTAAAAAAAAATGAAGAAAAAAAAATTGAAAAAGGAAGGCTTAGTTATAATTTATAAAGACCTTTTAAAACCAAAATATGGGTATTGTGAAATTTTATCAGTATTTAATAGGTATTGTGAAATTTTATCAACAACTTTTTTCTGAATTGATGTTGTGTTTTGCAAAAACATGAGATGTTTGTTCAAGACTATGCATTCATCCATTCTGAGTCATTTGCTGTCACCTCGATCATGTTTAGGTGAACATTGCACCAGTATTGTTTTTGTTCCTTCATCAGAGAGAGAGAATTTGATGGGGTGAACATTGAACAAGTCCTTACCATGTTAAGATCTTGGATTATGATCTGATGACAATCTAATTGACAGGCCAATCTCATTCTTAATATCTCTAAAAGTTCTTTTTCTGTCTTCTTTATTGATTCATTATTATGATAAGGTACAATTTGGATTATAGATTAGAAACACAAGATATTTAGACCAAATCTAAATAAATAAATTGGGAGCAACGTTTCGGTAACAGAATTGTTACCAAATTAGTCAGTTATTTATTTGGATTTAGTCATATTACCATGTGTTTCTAAATCATTGCTTTTTTTTTTTTGCAGGTTTTCATCCATTTTCTTATATGATAACCTGTTATATGTGAAAAATCTTTGACACCAAAAGGCCATTTTTAAAAACAGGAATACCATTTGTAAAGAAGATTGTGTTTCATTCTTGAAGGGTTGAACTAGCATTGTTACCAGCTTGATGCAAGAGTAAGGGTCATGTATTTTTACCTAGTAACAGACACTCTTACCAAAGTGTCATTTATTTGTCACTTGTATCATTTATTTGGAGTTGGACTCACCAGACAACCTCTTGGAATGTATGGAAGCCTCAAGACAGGACCTATATTCTAGCCCTACCAAGATTATGAATTTTATCAATGAATATAGTCTCCATGACCTTGTATAATTACAACAACAACAACAACAACAACAAAAAAGGCTTTTATTAGAGCCCATTGCCCTGTATGGATTCGCCATACAACAACAAAATAATACAGCTTTTTTTTTTCTCACATGGGGAATGTGTACGTGAGCCTTTGTTTGAAAAGGGATTTATTTACACATCTGTTCTTAAACTTTCCTCACTACCTCTTTTGTGTATTAATCTATTTACAATTGATCTGTAGAAATTATAGAGTTCTATTGCTATATTTTTCTTTTCTGATATAGTTCTCAGCGTCTTCAGTGGGTTCCTAAATCTCCAGAAGGTGTTTTTAAGAGTTTTGACCTTGTATAATTATACAATGGGATAATAATAAAAATAATAAATGTGGAGTTGGTCTTGTAACCTTTATCCATTATCCAAAATTGTACCTTGCCATAGTAACAAAAAAAAAGATTAACACCATCAGACCAACCTACTATTTATGCTAAATAACAAGCACAAGGTAATTGTACCTTATCATAAATAACAAGCATGTAATCTGATGATGGGACGTCACTGCTGTCATTGAAATGTCAACAGTAGATATCAACAGTTTTTTTTTTTTTTTACTTATAGTTTTAGTTTTTGAGTCAAAAGGCCATTCAATATATTTATATATAAAAAAGATGCACCTGGATCTGTGAAGGATTAAAAAAAAAAAAAAAATTCTCTAAATATTTTAAGGGATTACTCCCTCTTTAATCAATTCATTGCACAATAAACTTAAAGGTAATTTACAAATTCTTGTTTCAGAAAAAAAAAAAAAAACATTTTTTTCCTTCACAGATCTAGGTACAGTAGAACCTCCCTGAGAAGACACTCATGCTAGAAGACACCTCTCATGAAAAGACAGTTTTCATCCCCAAAATTGCCATTTTTTACTATAAAGCAACTCTGCTGTAAGAGGACACTGCAATTATATGTACTTTACAGGGAGGTTCTACTGTACACCCTTTTTTTTTTTTTTAAATATAATTACAGTTAAACCTGTCTATACGCCCCCTCTAAATAGCGCCTTGCTCTATAGCGCCCGATTTTAAATACATAGTACGAAGCAATTTACATTAAAAGTGACCTGTCTATAGCACCCTATTTTGGTGAGTCCCAAGAGGGGGGGGGGGGGGGTATAGACAGGTTTAACTGTATATAGTCTTGCTACTTAGGATGTTTTCAGTAAACCATTCACATTGTGTACTATATGAGTACTTTGAAACAAAACAAGATGATGGGGAAACAAAGAACACTCACAAGTTTGTCTTAGAACTCTCCACATGTTGTAGTGAGGTCCAGGGGATCTCCAAAGAAGGAAGTGGTGGAGGGTCTAGAGACCCATCCTGCACCACAACTTTGTCAGCAAACCTCATACACATAATTAAAACAATTTATTTATTTCAACACACAAAACCTGATATCCCGGCTAGGGATAATTGCCTCGATTTACTTTTTTTTTTTTAAAACAGAAACAGTTATAAGCATATATATATATATATATATTATACAAGAAAAAGTAATTTAAAATAAAAAAGAGAGAAACAATAATATATATTAGGAACCTGAACCTTTCAGGTTAAAATGATATAATCATAAATATATTTATAAAAATAGTTAAATTTATGATAATTCTCTCTGCTATTTACAAATTAATATAGATCTACAACCTTGTTTATTGTCTGTTGTCTAGCGCTAAAGAAGAATGGGCATTCCAGCAGTAGGTGTCTTGAGTCCTGGAATTTGTTGCCACAATGACAGCTAGAGTCTTCAACCGCTCCATTTTGAATTATAGCTACAAGAAAATAACACCAAATCAATTTTATTCTTTTGTCTGATAATGGTAACAACACTGTAACCGAAACATAATAGACTAATAATTTATTTGGATTTGGTTTTATTTTCTTATCATACACTAGAGGTTGGTTAGTTTTCTGGACCAAAATTGATATTCAAGGTTTTAAAAAATATAGTTTAAAGTTAATATACAGAAGAACCTTTCTCTCTAAAGGACAACACCTAGTTGCAAAGTAAAAGAGTCCTTTAGAGAAAGGTTTCCTCTTACAAGAGAGCCGTTATTTAATAAAAATTGCAATTTTGCCGTTGAAAACTGTCCTTTGTAGAGAGGTGTCTGTTAGCAGGAATGTATATTTATGGAGGTTCTACCATATATAAAAGCCTACTCCTACCTTATAATTAAATAATGACTTGTCAAACCTTGAAAAAAATCTTGCCTTTTTATATTTAAATGAAGAAATCTTTGGCAAAGGATTTAAAATTTGTTCATAAAACACAATTTCAATTTATATATCTCAAAAGAATTTCTTCAAATTCAACACCCAAATATAGAGCTGCTACTCTTGAGCTGTGGAAGGGTGTAAAGGGGAAGAGAGCAAAGACCCAGAAACCTAGAGGTTTGAAATAATAACCCAGGTGTTTAACATTTATAGCATCTTAAATCTATCTTTGCTTGGTGGTAGATGATGCTATCTTTGGTGGGTAGATAGGTGCCACACCCACCCTCTTGGCTCACCATCAAGTTATTGTTTTCATACAAGATGATGTTTTTCCTTCTTAGCGGCAAGTGAAGAGCCATCTTCTTGGCTCTTTTCTACTATCAGGTTAATATCTTCATACAAGATTATGTTTTTCCTTCTTAGCGGCAAGTGAAGAGCCAGCCTCTTGGCTCTTTTCTACCATCAAATCATTGTTTTCATACAAGATGATGTTTTTCCTTCTTAGAATCAAGTAAAGAGCCAGCCTCTTTGGCTCATTTCTACCATCAAGTTATTGTTTTCATACAAGATGATGTTTTTCCTTCTTAGCGGCAAGTGAAGAGCCATCTTCTTGGCTCTTTTCTACTATCAGGTTAATATCTTCATACAAGATTATGTTTTTCCTTCTTAGCGGCAAGTGAAGAGCCAGCCTCTTGGCTCTTTTCTACCATCAAGTTATTGTTTTCATACAAGATGATGTTTTTCCTTCTTAGCGGCAAGTGAAGAGCCAGCCTCTTGGTTCTTTTCTACCTTCAAGTTATTGTTTTCATACAAGATGATGTTTTTCCTACTTAGCGGCAAGTGAAGAGCCAGCCTCTTTGGCTCTTTTCTACCATCAAGTTATTGTTTTCATACAAGATGATGTTTTTCCTTCTTAGTGGCAAGTGAAGAGCCAGCCTCTTTGGCTCTTTTCTACCATCAAGTTATTGTTTTCATACAAGAGATGATGTTTTTCCTTCTTAGTGGCAAGTGAAGAGCCAGCCTCTTTGGCTCTTTTCTACCATCAAGTTATTGTTTTCATACAAGATTTTTCCTTCTTAGCGGCAAGTGAAGAGAAGCCTAAAGCTAGAAAACTGCTGATTCAGTATTCCTTCCACTAGTTGTTGCAATAGTCATTTCTTATTCATGGAATGTTATATAGCAAATAAAAATAATAATTTTGTAATGCTTCTTTTAATGATAGAGTGAACCCTTGCTCCTGGAGCGTACATAAGTCATCAACTACCCGGGTTATTCCCAACTTGTGTGTGTGTTGGATATAATTTCATAATTTTAAGGTTCTGAGTTTTAGCCACAAATTATTTTAACAGGGGTCATAACAACATAAATCTTAGTCCCGAGTGATGTTGTTATGACAAGGTTCAACAGTGTGAGTACATAAAAATGAAAATTTAATTGTTCGGTTTTAGCTTGCTCTAAACTGACATTATATTAACAATCAAAATCGGTAATTAAAATTCTTCTAAAATTCTAACAATTATATATATATATATATTAAAGCATATATATTGGCTAAAAAAATGTTATTCACCAATATTTCAGTTGGCTAAACTCCAACCTTTGTCAAGGTACAGCAATGTATTTATGGGATTATCAAAGAGAGTCCACATCTTGACCAGAATTTAAAAGTGTTTTCAGTGACTATACCAGGAAGGTGAACAGAACAATGAGCTGCACCAGTGTTCCAGCTTGGACTCGAGAATCTCCACAATCTGATCAACCAATTAGGCAAAGGAGGAAGTAGTGTCAGAGAAACATTCTCCGAAGGAATATAAAAAATAACATTGACGTGTGAACAAAATGTAAACACACTCCTTCAACAAACACAAGGCAATAAGACCAAATCCAAATAAATAAATAGTGTGTGACGTTTCGGTAACAGCGTTGTCACCGAAACATCGCACACTATTTATTTGGATATGGTCTTATTACCTTGTGTTTATAATCTATAATCCAAATTGTGCCTTATCATCCATCATCAAAGTTACACACAAATCCTTACTTTGTGATCCATGGTATTCTATTAGAGGGATAGTGTTTACATTGAGAGAGGCCCTACACACTTCGAAACTCATCTGTTATTTGACATCGGGGTTAGTACTGTATACAAAGGGGGCTCAAAAAACCATGACGTAACAACATAAGTCGGGATTCAAAAAATATAAAAATCTCTACTAATCTACTTAAAACCTAATCTACTCTAAAATCTCTACTGAATCTTTACCCAAAGTAAAGACATAGATGAGCTTCTGCCCAATATATACGTGAAATTTTTGGAAAAAAAAATTAACAAATCTACTAACCAGATTTCTATCAAAACCCAAAGTACAACACATGCACTGGCATTCCTCTTATATCTAGCTAGCACTTTCAGTCCTCCATTGAAAGATTAACCTAGCAATGAGTGCTACAGTTGACCCTCATTTGAAAAATAAATAAAATTATTAACAATGATATTGAAAAAATTTATAAAGCCACAGAGAAGCATTTAAAAAGGCCAGTGCTGATTCAGATCTTGGCATATTCCACAACACTGCTATCTTTGTTTTTTTTGCTTATCCCTAGTACACGTGGTACAGGCCATGATAATCATGGTGGGTAGTTAGCGACTGCTTTTTACTGTAAGCGCACCACATGTCTACACATGTGAAAAGCAGTTCGATTTTGCACTTACAAATGTGGCAGAGCCCCGTTTGGTTACTTGCACTCGCTGGTGGGGTTGGACTTTTGCAAGAATCGGGGGCCATTGGAGCATTTTTTTTTTCTTTAAACAGAAAAAAGTGTCCAATGCGGGAATCGAACCTGGGTCGTAGTGGTCGAAAACCAAACGGTTTAACCAGCCTTCCACCGACCCCCCATGCTATCTTTGTGCATACAAAGTAGAAGATGCATATTATATTGAGAACAATGAAGTTATCTTCAAATGTGAGAGAGAGAAAAAGCTCAGTTTTATAAAAACCCTCCAGTTTCTACCTGGAGAAAGGTGCATCAAGAGAAATACAAACTTTCTAGGGCACAAGGGCCATGCTACAGCTAGCCCTGACCTGGCCGCCCTTGATGCTTCTTTCCTTTACCTTGGAATAATTTATGGGTCCAAATTAAGTTGTGTACTCTCGAGTGAAACCAGGCTGGGATTAAATCTCATATCATCAAAGAGCAGACAAGAAAATTAGAACAAAATAAGCAATGCATTCAGTTTCAGGGAAGCTGTAATATCCGACAAGTACAAAATACGTACAGTAGATGGATAATACCTTGCTGCAGAGCCAAAGTGTCCTTTAGAGAGAGGTGTCCTCTTACCAGAGAGCTGCTAATTAGTAAAAAATGGAAATTTTGATGATGAGAACTGTCCTTTGTAGAGAGGTGTCTTCTAACTGAACATTGCTAATAGCATAATGCGATAAAACCAAGAAAAGCTAGCCACACATGCAGTTCAGGCTGTTGGATCTTGTCAGCATAGTGCAGGCTGTATGTACCTCACCCAAAAAAAAACTGGTTAAAGAAATTTACTGATAAATCATGAAAATAGGTTATTTAAGGTTTGTGAGAGAATGCTATAAAAATTCAATTCAAAATGGAAAATAGAACAAAGGGAAAATGCACAGGATCAGGTGGTAAAATTAAAGAGAATCTCCTCCTGATTGTACAAATGAATGGTACTGATTGCTTGTGCCATCTATCAGAATATATATTGTTGAATACTCATTTCTTTATCAAGAACCCTCTTTGATCAGCTTTTAAAAAATTTTTTTGGTTGTTGAGGTACAGCCTGCCCACACCATACTGACAAGGTCTAACAATCAAAGAGTACATGGTTAGTTTTTCTTTATTAATAAAGAAAGTTTTTTTTTTGTCAATATAATGGAATTAAAAATTTATCCAATAGATGGGAAAAGACATCAGCAATGTTCGGTTTCATGACCTGGAAATGCCTTTTTTTTTATCTATCTTTATCATTATATATATCATTAATATATTACGATAGTGGACATTGCGGTGATAGAGATGCATGGAGACATCTGAGGCTCTTCATTGGACACAATGACAACAACAACATTAATATATTACCATTTTTAAAACTCCGCCTTTGCCGGTCCCAAGCCCGGAAGAAAAAAGAGGAGGGGAGCAGTAACAAGCTCATTAAAAAACCTGGGCTCAGCTGGCCCGGCTGATAGTACCCTGTAAGGGCTCCTAATCCAGGGATACAGGATGAGCAGCGTTTGTACTCCATGTTAGGAGCAGCTGCACATGGCGTCTGTTCCCCATGTCAGAGGCAGCCATTTCTTTTGGAGCTAAGTCGGCCTGCCACTGAGTAGTGCTCCCAGTCTTAATGACAAAGGCAGACGCACTCTACTTCACCCAGTGTGGAGATAAGAAAGAAGAAGAAGACTATTTTTAAACCCCAAAATATATGCAAAATTGGTTTGTCATTGGAGCAATTGAATAGCCTATATATTAAAATATTTTTTTATCTTCAGCTACCTCAACATGTAAAATTTCTTAATAATGAAAACTTTCTTAATGATTGGTTCAGTCAGTTTTGGTGGTGAAGAGTAACAAAGAGCTACTGCTGAATCTCATTATAATAAAAATCATTTGTTGTTATAACCATGGTTATAAGAGGAGGGGGAGCAGTAACAAGCTCACTAAAAAACCTGGGCTCAGCTGGCCCGGATGATAGTACCCTGTAAGGGCTCCTAATCCAGGGATACAGGATGAGCAGCGTTTGTACTCCATGTTAGGAGCGGCTGCACATGGCGTCTGTTCCTCATGTCAGAGGCGGCCATTTCTTTTGGAGCTAAGTCGGCCTGCCACTGAGTAGTGCTTCCAGTCTTAATGACAAAGGCAGACACATTCTACTTCACCCAGTCATGATGGTTGTCAAACAGACAACATCAAGGGTCACAACTTGATACTTTAATATGATTGAGTGGAGATAAGAAAGAAGAAGACCATGGTTATATAAAATAATTATGAGGCTTAAAACTTAGAAATTGTAAAATTATAACACGTTGCTGTTATAAAAGGGGCTGATACGGTAGAAGAACCCCTCTGTGAAGGACAACACCAAGTTGCAGAGCCTAATTTTCCTTTAGGAGGAGATGTAGGGCCTTCTATTAATATAAGCTAGCTCTCAAGCATTTCTGTCCTTCAACAGGGCAATGTAACAGGAATGTAAATAATAATGTTACTTCATACATTACTCCAGGTGATTATTCTGCTTAAATATTAACATTCTAATAAAAGAAAATAAGACCTAATCCAAATAATTTATTAGTGTGTGACGTTTCGGCAACAACATTGTCACCATCATCAGACAAAAGAATAAATGAGAAAACATGTTACAGCAAGTTCTTATATAGTCCTGTTATCAAGTGTTTAAACAAGATAACAGATAAGGAAAATAGTTTTTAAGTTAACTTGAAATATTCTTAGAATTAAAAGTGGATTTTTTTTTTTTTTAATATAATTAAAGGCATATCTGTAAATATCATTTATATTTCCCCTTTCTTCCATTCGATTAATTTAAGCACATGTCTTTTGGATGAAAAAGGCTTCTTTGAACTGTCTTTTGTAGAACACAGAAGGGACACGGGACACAATAAATTCAATTTAGAAAACCCAAGAACACTGGACTATGAAAAAAATTATTACAAAAGACAGTTCAAAGAAGCCTTTTTCATCCAAAAGACATGTGCTTCAATTAATAGAATGGAAGAAAGGGGAAATATAAATGATATTTACAGATATGCCTTTAATTATATTAAAAAAAAATCCACTTTTAATTCTAAGAATATTTCAAGTTAACTTAAAAACTATTTTCCTTATCTGTTATCTTGTTTAAACACTTGATAACAGGACTATATAAGAACTTGCTGTAACATGTTTTCTCATTTATTCTTTTGTCTGATGATGGTGACAATGTTGTTGCCGAAACGTCACACACTAATAAATTATTTGGATTAGGTCTTATTTTCTTTTATTATAATCTATTATCCAAATTGTGCTTTATCATTAACATTCTAATGTAATATGGTATATTTACTCAACAATATTATCCTAGAGATAGGTAGTTTTTTTTTTTTGCTTATCCCTAGTACACGTGGTACAGGCCATGATAATCATTGTGGGTAGTTAGCGACTGCTTTTACTGTAAGCGCACCACATGTCTACACATGTGAAAAGCAGTTCGACTTTGCACTTACAAATGCCAGAGCCCCGTTTGGTTACTTGCACTCGCTGGTGGGGTTGGACTTTTGCAAGAATCGGGGGCCATTGGAGCATTTTTTTTAACAGAAAAAAGTGTCCAATGCGGGAATCGAACCCGGGTCCTAGTGGTCGACAACCAAACGGTTTAACCAGCCTTCCACCGACCCCCTGAGAGAGAGATAGGTAGTGATACAGTCAAACCATTCAATAACCCCAGGGGATAAGAGAAGATTCCTGTTGAATTAAAGTCTATGTGTGTTGAATTACAGTGGCTTATACAAACATAGTGGATACTTTGGTGTGAATTTGAAAATGGTTGAATTGAAGTATGTGTTGATAAGATATAATTTGGATTATAGATTAGAAATAAAAAGGTAATAAGACAAAATCCAAATAAAAGTGTAATGTGTTTCGGTAACAGCGTTGTTACCATCATCAGCAAAAGACAGAATGTCATTCAGTCTTCAGTCTGATGATGGTAAAAACTCTGTTACTTAAACATCACACATTATATTTTTATTTGAATTTGGTCTTATTGCCCTTTACATAGCATGTTGTGTTGAATAAATTAAATTATAATTACAAGGGTCTATTTGGAATTATGAATTCCAATTGAGAGGATGCTCATATTAGAGGACACCTCCCTACAGAGTACAGCTTTCATCCTCAAAATTACCATTTTTACTAATTAACAGCTCTCTGGGTAAGAGGACACCTCTATCTAAAGGAAACTTTGGCTCTGCTGTGCTAGGTGTTGTCCATAACAAAGAGAGGTAGTTCTACTGTATATGTTATAGTTTAAAAAAGTATCAATACTAAAAAAAGTGTTTAAGAGAATCAACTGTAAAATGCATTTAAAAGAAGGTTATATAAAAGAGCTAACACAATAAAAATTATCAAATTTCCCACCTGGGGCAAATAAACAACCAGAGATAAGATGCAGTAAAGTGGGTGATAACTCCAAGGGAGAAACTTACAAAACATTGTGCAATACACAGCAACGCGGGTTAAAAAAAAATCTAAATGTCTTTCTTAATAGTCCGTGATAATAGTCTTGGTTGTGTGCATCTGCATCCAGGATTCTGTTGTGACAAAGGAAATGGGAGTCAGATAATTCAGGATTTCTGCTTTCTTATTTAATATTCCCACATCAAAATCCTGCACAATTCTAGGTGATTTTTTTTTTCACTGCTTCAATTTTGATAAGGCACACTTGGATTATAGATCATAAACACAAGGTAATAAGACCAAATTTAAATAAATTTAATCATTTAGATTTGGTCTTATTACCTTGTGCTTTAATTTTATTATTTCCATGATTTGATTGAAAGTTTTTTTATTCACATTTTTTTCATAGATGTAAAGTTGAAGAGCCAAGTGTCCTTTATAGAGAGGTGTCCTCTTATCAGAGAGTTGCTATTTTTTTTATATCCTTTCTCAATACTTAGTAAATGGTTATAGTAAACTAGTTGAATACCATTAAACATTGTTACAAGAAAATAGGACCCAATCCAAATAATTTATTAGTAATTAGTATTATTTTATTAATACATTATTTGAATTAGGTCTTATTTTCTTGTATTATAATCTATAATCCAAATTGTGCATTATCACTGCTTTATAAATACTATTTTTATGCAAAAACAACTCACCTTTTATCTCCTTTTAAAATGAAAGTAGAAAAACAGCTAGAGAGAGATAGTAGAAACACCTAGCTCTCTGAAATATGGTCAACTCACAATTGATAAATCCTTGTTCCAAACAACTTGTAAGAGGATCCTGTAAGTGCTATTCTCTCACAGAATAAACTCAGCGTTATCTGCAAATCTCAGGAGAAATTGAAGATTTCAAGGAATTAGCAGCACACAATGTGGTAGAGTTCAGGTATGATCTACAATGGTGGTAGAACATTGTATGGAGAGTGGTCTGTAGATCAAAATATAAATCACCTGATCACCACCTGCTCTGCATCTGACTCATCTATGGCCAGACAACAAATTATTGGATGTTCCATATTTCCTTCCTTCATTCAGAAGGCTGATATATAGCAGCTCTATTAAATCTTCCTTCAAACATCTTTGTTTGTCCCCAATCTATCAGCCTATTTGATCCGGATTCCTTTAGCACATCATATTTCGAATGGGTTCATTTCCTACTTCAGTTGTTTGATCATTGTTCAAATTTTTTCATCCTTTCTCGTAAAAAAAAATATTTTAATTATTTAATCATTAAAATTTTTTTTTAAATATATTTATATATTTTTAATTACATACAGTTAAACCTGTCTATAGCGCCCCCTCTTGGGAATCACCAAAATAGGGTGCTATAGACAGGTCACTTTTAATGTAAATCGCATCGTACTACGTATTTAAAATTGGGTGCTATAGAGAGGAAGGCGCTATTCAGAGGGGCGCTATAGACAGGTTTAACTGTATATATTTTATGAATGAATTCTAATACAATTATAGGATTGGGTCTAACTTGTCAACTCCACCAGAGATGGAACCAAATGGGGCCTCGGCAGCATGGTAGAAATAAAATGATATTGATTACATTAGAATAAAGTGAGTGCCAGTAACCCAAAGGTTTTTTTTTTTCTAATGAACTTTTACACATTTATTAAAACCTCCTTAAGAAGACACCTCTCTACAAAGGACAGCTTTTAATTGATAAAATTACCATTTTTACTAATTAGCAACTGCCCAGTAAAGGACATCTCTACTAAAGGATAGTTTGACTCTGCAACTGAATGTCCTTTACAGAGAGTTTCTACAGTACTATAAATCATACAATAGCACACCATCTATATATAAAGTATGAAACTATTTTGCACAATATTTTTTATTTTTAAATAACTTCCCACTGTCCTTGCTGTGATGGAGGGCCTGGATCATCAGTGGGGAACCCACCTACCCACCCCTCTCAATATTTTTCCATTGCAGTAAGGATAGTAGAAATTTATTTGAAAAAGAAATAAAAATTGTTCTAAATGGTTCAATTTTTCTTACATTACACAACAGCCATTAGAAGAAAACAACACCAAAAATGTAAATTTACAAATCAGCTATTTGTATTTATAATCCAAAATATATTTTATAATATAGAATAGATATATATAAGGTAGAATTTGGATTATAGATTAGAACTACAAGCTAATAAGACCAAATCCAATAAAAAATAGTGTGCGACGTTTCTGTAACAGCGTTGTTACCAAAAGACTGAAAAGTTTCAGTACTTTTGTCTGATGATGGTAACAACGCTATTATCGAAACATCACACACTATTTATTTATTTGGATTTGGTCTTTTTACCTAAGAAAGAATTGTGTTTTTCCTAAAGAAGAGAAATCCTAAATAAGGTCAACAAACAAACTATAAAGATGGAGATATCACAGAATACTAATGGGGGAAAGAAGGCCAGAATACACTACAGGAGCCGCTATGAAATAAAAATCCCCAGAAGTGGGTTAAGTGCCTTCTCAATTGGGGCCTCAAGTGTTCAGTGAGGTTCTTGCGAGGAATGGTAGGGTGCCAACTGGGTGGCAATAACTCACAACACAGTTTTGTATTCAAAATTCAAAACTATTTTAAACGCGTTTAATTTCAAAAATAATCTTACGTGTTTAAAACAGTTTCGAATTTTGATAACAGATGGAGCGCTAGTGCATCATATAATAAACAGTTTTGTATTGTTTCTCTTGTACTGTTGATGGATTAGAGACATCCACTCTAGCCTTTCTCTCTATAGCAACATCAATTTGGACTGTTGATTAGGTACAATTTGGATTATAGAGTAAAAAGACATTGTTATTATATATAGACCTTGTTATCAATTTTGACTTATGATTAGGTAAAATTTGGGTTATTGATTTAAAAAAAAACGGTAATAAAACCAAATACAAAAAATAAATAGTAACACTCCATTTCTATTGTCTTATTATCTTGTGTTATCAATTTGGACTGTTGTTATGGTTTTTATAACCAAACAATAGCAAATATTTCTAATTTGCTTCTTCTTTAATTTTAATATTGATAAGTTTTCAGGAAGTTTCCCTTTTTCACAAATACTTTCTTTTTTGCTTATCCCTAGTACATGTGGTACAGGCCATCATGGTGGGTAGTTAGTGACTGCTTTTACTGTAAGCGCACATGTCTACACATGTGAAAAGCAGTTCGACTTTGCACTTACAAATGTGCCAAAGCCCCGTTTGGTTACTTGCACTCGCTGGTGGGGTTGGACTTTTGCAAGAATCGGAGGTCATTGGAGCATTTTTTTTTTTTTTTAAACAGAAAAAAAAAAGTGTCCAATGCGGGAATCGAACCTGGATCATAGTGGTCAAAAACTAAAAGGTTTAACCAGCCTTCCACCGACCCCCCATGAAACACAGCGATTCAAATCCATAGAACTATTTCATTTTTTGTTTGTTATGTAAATATAAATATATTTCAGGTATACAATTTTTACCTAAAATATTATTTCTAATAAAAGCATATATACATATTTAAAAATCTTCTCTTTTTTTTTTTAATGCAAACTATGCCGAGTGTTAGTATCAATTTGCTAGTTATGTTATTTCTAAAATAATTGTATATCAGGTATTGGTAGGAAATATTTCCAGAAAGCATTTATCAATGTTAAAATAAAAGCCAATTACATAACTTATAAATACAAGAAAATAAGACCTAATTCAAATAATTTAATAGTGTTTGATGTTTCGGTAACAGCAGTTACCACTATCAGACAAAAGAAAATAAATATACACCAATATCTCGCTTTGCTTCGTTTCGTTTTGCGTTTTTTTTTAAGTTGCGTCGCTGCTTAATTTTTACTGATTTTCACTGTGCGTCGTTAGATTTTCGAAGTTGCGTTGTTTTGGATTTGAGTCTTTAATTTTTATTTTTTTTCCCTAAAATATGGCAACACCTTTGTTTTTGATTGCGCCTTCACATATTTTCACTTTGCGTCGTTTCAATTTGCATCGTATTTTTTTGGAACGTAACCCGACGCAAAGCGAGGTATGGGTGTATTTAATATATAATAGAATAATTTATTTAGATTAGGTCTTAATTTCTTATAATACAAATTGTGCTTTATCATAACTTAGAAATGTTGATTTTACCAGTTTCAAATGGGCTAAGGAATCATTACCTAAAATGAGGTTAACAAGACAAAATCTAAATTATTGAAATGTTCGTTAAAAGTACTTTGTCTGATGATGGTAACAATGCTGTTATAAAAAAAAACTTCAAAATTTCAATAATTTGGATTTGTGAAATTGGTAAAATTAAAGTTATTTTTCAATCCTAGATTATAAACACAAGGTAATAAGACCAAATCCAAATAAATAAATAGTGTGTGACGTTTCGGTAACAGCGTTGTTACCATCTTCAGACAAAAGTACTGAATGAGAAAATTTTACCACAGCATCATTTTCAGTAAAATTTTCTCATTCAGTACTTTTGTCTGAAGATGGTAACAACGCTGTTACCGAAACGTCACACTATTTATTTATTTGGATTTGGTCTTATTACCTTGTGTTTATAATCTATAATCACACGCACACAAAAGCCTTTATTAAGACACACAGGTCTTACAGAGGATTCTCCTTGGGGTTACAAGACGGGGAAACCTATGAAAGTGGGAAATAAAAAATGGAGAAAGATTATATACATATGGTAAATATATACAGATTATAAGAAATGGATGGGAGAAGTGGAGAGCGAAAAGAGGAAAGAAAACAGGTATTTACATATGGAACAAGTCAATTTAAGCTCTTCTGCTCACACAGCACAGTTGGGCCATGGCTATTTCAAGAAATCTTTAAGAGATTTTCTAGGAAAATCCGAGTGTTCAGGGTTGTATATAATCTATAATCCAAATTGTGCCTTATCAATCCTAGATATATATGAGATATAGGACAATTTGGATTGAAATTAATAAGAATCGCAAGGGGTTACAAGAGTGAATCCAGAAAAAATAAGTGTAATAGCAATAATAATAATTATGAAAAAGGCATCTCTTTATCGTGCAACTGAAAGTTACTGATGGCTTGCGCCATCTATCAGAATAAATATCAACTATTCTCGTTGAATTTTTAATTATTCCAGAATTGGCAGAATAATAATAATGTAATAATAAGCTGTAACTAAAACATCTTGTAGAAATTATTTTCTTGGAATTGGTCTTGTGATTGTTTTATCAGAAAAATACAAACATGTTGGTGGAGTGAGTAAGTCAGAGTTGACCAGCTGTGATAAGTTTCACCATAAATTGTAACAGATGTTATACAACTCACATAATCTTTTTTTTTATATTTCTCATTTAGTCTTTTGTAAAGGATGGTAACAATGCGATTACCAAAACCTCAGCCACTTTTTATTTTTTTGGATTTGGTCTTTTATCTTGTAGTTCTAATCTATAATCCAAATTGTGTGTTATCTTAAAAGATACACAGTATATAAGGCACAATTTGGATTATCTCTATATATATAAAAGTCAATGTCTGTCTGTTTCGCGATAAACTCAAAAACTACTGAACCAATTGGTACCAAATTTTGCATGTCGCTTTTTATAAACCTGAGGAAAAATTTCGGCAACATTTTGATTAGTATTTTTGGCTATTTCTTTTTTTCATTTGAAGAACTTTTTTTTTACGCGGAGTAAATACGAGGCAAAGTAACAACACGAGGCCAATTATTGATGTACTTTCAGTATGAAGGAAATTGCACTCGGGGGAATTCTCGGGCGAAGCCGGGTCATTCGTCTAGTAGATTATAAATTATAATCTATAATTATTTTAATCTATAATTATATAAATTATTTATTTGGATTTGGTCTTATTACCTTGTGGTGATACAAAGTAGAACCTATCTCTAAAGGACTTCTTGTTACAGACCCAAAGTGTCCTTTAGAGAGAGATGTAACTCTTACCTGAGAACTGCTAATTGCTAAAAATGTTAATTCGAGTTAGAGATAAAACTGTCCTTTGTAGAGAGGTGTCCTGTCATGGAGGTTCTACTGTATTAGAGTAATGCTATTTGTTTCATAAAGAAGTTGGTTTACAGCTTTACTCCTCAGTTAGTGTCTCTTAAGGAAGAAGTCACTTTGGTTATAAACATTTTTTCCCTCTACTTCGTTGATGTTTCAACACAAATATGTTGATAAATGAGGCAAAGCTTTTTAAAATGTTGGGAACACAAGGTAACAAGACCACCAAATCTAAATAAATAAATAGTGTGTGGTGTTTTGGTAACAATGATGTTACTGAAATGTCACACACTATTTGTTTATTTGGATTTGGTCTTGTTACCTTGTGTGTTTTTAATCTATAATCCAAATTGTATCTTATCAAAACTCTTGGGAGTTCTATTGCATACTTTCATGCAGCATTCCACACCACATGTGGTGGTGCTTATCTCCATGGTTAAACCAATTCCTGAAGTCCACTCCTCTCCAATTTTGCCATGGTGGTTATAGGCCTGGAAAATAAGTCCTCTATTGTCAGTTCTGAGCATGACAAGATAAGCTCCAGAAAAGCTTCTGCACTATTGCATTTCAAGCAGTTATTGAAGGTTTTTTGTCCATTTTGAAATTTTAAGGTTTTTATATGGCCAACACCACGTCTTCATATGTAGTAGATTTTTGCACATATAATGTGCCAGAGCCTTATTTGGTTAGATACAATCAACTGTTGATGGAGGGAAGGCGGTCATTGAAGCAATTTTTCCTTCCCAAAAATTGGCTAATGTGGAATTTGATCACAGGTCATTGTTGTCATAAAAATAATTTGAACTATTATTCTCCACCACAGACCGCTCTCATACGTGGGGGGATAGAATTTAATTTCATTACAAAATATAATGATAATGAAAGGATTTAAAAGCACAAATGTTTCTTTTATACATAATACAAACCTCTACTGCCCTTACTGCAATGAAAAATAAATTGGGAGGGCTTGGCTGGGAGGGTTCACCACTGATGAGCCAAGCCCTCCCAATATATATTTTTCATTGCAGTAAGGGCAGTAGAGGTTTTTATTATGTATAAAAGAAACATTCGTGCTTTTAAATCCTTTCATTTTATATGTATAGATGGCGCTTTATTGCTTTGTGTTAATATAATGATAATGCACAATTTGGATTATTCTATATACAGTTACGAGCGTCATGCGTTCTTAATTCTTCAGTTTTCATCTTTGTCACCGTTTGCTTTTTTTTTGGAATGGCGCTCTCCTATTGGTTGGCTACGATCACGCCACCTTTGCCCCCCCCCCATCATTCCCCCCCCCCCCCACTCGCTTTTTGGTTTTTGTAACTATTGTGTTGGAGCGGGTCGCACCTTAAATAAATGCATATATTAGTTAATAACTAAATGGAATCCTCTCTTTCTTTTTCCCAGTAAGAGACGCCTACGGAAGCCAACAGTACATAGACAGATAAAGCACAGAGGCTATAGTTATTAACTAATATATGCATTTATATAAGGCGCCAATTTATAATTGTAACAAATAGTATTTGAATAAAAACATTCAATCGGGTAAAACACGGGCGTTGCCCGGGTCATTCGGCTAGTAGATTATAAACACAAGGTAATAAGACCAAATCCAAATGTGTGTGACGTTTCGGTAACAGCGTTGTTACCATCTTTAGACAAAAGTATTGAATGGTATTATACTAGCATTCAGTACTTTTGTCTAAAGATGGTAACAACGCTGTTACCGAAATGTCACACACTATTTATTTATTTATTTGGATTTGGCCTTATTACCTTGTGATTAGAAAAAATATAAAGAGCATTTCATAGTTCAACTTTTTACACTTACAAGAATGTGCCGGAATCCTGTTTGTTTACTTGCACTCATTATTGGGGGTTTGACTATTGCAATAAGGTTCAAGATACTTTCTGTGCTATAGTGTAACAATTTCCTACATTAGTAAGGTTGACACACCTGAGGTTTATAAACTTCTAGAGTCATAATTATTGTTTATATTTAAAGAGTCCTTCTTTCCTACCCCCCCCCCCCCCCCCCATCAAAATAGAACCATGGAGGGGGCAGATTCCACTCCCTGCCATTTTATGCAGCAGCATTCAGTAAATTAGACCACCCACACCCCCAGAGGTGATGCTAAGACAATATGCCTAGGTATCCTGCCCCCTTTCTATTACGGTCCCTACCATTTTTTTATACAGAGAAACATCTTCCATTTAACAGCTCATGGGAATGCTGTGTTAAAGTGAGTTATAGTCATTTAAGTAAATACAGTGGAACCTTATTATAACATCCTCTTTTATAACAGCAACTTGATATATTTGGATTATAGATTAGAAACCTGGAAATGAGCTAGCAGACACTCTGGCAAAGTCTGGAGCTCTTGGCCACCCTGAGGCCAGAAAATAGACCACCCAACTAGATGAAAGAGCTCTCCTCCGTACCATCAAGACCCAATGTCTGCAGGGATGGAAATCTAATGCTGCACATGACTGGTACTGAGCAGGAGGGACAAGCACCGGTTCTGTCCACCCAAGAGAACAACAGTTTTTGATTTTCAGGCTTAAGTCTGGTCATCTATGGTCAATGACTTTTCAGAATGGTTGCAAGATTTTCTCACTATGTACTAAGTGCAATTTTCAACCTGCAACCCCAAACCACATAATTGACTGTATTGACTCATCCATTGATGAACTTTACTTATCCCCAGCAGACACCATCAAAAGTCTCAAGCTCTACAGGCTTAATACTCCAATATTATTAAGTGGAGATAAGAAAGAAGATATTAGAAACACGTGGTTAACAAAAAGGATTTTGCCTTTTTACTTTGTGTAACCGAAACTTTGTTAAAAAACATCATAATTCTAAGCCTCTTTTTTTTTTTACACTACTTTTTAAAAATTATTATTATATCTCTAGCACATGTGGTAGAGGCCATTATAATTATGGTGAATAGTTAGCGACTGCTTTTACTGTAAGTGCACCACATGGCTACACACATGTGGAAAGCAGTTTGACTTTGCACTTACAAATGTACCAGAGCCTTGTTTGGTTACTTGCACTCACTGGTAAGGTTGGACTTTTGCAGAAATCAGGGGCCATTGGAGAATTTTTTTCAATTAGAAAAAAGTGCCCAATACAGGATTCGATCTTGGGTTGTAGCAATCAAAAACCAACAATTATACCACTTGTGCCCCAACCCCCCAAGATATTGCTAAAATTGAAAAAAAAAAATTGAAAATTGTAGTTCTCATCTCTGTTATGAAGAGGAATCATTATTCAGGTTTAAAATGAAGCCACCCACACACATATATATAAACCTGACCATACCATTATTACTAGTTCATTTATGTACCATAACAAGGTTATGCTGAATTGACAAATTCAGATATCATTAGTCCATTATAGGAACTTCTATACTGGATTGCTAATGGTACAATTTTGATTATAGATTAGATACATAAGGTTACACATAAGACCAAATTCAAGTCAATAATATAATTGGAAAATGGTAAAAAATGTTGTTACTGACACATTACACACAATTTATTGATTTGGCTTTGGTCTTGTTACTATCTTGGACTGATATGGTCCTGAAACCATTGTCTTCAGATGAACATTCTGAATTTGTCAAACCCAATGAGGTGGCATTGACCCAATCTGTAGGATTGCAGGGACAGTGAGCTCAGATAGTGGTTGAGATTTTATTGTATGTATTTTGACAGGAGGAGTGTCTTATCTTTTAAAGATTATTTTCTTTCCGGAAAGATTTCCATTCAGACCAATGTACTTTGGTGAATAAACCTGACTAATGTTTCATCGACAAAAACAAAAATATTATACCCCAAGATACTAAATGAAGAGGCAACTTTAACACTGGCTGAAAACCTAAGTATATAGATTTAGGTGATATAATTTATTTTGATAGAACAACATTACTTGGGACTGTTGTTACATTAACCACAGGTTAAAATACAGGGGGGGCTAGATTAGTTTTTTTTTTTTTTCTTATCCTTTTATTAGTCTAAATTAGACAAGATCTTGGAGGTCGTGCTCATAAAGAAGTTCAAGAACTCTTCTTGGTTCTCTGTACAAGGATCCTTTGTCCTTTCCAATACAATTTAGTATATGTTGGGGAGTGGCCTCTTCAGTTTTGCACCTAGTGCATATGGGGAAGCTTTTGGCTCCCTCTTTATAGACTAGAGGGTGACCATGGGCTAGATTAGTAAAAGATCTATAAAGTAAAGCAACCACAAAAACAAATAAATACTAAAAATGATTGGAAGAAGAAGAAGAAACCAAAGAGAAAATGTGTTCTTGGCATTGAGAGATAGTGCCTAGACTATTGACCAAAAGGATGAAGGTGGTAGGCCTTGATCTATTTTACATAAGGATAGGAAATGTCATTAAGCAATCAGGGGAGAGGAGGGGGGAGGAAGAGACAAAATCAGCCATTGATCACTCTGGATCAAGTGGGTCAGGGGCTCGTTAAGGGGCTCCCCTCAAATCTAACAACAACACAACTGCTCTCTTTCACTGAGCCCTCCTCTTTCAGCTGTCAGACTCATCACTTCTTCCACACCACTTACTTCACTACAGAGACCCTGTGTTAGAACCTTCTCTCTCCAAAATCAGCTCTCACCAAAATCAGAAGTCCACACAAAAAAAATCAATTGAAGATACACATCCTATAATCCAAATATTTCCAATCTCTCATCAATTGAAAATATGTTGTTTAAAAAATATATGTTTTCTGAAAATAGAGCAATCCATCCATTGTGTTATGCCTTGACAAAAGGTTGGTGTTCAGCCAACCAAAATATTGGCACAAATAAATCTTTTTATTCAATCCAATATATGCCTTTTTATTATATATATATATTAAGAATGGAAAATATACTTAGTAACCATAGTATACTGGTTGAATTTTTAGCGAATTTTTCAAAGGTGTCATTCACTGATCTGAGTCTAAACACTTTACACAGAGTAGATTGAGAAATGCATTGTGTGAAGGCATTTCTATAGGGACCCCCTTGGGTACATATAATAACTTATTAATTTAAAAAAGAATTATTACAAAACAATCAATGTTAGTCCAAGGCAGAAGTTCTTGTATCTTTCATGCTTCACCTCTAGCAGTGGCATTCCAACAGCTTACAATTTTTTTTAAATTATTATCCCTAGTATATGTGGTACAGGCCATGATAATCATGGTGGGTAGAAGTTGGTCACTGCTTTTACTGTAAGTGCATCACATGTCTACACATATGAAAAGCAGTTTGACTTTTGCACTTACAAATGTGCCGGAGTCCTGTTCGGTTACTTGCACTTGCTGGTGGGGTTGGATTTTACAAGAATCGGTGGCAATTGGAACATTTTTTCTTCTTATCATTATTATTAAAAAAGTGCCCAATGCGGGATTCGATCCCAGGTCATAGCGGTCGAAAACCAACAGTTTAGATCACCCTTCCACCAACCCCCATATAGCGTGTAATGGTTATTGGTTTGTGTGAACCTGAAAGAGTTACTGCTGAAACAGAGTGATGACCCATATTATTGAGGCACTGACTTCATCAAACACTCCTCATCACAAAAAACTGAGGTTGTTTTGTTATTTGGTCCTTACCAGTTAATTTCAATTAGAATTTTAAAAATCTGAATCCTAAATAAGTTTGATTATTCACACACACACACACACACACACACACACAAGCATATACTAGATACATAAGAGTAAAACTTGTCTTGGAAGCTTCCATCATTGGGTTCCAAACAAAAATGCACTCACAAGACAAGTTGAATAAAAAAACTTGGTGTTACAATAAACCTCATCTTTCTTATGCAAATTCAGTGATGCTTTTAATGTAGGATATTTAGAGTACAATTCTTTTTCGAATATTCTCCACTTTTCCATCTCAATTTCCTTCTGAAAAATTTCCAAAAAATTGATTAGGTACTATTTGAGATATACTTCTTTTTTAGGGAAGTATTTGGGATATCAACACAAGGTAATAAGACCAAATCCAAATAAATAAATAGTGGGTGACGTTTCAGTAACAGCGTTGTTGCCATCTTCAGACAAAAGTACTTTTGTTTTTTCACTGTTAACGAAACGTCACCCACTATTTATTCATTTGGATTTGGTCTTATTACCTTGTGTTTATAATTTACAATCCAAATTGTGCCTTATTATTTGGGATATCAAAATATAGAAACTGGCCATACACAACAGCTCCCTATCAACCAATCAAAATGTATCCATTTTTATCCAAGTTTTATCCCCGCAGTACAATCTAATCTTAGTTCCAATTAACTTTATAAATTGATGGTGAAAAAATTATCATCAGCTTATTTGTGTGTTTTATAATGTTACAACCATTTCTGATTCACCAGGAAATAATAGATCAGTAAAAAAAGGATGCTTTACCAGTTCCAAAATTAACAAGACATTTTCCTGAACACGTGCACAAAGCACCATGTATTTCTATTACTCTTTTTTTTTTCATTCTCTATAGAAGAAGAATATTTATTAGTTTTATCGCCAGCCAAAATCACTTTGTTTCCTAGAAAACTCAAAAGAAACATTCCATTATGATACACACAACTTTTATTGAGTCCATTAGAAACACTAAAAAAAGAAATGATAAAGCACAATTTGGATTAGAGAATATAGCTTCATTTAAAATTATTTTGTATCATGATGGTAACAACGCTGTTACCGAAAAATCACACACAACTTTTATTACTCCATCAGAAACACTAAAAAAGAAACGATAAAGCACAATTTGGATTATAGATTATAGCTTTTTAAAAATTCTTGTCTGATGATGGTAACAACGCTGTTACCGAAAAATCACACAAAACTTTTATCGAGTCCATCAGAAACACTAGAAAAGAAATGATAAAAGCACAATTTGGATTATAATACAAGAAAATAAGACCTAATTCAAATAATTTAATAGTATGCGACATTTTGGCAACAGCATTGTCACACACTATTAAATTATTTGGATTAGGTCTTATTTTCTTTATTATAATCTATAATCCAAATTGTGCTTTATCAAATTCGGATTATAGATTATAGATTTTTTAAAATTCTTTTGTCTGAAGATGGTAACAACACTGTTACTGAAACATCACATGCTATTTATTTGGATTTGGTCTTATTACCTTGTGTCTTATTTTCTTGTAACTAAAAAGAAGAAGAAGAAAACAAGCCACGTGCTAGAAGGGGGTGAGGGTCACTGGTAATTTGCAGCCAAGCTGTCAGAATTTGATGCATTTGAATGTTGCACAATGTTTGGACACTGCTACCAAAACTGTCAATGTCAGATACCATCCACCGACACATTGGTGTCTGTATAAAGGGTGAAAAACAATCCACCAAAATATTTTTTTTTACATCTTAACACTTCTCCTAAGACCTTCCAATAGCTAACACTCTGTCAAAAAGAGAAAGGCTATTATACAGCAAGACATACTTTGTAACAAGACAAATTAGGACAAAGTGGACGTCAACTAAAGCACATAGATTAGATAGAGCCATCAACCTCATCACATCTACACTTTTTATCTATTATATGTTGTCAGTTTCAGCCAGAGATGTCACTCTCATGACCGAGTTGGGTTGTATGGAAGAGTTGTTACCTCCACAATATATGACAAGGGGGTCGGTGGAAGGGTGTTCTAAACAGTTGGTTTCAACCGCTACAACCCGGGATCGAATCCTGCATTAGGCACTTTTTTTCTAATTAAAAAAAAAAAACTCTAAATAGTCTCTCTGCATATGAAGTTGCTTTAATGAAACACAAGGTAATAAGACCAAATAGTATGTGATGCTTCAGTAACATCACTTACTAAGTATTTGGATTTGGTCTTATTACCTTGTGTTTCTATAATCTATAATTCAAATTGTTCCTTATCAATTTCTCAACGATTTATTCAGTGATCTTGGTAGACAAAGTAACAAACATCAATTTAGATAAAATTGTATATACATATATACTGATGGAATATATATTAATTAACAAACCTAATAAAATTCTGTTTTCTTCAATGTCTCTATTTCAAGTAATATCCAAATGTGGATGAACGCAAGGTAATAAGACCAAATCCAAATAAATAGTGTGTGACATTTCTGTAATAGCGTTGTTACCAAAACGTCACACACTATTTATATATTTGGATTTGGTCTTATTACCTTGTGTTTATAATCTACTAGCGGACGTACCCGGCTTCGCCCGAGGTTTTACCCGAGTAAAGGTTTGTCTAACGAACATTTGCCCGTGTTTTACCCGAGTAAAGGTTTGTCAAACGAATCTCTCGATAAAGTGAACATTTTTTTCCCGGTCCCTTGAAAAATACTCGATAAGTTGAATAAATTCAATATTAATCGGTACCCGAGTAAAGGTCTGTCTAACGAACATTTGTTAAAACAATTCTCTATAGACTTATAAAAAGAAATAGATATATTTTGATAATTTGAAACTGTTAAAGTGATCATTTTTTCCCGGTCCCTGTGTGCCGTGTCATTCTGAATTTTGTCTTTCCTAATTTTCTACATTACAAAATCATCGTTTTATCTAGTGAACATTTTTTCCCGGTCCCTTGAAAAATACTCGATAAGGTTGAATAAATTCATGGTCGTTTATGGAAGATGGACGAAGTTCCCGGAGGTCATCTTGGGCAAGCCCCCGCGAGGCTTTTTTCTTGTCTACTTGGCATAGCTGTGTCACCAACTCTGCCCTGATTGGTCGGTGGGTACTTTGACTGTCGGCCGGCGGCCGGGCGAATCCATTCTCGCACGGGGTCTGCCCCACTCCAAACTTTTGGCAAAGCACTTTCTAATTAAAGATTATTGTCTTAAATAATCTTTAAGAACAAAAAGTATAATAATTGAACGATAGGAAATTATAGTAAATAATTATACTAAACTAAATGATGTAAAAATAATTATACATGAAATTTGAAATAAGTTTTAGAAAAGTTATCGTTAAGTCCACGGGAAAAGATGTAGCCAAAACAAATAGGTTTTTAACAGTGACACGTGAGCACCCGCCTCGAGACGCGCTCCTCTCTCCTAACATTACTCCCCCTCTTGAAAAAGCCTATCTCCGTCTCAATGGTGGCGCTGCTTGCGAGTTAAAGCTACAAATCTGCAAATAACTCTAAGGATATTAAAGATATTCAAGATATTATTTTTCGTAAACCTTTCCGGAGATACACCTAATAATATCCCAATATTTCACGGCGATTGGATGTATGGTTTTCGAATCCATAGAGGACACACAGACACACACACAGACATTCAATTTTATATATATAGATAATCCATATTGTGCCTTATCATCCAATTGTGAAGTTTTGAGATAGAAACAGTGTGTTGGCAGGAACATTGCAATAAGTGGTGTGTGGAATACAAGATGAAGTAAACATAAACCAAAAGTGTTATTCCTCATTGAACAACAATTCTTTGGCATAGATAGAACTCTTGTTTTTGGACTTTCAATAAAAAGGATGGCCCATTTTATTCCCTCAATTCCATTTTTAAATGTGTACAAGATAATTTAACAGTTTTTCACACCACTACTTTAAGAATAGTGTTTGGTTACACAAGGTAATAAGACCAAATCCAAATAAATATCATAAATATCTTATCTATTACTCTTATTACCTAGTGTTTGTAATCTATATAATCCAAATTGAACCCTATCAATAGTTTTTTTTTTTTTTTTGCTTATCCCTACCTAGTACACATGGTACAGGCCATTATAATCATGTTGGGTAGAAATAAGCGACTGCTTTTACTATAAGTGCACCACATGTCTACACATGTGAAAATCAGTTCGACTTTGCACTTACAAATATGCTAGAGCCCTGTTTGGTTACTTACACTCGCTGGTGGGGTTGGACTTTTGTAAGAATCGGGGGCCATTGGAGCATTTTTTTTTTAATCAGAAAAAAGTGCCCAATGCGGGAATTGAATTCGGGTCGTAGTGGTCGAAAACCAACGGTTTAGACCATCCTTCCACCGACCCCCTATAACTACTCTTATATACCTGGCAAAGTCAGACTTTCACCAAAGTGCGCCTGGATCTTGGTGCCATGATTAACTAAAGTTGCACCCCTACACCCCATTCCATGAGGTCATGGAATTCGTGTAATCTTCACACAAGGGGATAAGAACAACTCTTATATACTCTTATTACTTTTTGTTTCTAATCTATAATCCAAATTGTACCTTATCAATAGTACTTTGTTATATAGAGAACATGATACCAAAACAAACAAAACTATTCTATTTATAATATGAGGCATATTACTGTGCCATCTGTTATCAGAAATTGTAACTATTTTTGACACGCTTATAATTCTTTTTGAAATAAAACAATTTGTCTACTGCCCTTACTGCAATGATAAACCATGAGAAAGTCAGTCCCTCTCATTAATTTATTATTGCAGTAAGGGCAGTAGAAGAGGGTAGTAGAAAATTATTTTATTTTTAAAAAGAATCATAAGCGTCAAAAAGAGTTACAATTTCTGATAAGGTACAATTTGGATTATAGATTATAAACACAAAGTATTAAGACCAAATCCAAATGAATAAATAGTGTGTGACGTTTCTGTAACAACGCTGTTACTGAAACGTCACGCACTAATTATTTGGATTTTGTCTTATTACCTTGAGTTACACTTTCTTAAAACTATCCTAGTTGAAAGCAATACTTATATTCTCTAATAGACAATGTCTTTTTTTTTTTTGCTTATCCCTAGTACAGGTGGTACAGGTTATGATAATCATGGTGGGTAGTTAGCGACTGCTTTTACTGTAAGCGCACCACATGTCTACACATGTGAAAAGCAGTTCAACTTTGCACTTACAAATGTGCCAGAGCCCCGTTTGGTTACTTGCACTCGCTGGTGGGGTTGGACTTTTGCAAGAATCAAGAGCCATTGGAGCATTTTTTTTTTAAACAGAAAAAAAGTGTCCAATGCGGGAATCGAACCCGGGTCGTAGTGGTCGAAAACCAAACGGTTTAACCAGCCTTCCACCGACCCCCATAGACAATGTCTTCTACAGAATGGAGGGTCTTGGAGTCCTCCTGAGATATCCAAAGTCTTCTACTAACCTATCAATGGTGCATGATACCAATGGTGCATGGCAAAGACCAATGGTCCAATACTTGGCTATACCTCAACCAGATCTTACATTTCAACAGTCCATCAAACCTAGTAATCCACAGGATCACCAGGACAAAGAAAGTTTAAGAAAAATCAATCAGGTTAACCTGATCTCTAAAGTTATGTAGAAATACACAGTTAAACCTCATAGGGCACAATTTGGATTATTCTATATACAGTTACGAGCGTCATTCCTCATCTCCTAATCAATCAGTCATCAGTTTTCATCTCTGTCACCGTTTGCTTTTTTTTTGGAATGGCGCCCTCCTATTGGTTGGCTACGGTCACGCCACCTTTGTCCCCCCCCCCCCCCCCCCCCCCATTCGCTATTTCATCTTTGTAACTATTGTGTTGGAGCGGGTCGCTCCCTAAATAAATGCATATATTAGATAATAACCAAATGGAATCCTCTCTTTCTTTTTCCCAGTGAGACGCCTACGGAAGCCAACAGTACATAGACAGATAAAGCACATAGGCTATAGTTATTAATTAACATATGCAATTATTTAAGGCGCCAATTTATAATTGTAACAAATAGTATATGAATCAAAACATTCAATCGGGTAAAACACGGGCGTTGCCCGGGTCATTCGGCTAGTAGGTTATAAACACAAGGTTATTTTAAATATAACATTAAATATATTATAACACCTTGATAAAGGTTGGCGTTCAGCCAATTGAAATATTGGTAAAATAAATGATATTTTGATCCAATATATGCCTTTTTAATTAAAAACAAAGTAATATGACCAAATCTAAATAAATGGTTTGTGACATCCCTGTAACAGCAGTTACCATCTTCAGACAAAAGTGCTGAAACTCTGGTATGCAGCATTTTTGTCTAATGATGGTAAACAACACTGTTACTGAAACCTCACACACTATTTATTTAGATTTGGTATTATTACCTTGTGTTTATAGTTAAATCTGCTTTGGAAGTTCAAATAAAATGCACTCACAAGGCAGGTTGACTATTAAGGCAGTTTGAATAAAATTTGATTACAATAAACCTAGAACAATTCTTAATGCAAATTTAATGATGCTCTTAATACAAGATATTCAATACATTTAGACTTTAGATGCTTAAAAATATAGACATGGACACATTAGACAGGGTCAAAAACAAATAAAAACAGATTCCTATGACAGGAAAACTCCCAAGATAGGTAACTTCTATGATAAAAGTGTTACACAAACACAAGGTAATAAGACCAAATAAATAGTGTGCGATGTTTCGGTAACAGCATTGTTACCATCTTCATAACAAAAGTTTTGAAACTCTTGTCTGCAGCACTTTTGTCTGAAGATGATAACAACGCTGTTACCGAAATGTCACACACTATTTATTTGGATTTGGTCTTATTATCTTGTGTTTATAATCTATAATCCAAATTGTGCCATATTAGTTGTTGTTGTGTCCAAGAGTCTCAGATTTTTCCATAAATCTCTATCACAGCAATGTGCACTATCTTGAGTGTGTGTAAAGCTGCTGCTCTGGGTCTATGTCAATTTTCTGCAAGGCTGTGGCCATTGCTGGGCATGAGAATATGTGAGTAGGTTACACAAATTATATAATTTATACAAAAATTTGAGATACAATAAATAATTTAATAATTTCATCTTACTAAACTACATTTTACTATATTGGGTAGTTCAATTAAATGATTCCACAACTATTGCAATGACACTTCTTTTAGTCTGGGTTAGCTATAAACCTACAACTCTTCCTCGGGTACTTGGTATTATTGATAAGTGTGTTTAGAAAAGGCCTGAAAAAGAGTATATGGTATTGAAGATAGCCTAGGTTTTAATAAATCTGCTAATTATTGTGGAATCTTTTAATGATATGTCTAAAAGTATAACCTTTTGAAGTTAAACTTTTTTAGAAATGAAAATTTTATTTTTATATGCACTTAACAAAAGGATAATAAATGCATCTGAGAAATTAAATCTGATTGTCAAATTTTGGGTGAAAATAATACAATATGGTGAATAATATAAATGCAAATTTTACTTACACACACACATACAACGATGTTTATAATTATGTATTAAAACTAATTTAATGCTTGTTTTTGTTTGTTTGTTTTTTTTTATCTAATGCATTAGTCATTTGATATAAACAGTTTGCGAAATATGTTTATTAATGTATTCGTTAAAATATTAACAAAAGAAAAATTTATATGCCTATATAATTTATATAAATATATCTCCCATTTGATAATAATGTCAATCTTATTCTGTATGAAATAATATTTCGACTTAAAAACATTGAAATCAAGGAAAAAACATAAGCACCAACTCACCTTAATAGCTTCTTTGGTACTAAATATAAACAAAGCATAGAACATTCCGAGTCAATTTTTTCCTCTTATCTATGAAAGAGATTTAAAAGTTGGGGTTTTTTTTTTTATTAAAGAGCCCACCAAAATAATAATAAAATAAAAACTAGATTCAAAATATTTTATTTTGAATTTATAGCAATTATTCAAGGTTTGTTGAAAATTAACAATTATTGATTAAATAGTTCATTTTTAGGCAATGCTCCCATTGTTTAAAACAAAAGAATTATCAGCTTTCAAATGGCTAAGAAATTTTCATCCGAAGTTTCTTCTGTGTGTAACATGTCTAAAACGGCTTTCAAAATAAAGGAGGATATTAAAACTTCTAAACATAGTCTCCCAGTTTACAGAGTGATATTTTAGTTTTCATACTTTAAATTGTGGTCTTTTCGGTATTGCAGGGATATAGGGATTTGGGGTCTCGATTCTTTGTCTTTCTGATGTATTCTTTTACTCTGATTACTCTTTTTTTTTTCAGGTCTCTCCTATGTAGGTGGTCTATTGTGTAGAGTACAAAAAATTGTCACCTACAGGAGTATTTGGAGTGTCCAGAATTAATTAACACACGCTGTTCACATGTGTGATATTTGAGATCAACCGTGCCACTTGTCATCTAGGTGGTAACATGCATCATTGGTTACCATGCTAAATTATTAATCTATATGAAGATGGGCCAAGACACTTACCTGGAGATATATGCAATATCTTGAAGAATATATGAAAACTAGGAGATCTGTAGAGGCCACTTCTGGGGCCTCCACAAAGTCACCCACAGAATCAAGGAAAAGCCGGTGGACAATGAAGCGGACTTCGAGAATTCTTCTCTGTAAAACACCAGCCCATCTCTTCACCTCCTTTTTTATTTCTAGTTTTTTTTTAATAACTCATAGTACAATAATAAATTTCCATTTTTTCTTTTAAATAAGCAGCTATTTTGGGCTTTCTATTTTTTTAATTAATATTTTTAAATTAATATTTCGAAAGATAATTTTTTATTATAATTTTATTTTTTTTTAAATGTCTTTCTTATCACAGATAAAGATTTATTTTAATTTTTTTTTAAATTTTTGTTTGGTCACCCTGGGAGGAAAAAGGTAGTGGCAAGCAAGTTTTTTTTGGGGGGAGCTGGGCAGTAATAGATAAGACAGTAGAGGGAAGCTCGTTAAAATGTAGTTCTAAGAATTTTTGGGGAGGGGTCTCCAGCCTTCCAACAAAAGAAGCACTAAAGTTAAGTATTTTCTTTTTATAATGATTTTTTTCCAAACAGGTATATATATGTAAACTTTCCCACTCAATCGTCATTGCATATTTATTTATTTTTTTCTTATCTTTGTGTTTTTCTTTTGGTCAAAAGAGATAAATAAATATATAATGTAAATTTAACCAGAGTTTATGTCCTTCCTTTTTAACCCCAGTGCGTGCAGGATACACGCAAACTATATATCTTTTTATAGCAGGATGTGTTATTTTTGTGAACTCCCTGAGAAAGAAAGAGGCTCATGGATATCAGACAATAACGTCAGATATTCGGCTCATCAATGACGCCTTCAACGTGGAGCCGATCAGTTCCATTATGGCCACGAAAGGTTCACGGTAAAATAGCGCCCTGCTGCTTGAAACATGTAACATGTAAAATCCTGTCTAAAGCATAAAACTAATAGATAAATGTGTGCAAGTTGGAGGCTACGGAAAATCCAGTAAAGAATGGGAAGGTCCACGAGGCGGCCAACCACGTGGAGAGCGGATCCCGCCATTTTCTTTTTAAGGTAAGATTTGATACATTTGTGGTAGTGCCTTTTTTTTTTTTTAATATTAGATAAACGAGCCATATTTTTTTAATTAAGCCAAATAATATGCTAGAAGGCCGCAGTTGTCCACTTACATTTTGGTTTTAAAATTTGCAGTAATGCCAAATTTATATTTAAAACTATTTGTACTATGTGTAAAAGGAATTTCGCAAAAAAGGTAGAACGTCGTTTTTAGCCTATTGTGTAACATCATATTATATTTTTTTTAAACTAATACAATTGAACATTGGAAATCATTGGGATTAGGCGTTCGACGTCAGATTTTACATATAGCAATTATGGGTAGTGGCTTAAAAATATGTACAGTCAGCACTTTCGCCTCTAAATGTACATCCTGCAGAGTCTATTAAACTTGATGTATTGGTCTTTATTGCAAGCAGCTTATTTTGTATTGGTCAGGTAAAGTTGGTTTACTTCCCTTGGATCAGAAGTTAATGGACATTTTATCAGAAGGTGTTCAGGGGTTTGTTGTTAGTTTCCACAAGTACATGCAAGTGAACCAATTTTGCCAATTCTAAACAAATATGTGTCGAGGTCACCATGTGTCCAGTATAAAAAATTTTTGAACGTTATAGAGGTTGGGTTGTAACTTAAAACACTGCATCATTTTGCAATCTATCTTTTAAATCATATATTGTCAACACCAGTAATTTTTTTAGCAAGGTACACCAGTTTAGAGTATTTGAAATCTCAATTTTTTTATTTTTGTGTTTATTGGTTAACAGTCTTAAAATTCCGTTATACTAGCTGGTAGATAGAAAATTACAAGGAAAATTTTTTAGCGGGGGGGGGGGGGGGGGGGGAAAAATGCAAAGAATCTGAGAAACCATGGGAAAGCAAATAAAGATATCAATCAATGTCAAATTCTAGACTTCCTCCCCCGCAAGTTTGATTGACAAGTCGGCGAGACACTAAGGGTTTCAAGAGAACCGCTTTTGCCGTCTACAAGGAAATTTTTAACAAAGACAGTCTAGACCAAGCGTTTGGTGGGAAAGGTACGTTTTTTTTTTGAAAGGCTTGGCACTATGCCTGCCACATATTTCTTCCATTTCTTTTACTTATCTATTCATTTTTATTTAGTATAATATTCTAATAGCGTCGATTACAATTTAAAAACAATTTTTGTAAAAGTCATTGAGACAAGATAATATATTTATGGATGCCAGTAAGGCCAATTTTATGGTAAAAGTATCGCAACGCAATTCTCTTGTGTAAAATGTTTTATTACCATTTAGATTACAGTTATGTATAATAATTTATTTTCTCCATTATTTATTTTAATTTTCTTTAGTTTTTTTTTTGGTTACTTTAATTTATGCGATAAATATGTTTGTTCAATTTTAGTTCTAGATAAAAACGTGTTCCAATTTTTTATTTTTAACAGTGTAGATGATCTCTTAAACTGGTCTTGTATTTTTTTTATCTTTTTATGCATGGGAATCTTAAACTGGTATTGTAATTTTCTTTCATTGTCAAGCATAGTAGCGAGTACGCAAAATAGTGTTTTATAATTCTGTAGAATTGTATATTCTTATTTGTAACTCTTCGTGGAGGGAAATGCGTGACAACAGTATAGCGTTTATTGACAGAAAAACCTTCTGTGTATAGATTACTAGCCTTTTTTTTTCCAGTCACCTTTGATTATATTTTTTTGCATGTGTCACGCACATTAAAAATAGTACTGCATATAGTTTTATCTCTCCCATTTATAGGTGCATTTATATTTTTATTATTTAGTTATTATCATATTCAATCTAGTAGCGATTTTTAGTGAAATTGTTGTTTCTTTTCTTTAGCTCCAGCCAAAGATCAAATTAATTTTATATATAACCTGTGTCCTTTGGAAATTAGTGACTCTATTTCGGAAAACGAACCTAGCAGTTTACCAGATATTTGGTTTTGATAACCTTAGATAAACAGAGATAGAGAGTATTGCACCTCGTGTGTGTTTGCACTTGACTGGTTTTTTTTGATAAGCCTTTCCAAAAAAAAACCCTTATCTCCAGATTGTATGGCAGCAGAAGCCAGTGATAAAAGAAAAGCTTAATAGTATCATAGCAGACTTAAAAACTCGTTTCGACATCGGCTTTCGTAGTTTTATGAAATTTGACGTTAGGCATTGGTAACCAGTAGCAAAGACTACATTTCTGGGAGGTCGGGAATAGGCCTTGAAGACTAGGAAGGGTGTGTCTTGCGTAGCCTTTGAACTGTGGATGTCGGAGCATGTAATTTTGCCTACAAAATTATACATTATGTAATAGGACTAAGATGCTCACGAAGGTGGACGTGAGTGAGGAACGACAAAAAAAAAACATAATATCCCGATGGACGCCACCGAGCGTAAAAAAACCACGTGGCATGAACCAGTTGAAGAATGGGTCATTGTGGTAGTATGTGAAGAAATCATCTGAAATATATGCATCATTTATAAAATATAGATTTAATCTATATACATCCACCTGCAGGCTGATGCACCAATTCGCTCAGAATTTCCAAGATTGATTAACCGGCATGCCAAGTTAACCTACGCAAGATGTAGTTATGCCAAGCCCGCACCTGTTCAGATGTGTCTAGGCTCGGTTCACCTCTGTCATACCACGAGAAAACACTGCGATAGCCATGTCTTAACGAGATAAATGTTTAGCACCATAACGAGATATATATATTTTAGCATGCAATTCTGCAATTTAGTGAGACTTCAATAGGAAAGTGTGCTGTATCAAACCAGGTCAAGTCAATACACATAATATCATCGAAGGCGTAAGGGAGATTAGCCTGCAATTGATAGTAAAATTTTGAACTACCGCGTAGTGAGCAAACGTAATCCCTAGCAGAGCAAATAGGACAATCTAATATAATGATGTCTAATCTATTTTATTTTAGTTAAAAGAAGGTCCAGGCTGGACTAAAGAAAAGAACAATATAGTAGACCCTGATATAAGTAAAATAAAATGCGTGTAAAACAAACCCTTCCCATAGATAGGCACTCTAGGTAAATTAAGAAAGCTGTATAAGAAACAGTTGGTTCATAAAATTTTAGTATGTATTAGGTGGGAGAGAACAAAATTGAGCAGAATTTTCTTTTATAGAATTTTTTTTTTTCATGAAACTTTAAATTTTGAATTTTTTATGTGTAGTGTGCATATTGTAAGAGTAGACAATCAGTCTTGTTTAATATTAGCAATTAGGTGTAACCAATTTAGCACAAATATTCAAGTTTAGGGTAAACTTTTTTATCAAAGATCAGATTTGAGAGACCAAATTAAGCAGAATTTTCTTTTTATAGAATTTTTTTTTTCATGAAACTTTAAATTTTGAATTTTTAAGTGTAGTGTGCATATTGTAAGTGTAGACAATCAGTCTTGTTTAATATTAGCAATTAAGTGTAGACTTTGTGATGTGAGCGGTGGCCATAGTCACTGACGTGATGTAGTGCGAAGAGAGTGCATGTATAGAAAGCGTAAGTTCGTAAAACTTTAATATGTATCAGGTGGGACAGATTTAAGCAGAATTTTTTTTTCTCTTATAGAATTTTTTTTTTCATGAAACCTTAAGTTTTGAAATTCCATGTTAAAATTTTTAAATTTCTCTCTCAATGCATATTGTAAGTATAGACAATCAGTCTTGTTAATATTTGGCAATTAGGTGTATCCAATTTAGCACAAATATTCAAGTTTAGGGTAATTTTTTTATTAAGATTAGATTTGAGTAGAATAAGGTATTATTTGATCAAGGAGCTAATACTTAATACTTCAGTATGGTGCATACTTTACAGTAGGATCGGTGGCGCAAGCAGCTAAATAGATGTACAGGTATAGCTGGGCGACATCAAGTTTACTCCAGAGTCACATAACAACTCCAGAGAAGGATGTACTGCCGAGGTCAGAGTAATGTTTGGCGGCGAGCTGTTTGTGTTCTTAGTGACGTCCAAGGTTGAGTATACGGTAGCCATCTATGACGCTCAATAATCCCTTGAATTGAGATTAAGTAGACATAGACAATCAGAAGCCAGGTAGTTTAGAGCAGTGGTGCAGCAGAGTGTAGGTTTCCACATTAGTACAGATATCGGTTGGGTATATACAGACGCCCTTTAATTCCATATCCTAGAACTATTGCGTGTTGCCTACAGTCAACAGGTAGAATAAAGTTGTTGCACTAGTGGTGTAGAGTGGTTGCTGTGACTGGAGCGTGTTTGAGGAGAGAAGGTCAATCAATAGGATCTTATCAGTGGAGGAAGCGTCTCCAATTGTTTGTCGCCTTCATGAGTTGAATGTCCTATTCTTTGTCGCTCTAATTAGTAAATTGTCCTATTAAATTATCTTTGCAGAGATACTAGGTATTGAGGCAAAGACAATTTAGGGACTTTGATATTTACAATTCTTTTAAGGTTAGGTTAGCTTACAGTCGAGACTGATATCAGTCATTGAATATAAATAGTTAGTAAGAGATTGTATGAGGCATTTTTTTGAGTAAACTAGGGCTTTAGTCCCCAATTTGTTTTAATTTGTAAATTCTATTTGATTTCACATCTTGTCCTAGAAGATTTTATTATTGTTAGGGTTTATTTGATAGACATAATTGAGTGTTTTGGCGTCTGTAGCAGCTTTTAACTTTAGAATGAATGCCCACAATGACTGAATTTTTTTTTTGTATGAATGTGAAGTGGAATAAATGATGAGAAGGTTAGAAACTATTATATTGTTAGACCAAGATACATTTAGAATAGTGTTAGGGAATTTTAATAGGATCGATTTTATTTTGATTTCAAATTTGTTAGGGATATAAGCCTCTCGGGACAATGCAATTCTCAAATTAGAAAATAGTCGCTCCTTTAGTTAGGCTTCCTTCGGGAATATGAGTTTTTTTTTTTTGTTAACTTTTGATATGTGTGAAACTTTGGTGGACTTAGCGGGTTTTCACCGGCGCACCAGATGGCTACATACAATTCAATTGAATCAATGTAGGGTTTGATAACTGGGTGGTATCTGGTTGCAAACCCCAGTAGGGGAAGTGTGCGCTATAAGTATGCTTCCTTCCATACGGATAACGTTAGTGGTAAAAGACTGAGTTAGGGTGGGTCTTGCAAGTCGGGGACTTGATCGGTTCTATGCGCTGACCCATTTGTTGGGTCTGATACTATTAATAGGGACGCGCGAGGTTTCGTAGTGTCTTCAGATGACTGACACGAGGACTCTTCGGCGAGGGTATCAATAAGTGCAGAATAGGCCAGTTAATCACGCCACGGGCTTTGTGCTGGACGTGAGGTCTTTGGCATTTCGGGCTTTGTGCTGAATGTCGTATTTACTCATGATGAGTTGGATGATGTGTTCATCCTGGAGAACCAACCCAGCCCAGTCAGTCTTTATAAAGGACTCCCTACCAGACGTACTATGGTAGTACATTGATAAAATACTATTTATTTTATTTTTATTAGGTATTAAACAAGTTTAGAGCTTGATCATGTTAGTTTAAATTAGTTAGTAGCAAACCCATATAGAATTGGACATGTTTCAACGAAAAAGGCATGGAACTGATAGAGATAAATTTTGACTGACAGGCACCGTGTCAAGTCGATGTGAAGTCACCAGTTTTTTTTTTCTCATTATTGGTTCTTTTATTATTATTCTTATTTTTCCAGGTTTGAATTCATTATTGGCTTTCTTATTTATTTTTTTGTTTGAATTCATTATTGGTTTTCTCATTTATTCAATTTTGTTTGAATTCATTATTGGCCTTTTATTTATTTATTTTAGTTTTGAATTCATTATTGGCTTTCTTATTTATTTTTTTGTTTGAATTCATTATTGGTTTTCTCATTTATTCAATTTTGTTTGAATTCATGATTGGCCTTTTATTTATTTATTTTAGTTTTGAATTCATTATTGGCTTTCTTATTTATTTTTTTGTTTGAATTCATTATTGGCTTTCTTATTTATTTTTTTGTTTGAATTCATTATTGGTTTTCTCATTTATTTAATTTTTGTTTGAATTCATTATTGGCCTTTTATTTATTTATTTTAGTTTTGGATTCATTATTGGCTCTTTTACTTTTATTTTAGTCACTAAGCATTATTTTTTTTTAACTAGTAGGTATGCACCTTCCCACAAATGTGTCAAATCTTACATATAAATAGATGTATATATGTGTTTATAACCCTTGTGTTCCAGGCACCCTAAGACTCCGGATATACCTATCACAATACTATCCGTGTCACAGAGTGGAATTAAAAAAGCCAGTCTTGCATTCAACTGGCGAATAAATAGAATGCATGGCGCCCTTTGTTTTGATATATTTTTTTAATTTTTAGACAGTGCTATTGCTCCCTCGCAAGCCAGAGCATCCATGACCTCCACTTTTGACCCCGGAGATTTGCCTTGCTCCCTCGCAAGCCAGAGCATCCATGACCTCCACTTTTGACCCCGGAGATTTGCCTTGCTCCCTCGCAAGCCAGAGCATCCATGACCTCCACTTTTGACCCCGGAGATTTGCCTTGCTCCCTCGCAAGCCAGAGCATCCATGACCTCCACTTTTGACCCCGGAGATTTGCCTTGCTCCCTCGCAAGCCAGAGCATCCATGACCTCCACGTTTGACCCCGGAGATAGTCCTGCTCCCTCGCAAGCCAGAGCATCCATGACCTCCACTTTTGACCCCGGAGATTTGCCTTGCTCCCTCGCAAGCCAGAGCATCCATGACCTCCACGTTTGACCCCGGAGATAGTCCTGCTCCCTCGCAAGCCCAAATCCCGTGGTCTTGGCGGGGAAGGATTGTAGAGGCCACTTCTGGGGCCTCCACAAAGTCACCCACAGAATCAAGGAAAAGCCGGTGGACAATGAAGCGGACTTCGAGAATTCTTCTCTGTAAAAAACCAGCCCATCTCTTCACCTCCTTTTTTATTTCTAGTTTTTTTTTTAATAACTCATAGTACAATAATAAATTTCCATTTTTTCTTTTAAATAAGCAGCTATTTTGGGCTTTCTATTTTTTTAATTAATATTTTTAAATTAATATTTCGAAAGATAATTTTTTATTATAATTTTATTTTTTTTTAAATGTCTTTCTTATCACAGATAAAGATTTATTTTAATTTTTTTTAATTTTTGTTTGGTCACCCTGGGAGGAAAAAGTTAGTGGCAAGCAAGTTTTTTTTTGGGGGAGCTGGGCAGTAATAGATAAGATAGTAGAGGGAAGCTCGTTAAAATGTAGTTCTAAGAATTTTTGGGGAGGGGTCTCCAGCCTTCCAACAAAAGAAGCACTAAAGTTAAGTATTTTCTTTTTATAATGATTTTTTTCCAAACAGGTATATATATGTAAACTTTCCCACTCAATCGTCATTGCATATTTATTTATTTTTTTTCTTATCTTTGTGTTTTTATTTTGGTCAAAAGAGATAAATAAATATATAATGTAAATTTAACCAGAGTTTATGTCCTTCCTTTTTAACCCCAGTTCGTGCAGGATACACGCAAACTATATATCTTTTTATAGCAGGATGTGTTATTTTTGTGAACTCCCTGAGAAAGAAAGAGGCTCATGGATATCAGACAATAACGTCAGATATTCGGCTCATCAGATCCAAAACATGTTGGGAGGCAAAAAGTACTTTTTTTATTCCTTTTCTTGTATTTATGATGATTTCATCAATTTAAAGAAATGTTTCAAAGGCGAGTGGTTTAATAATAAAAATTCCGATAATCATTGATATCCTAGGAAGATTTTGAAAGATGTCCTAATTCTGTATTTTCTTAGTTTAAATGTTAAGATCTGATTTTTTAGAATATATGGAATAAAGAATTTTGTTCATTAAAGTCGGGTCTCAATACTCTGGTTATTTTTGAAAAAAAAAAAAAACTTATTGATGAACAATGAAGGATATCATGACTCATTAAATTTCGATGACACGCTTTGCTTTAATCATTTATAGTAGTAAGAGTGACTTAGCGCGCCTTGATTATGTTTGTAAGTGTTTGGATTGTATGGAATCTTCTGTCTGTTTTGATAATTAATATATTAAAATGATTATGTTCTCCTTGTTTATTTTAATTGTGATTTTTTTTTCCTGAGCTGTTCCAAGATGTTATTTGCCTTTTTGATTGAATATTTTATGACTATATTATCAATGTATCTGCCATGTTTTCAGGCCTAGGGTTTTTTTTATTATTAAAAATCCAATTATCCAAGTTTATCATGGCTATTTCAGCTGCAATGAGGGTGTAATATATATAATATATATATATATGGTTTTGACCAAGGACTTGGTTGTTGTGGTGTGATGTAATCATTATATAGCGTGAGATATTCAAGTTTTTAGTTCTTATGATAATTCTGTAATAGTAAAATATTATCCAAATATATTACTTTTCAGTAGCATACAATCTCTTTTAATGAAAAACTACACTGCCTAAGATTATTGATTAGGTAGAAGAATACATAACAGAAGGATAAGGGACTTCTCATGGAGATGCCTCATTACAGCTGATATAGTCATGCTTAGAAAATAGACTTCGCTTGGCTTTTGTCTCATAGTCCTCGCCTACTATGTAGAGAATGGAGAGATATTTGGTGTTTTAAGAGATCGCACTTCATTTACAACATCTTATCAAAAGTTCTCTCCTTAAAGGGATCTTCCTCTTGAGGAAGAATGTGGCATAGTCTGATCAGCCACAGTTAAAGGTTCAGTAATGGATGACATAAAAGGATAGCCATGTGTATGATGACAAAACTCAATATCCAAGCAGGTGGCATCTATTCAGATTCTGTAACTAGAAACCTTCATATGTTGGGTTGAGGCCTTCCACTGAAACAAGCCTAGTGTCGCTCTCATAATCCTCATGTCCAATTCTTAGAGTACCAATACTCCTTGACCGTTTCATCTATGACCATTTTCATCTTACACGCATACACAAAATTCCGTTATTTAAAAAAAAAAGGATAGGTATCAGTTGATGCTGCGGTTCTCTGGCCTTAGACATTGAAGAAGGCGATAGTGGTATTACCTGGTCATAGGATACAGAGATAAAGGATGGTGACTCCAAGCAATTATAGCGAAGTCGAAGATATTCATTTCCTGCTCAGCTAATATATTCATTTCCTGAGCGAACATGACATCAACTTCATGCTGTTTTAGAAATTTTATTAGCTTCATACTTGTTTTCTGAATCTCAATATAACCACATTTGCAGAAGTGCATAGTATGCATAGTAGTTGCTATAATTAGAAGAAATAGGCCCTTTACTTTACAAAATAAATAAATTGGCCAAAGAACAAGTCCAATCTTGACGATAGTTTGGCAGAGAAGCACACAGGAGTTTACTATGTGATGATGGGAGATAGGAGCCATCACAATATCTTTTCAAATCTAAATACTAAATGTAATTCAATTGAGTGTGAGGAGCAGACTCAAGAACTACTTCGAGCTGCTGATTATATATTTCAAATTTTTAGTAATTATATATATATTTTATTATATTAATTGATTGATTATAATCAAACCTACCTCTGCAGACCTTTTGCTGTGATGATAGAAAATATCATATGAGAGGGCTTGGCTTATCAGTGGTGAACCCTTTCAACAGTTGAGCTAAAATATTTAATTTGTTGCTTATATATGAGACCTTTACTTCAGATGAATCTTGAATGATTTCTTCTCTTGGGTGTCTCGAGGAATGTAGGCGTTTTATCCTTAGATTTGATGTCCAATTTCAAACGGAGCTGTGGAATCTTCAAACACTCATGGGGGGGAATAAGGTTCTCATAAATACCTTATAGGTCATTACCTTTTTTTTTTTGTACTATGAAGACAAGCCTACAGTGGGACCGCAAATGATTTACTCATGAGCATGATAGAAAGGTTTGACAATCATGTTCTATTCAGTGTGCTTTATATATTTATTTATATTTTTAAAATAACTCCTGTTAATAAGGCAAATAAGGTTTTTCAAGCTAAATGCTCAGACGATTCGAAGTGGGCCTTGCCAACTAAAACTTAATCTTGTACCTTAACAATTTGGAAGACAGAGCACTTTGCAAACCTATTCTCCAGTACCTCGATGTACTGCAAATAACATAAGGACCAGAAGTATTTAATGTAGCAGAAAAGATCATAGACGATATTTATGATTTGGTCTTCTCAGAATCTCCCTGCCTTTTTGGATGTTGCGTTACAGAATTGCTTGTGGCCTTTATTGGCTGTAAAAGTGGCATTGATACAATTGTATGAGCCCTTGACAACTTAGCTGGTTGAGTATTAGTACTGATATTTTTGTGATCTTTGGGTGTTTGGAAGCCTTAAGAATATGTTTTCAAGTTAAAGTGCTAGCAAAATAACCTTTAGAAAACTAAATAAAAATTTTAAAAAGTAAGTCAAATCTCATTTACGAAAAGTATGAACAATTATGCAGTCTCAGATCATTTCCCAGCAACAAAAGGACTCCCTGATAATCATAGAGTCTTCATGTACTTCCCTTGCTTTTAAGCTCTGAAAGAACCCATACATACACACTTTGGTCAATGTGTGGATATAAATGGTATAGTCATCCAGATATTTCCAGAAAAACTAGCTCTGCAAGTAAGATGACCACTGAATTATGTTGAAGGCCTTAAGTATGAGAGGCCTGACGCATTGGCAAGACAAATACCGGTACAAAATCGACAAGGAATTGAAGTCACGTAGCGATGCTGGACTCTTGGACAGAAGATGGATGTGCAGGGCGCTGAAGGGCGTGCAGATGTGGAAAAGCGTTTGAAGCCAAACAGATTATCATGTTTATCTGGCTTAATTACTGTGAAAAGAACAATGCCAGATAGCCAACCAGTTGGTTATGACGGGGATGCTAATTCAGTTATTCCAGTGGGTCAGTAACTGAGTGATGGTGAAATAGCGTCACGATGGACGCTCCAGCTTGCGATGAGTAGTGCGAATGGTTTGACACGGGGACAGTGATTGCACAGCGGATCACGACAGCCTAATTTTTGTTGTTCTCAGGGAGGGACTCGTGCAAGTTTTGTGATTTCGTCAGCATCAAGAATCGACCAATGCTGCTGCATTGACAAAGGCACCGCGTGGAAAAGTGAGGGCAGACCTAAGATAATCGATTTCTCTACTTGATTAGACTCGTACTGGCCAGGAGATTAGGCGGGCGGAATGATCTTCTTCCTCCGATGATGGCAAGGACCCGCATTCTGATATAATGGCAATGGTGTATCACAAGAAGAGAACATAAAGGAGAAAGTAGAACTTTCCTTCCTTGTGAGAAGAGGCCGCGGACGAAAGGAATCATCTGACAATGGCAGTTTCTATGAGATCTACGAGGTAATTATTCTTGATTCATTTCCCGTGTTCTGGTGTCACTAGGTAACTCAGGACCTCAGTTACACTTTTTATCAGCAGTTGCCTATCGAAACAGCTTCGCATTTCGTCACGCGTTGCATCAAAGGTCTTCACCCTTGACAAAGTTATTTTAATTTCCAGACGCATTCCAGAATTCATCAAATTTATTTTTGAAAATTTTAAAATGTTAATTACTCTTGATAAACAGAATGAAGTTATCGGCGTACGATAAGACACTCCCCCCCCCCCCCACGGCCGAGTTCTTGATCAAAGCGAGAAAGATGGAGAACTGTGGAAGGGCTGAATAAGTAGATATAGCAGCGTAAACTTTTTTTTCATTCCGTTCACTTGATAGAAGTTATGGTATTTGTTTAGGCTGATTGCGGCGTCGGCCTGGCTTAGAACATGAGGTACCATCCGATGAAATCCAGTTGCAGTTGATATCAAGAAAGTATTGACCAGAGTGTTGAAGACCGACATTAGGTCGGTGGATACGACATCTAGCAACAAATTGTTACTTGAGGCTGTGGCGAAACTCGTCGGACACGGGGGCTATGGAAGGGAAAAGTCTGATAGTCTAGAACTAGGCGATGAAGATGAGAAGTAGTTGCTCAAGAAATATGCTTCTTAAGACACGGCTTCCTGTTGATGGAAGAGAGATAGATTTGCAGCCGTTGAGGCTTAGACCACACTTGGCTTGAGATAGATTTAGTTCAAAGCGAATATGAAGGGGAGGCGCAACAATCTTTACGATGAATAATTTTTCAAAGGACTATCATAAGCTCCCAGAGGTTACCTCTTCTCACCAAAAGGCTCATTCGAGTGGTAAGCGGTGAATCGCCCTCTGCCTTTTCCTTTGAAGAGATTTTATCTGTTATGGGTATCGCTGTCCTATAAGTAATCGAAGTCGTTAACCTATGCAGGAGTTTCCCGGCGATGTAGGGGTCGCTAGACGGACCAGAGAAGCGTTCTCGAAAGATGTTAAAGCCCTTGCTATGCATTGCTTGACCCTCCATGGAATACTCATTTTCACCATAGATGTCAGTCGTTCCTAATTTCTTGAATATGTGACCCGGCAGTTAGAATTAATCTATATCCGTGGACACGGCCACTAGGCTGGCTTGTAAGGAAATGGCAGGTTCGGTGATGTAATATTTGTCAGTGATAAAAATATATTGATCTTCCAGTTTTCTAAAATTCTTTGTTCGCATATCTGTGAACTTCTTTCATCGATGGATTTCACTGAACCAGACCCAATTTCGTTTTCAGAATTCTCATAACTGTTTATTTTACTAAGGAATTTAACATCTTCCTTGACGAACATCATTCCCAATAAACTGCAGCTGAATATTCCATTCTTCAGGAATGTGGGACAGTTGATGGTGCGGTTCTCTAGACACGAGACGTTGGCGTCTGGCCAAAGGCGGAGACTCATAGCACAAAAACGATGTATGGAAAAGAAACAGGATATGGCGCCCCAACACGCAGTGCGAATTATGACGTCAAAGCAATCGCTAAGAGACAATGGTCAACCTTTAAACAAACCGTTCGGCACAATAAACGCCTCTAAGCCTCAAATTTATACAATTTAACACAAGGTAATAAGACTAAATCCAAATAAATAAATAGTGTGTGACGTTTCGGTAACATCGTTGTTACCATCTTCAGACAAAAGTGCTGAATGAGAAATTTTACCACAGCATGGTTTAAATAGTTACTGCTATCAAGTGTGCAAACAAGATAGCAGATAAGAAGAATTCCTAATGCACAATTTGGATTTGGTCTTATTACCTTGTGTTTATAAAAAATAGCCGAATGACCCGGGCAACGCCCGTGTTTTACCCGATTGAATGTTTTGATTCAAATACTATTTGTTACAATTATAATTTGGCGCCTTAAATAAATGCATATGTTAGTTAATAACTATAGCCTATGTGCTTTATCTGTCTATGTACTGTTGGCTTCCGTAGGCGTCTTTTACTGGGAAAAAGAAAGAGAGGATTCCATTTGGTTATTAACTAATATATGCATTTATTTAAGGAGCGACCCGCTCCAACACAATAGTTACAAAAACGAATATGCGAGTGGGTAGGGGTGGGGGGGGCAAAGGTGGCGTGATCGTAGCCGACCAATAGGAGGGCGCCATTCCAAAAAAAAGCAAACCGTGACAGAGGCGACGAAGAATGACGCTCGTAACTGTATATAGAATAATCCAAATTGTGCATTATAATTATACAATTTAACAACCTCAGAAAAGAACCCACAATCTAAGTTAATAGAAACTACAGAAAGGAAAGATCTGAATTCGTCCTCTTATAAGAACCTTACTTGATAAAGTAATAATTTAAAACCTAAGTGCGTGATAAGATAACTTTTGTGACACAGGAGTTGCAATTCTCTAATCGCCGCTGGAGCAGATATACTCAGCTTGGATATTCTTAAGTTAGAGGAGGATTTTGGGGCCAGACTCTGGAGAATTGAGATAACACTTCCTTATCTTGATCACAACTTAATTCCTGCCAGAAGATCATATCCTAAATACTCCGTTGATGGAATGTCTTCAATTGAGACGAAATAACGAGAATCATATTAGTGATCAATTTTATTTTATTGAATTGCAAATGGCACGTGAGGTTTCGAGATAAAAGTTCTTCAAGGGATCTACTAGTAAAACGAGACTCTATTTGTAGAAGCTGTTGACTTTGCTTAGAATTTTTAATGAAACTGATTCCAAGAATATTAATCAAACATTATATTTATTAATTTACAAAAGAGAAAACCAATTTAAAATAGAAACTAATATTAAAACAAAGGGACTTTTCTTAAATCTTAAACACATATACTCTGTTGGTACAATTAAAAATATATATACAACAGAAGCTCATCACAGATTGCCATCTACAGTAGCTTTCTTGAAGTTTACTTCAATTGTTAGATCTACTAAAGATCCTTTATCTCTCTGACACACTCTCTCTCGTTTGTCATACATTAAAATAAAAGAAACTCATTGCTAATAATTCTCGTTAGTTTGTTTTAATTTATTCTAGCGAATTTATTTTTATGATCGATGTCTTCAGTTATAGTATCATCTCAACATTGAACTGAGAGATCCTGTCCTTGTCTGGAGGAGGACTCTCTCAAGGTGGAAGAACCTCCCTTCCTGAGAACAGTTTTTTTTAAAAATATTTATTACCAAATGGTATATAATCATATCTATCTTTATCAAATTATGAAACTATTTTAGACGCGTAATATTCTTTTTAAAATAAAATTGCAGTAAGGGCAGTAGAAATTGTTTTATTTTAAAAAGAATATTACGCGTCTATAATAGTTTCGTAATTTGATAACAGATGGCGCGTTAGTGCATCGTAATATCTATCTTTGTTTAATTTCCCATTAATTTTTGTGACAATTAACTAAGAGTACCAATGAAATATTTTGGATTGTCTTCAGTTATAGAGGGTTATATATCCTTGGAGAAAACCTTAAACCATCTCCTTGTGGGATACCCCCACCAATCGTAAGGTATGGTTTACCATCATCATAAATCTCATCATCTCAGTTCAAAATTTCAATAAAAGACATATACATTTATCTTTAAATCATTATACAGATTATTTAGAAATGTAAACTATTTTATCGCCAATGTTTCTTTTTCATAAATAATTATTATCTGAAAATCATATATGATAATCATATACACTCTTGGACAAAATACATTGTATTAGAGCTAACGAGTAAGTTTAATTCTCGTGTTTCAAAACAATTTATCATTCAGGAGAATTCCCCGTTTCAAAGGTGTTATTGTGGTAGACCTACAAATTTTTAGTGTTACAGTACTGTATTGTTACGCTTCTAACCAATAAGGAAAACGAAGATTTGGTAAATTTTGCGTCTAAAGCAAGAAGCAGGTTCAACTTTTCACTTCCGAAAGCTGAGATAACGGTCATGAAGAAACAAGTTAGATCTCCCCTGGTAGCACGCAGATCGCGAGAGCCACAACATGGATTGGAAGGGGCTGAGAGGAGAGTTTCACGTATCGCTGAAGCGTTTCGCGGAAGAACGCCAAGTGAACGCCTGCCAGCTGCAAGATAACGCCACTGTCGTGGGACTGGACGACGGCTCAGCATGGCTACGCTACGGCAGCGGCAACTTCGACCGTCTGGAAGATACTTGCACGTTCCCGTCGCTGCTGGGCGGAGTGGCGTCTCTGAGGTTCGCGACGGCCCATCGCCTCCTTGCCGCTCACTTCACGGGCCATCTACGGCTCTGGGACACGCGCGAGATGACCTGCCTTCATGAAACTTTCTGCTTCGATCCCACACCTGTATTAGGACTCGGTGCCAATGAAGATCGTATTGCTGTTGTCGGGAATGGTTCTGGAGTATCGCTTTACCACATCGATAGGGTTGGAATTCGTCTCCTAACACATCTAATTGATCGTCGAGGGGATGGAGGACGCAACTTCACAGTGGCTTTCTACCCGGCGAGACCACGGGAGCTGGTAACCGGGGGGTGGGACGGCGTGGTGAGATTTTGGGACGAGAGGACGGGGACCTGCACCCGCCGGGTGATGGCTGCGGCCATAACGAGCGATGGAATTGACATCTCGGCTGACGGCCGAGTGCTGATCGCAAGTGGTGATGGAATCACAGTGTGGCAGCCATGTGGGTCCCCACTACACCTCACCGAGGTCCCGTGCACGATTGCTCGTTGGGTAGGAGACTCCGTCCTAGCTGTGGCCACCAAGCCACCCCAGGTGTTCCTCATCAGCAGCCCCTCCTCCCCCTGGGTGACTTACCCCCTACCTTCCCCGGCTCTGTCGCTACACCACTCCACAGCCAACAAGAATCTGCGAATCATCGCCGGGGTACAGAATGCTCTCTACAACCTCATCCTCATCTAGAAATTATAACCCTACTAATTGTTCTTTGAAGACTTTTTAAAAATTTCCGAACAAAAACGTTTAATCAGATATTGACACTCTGAATAAATAATTTTATACGATTAGACCTTTCTATATAAACAAAATACTTATAACCTATTTATATAATACCCATTTCTTGGTTTCTCAAGAAGCCTCTGGGACAAAAAATCTTTTTGGTCGCAGTGGTACAACCTACTCCACGCTGACGAGCGCCAAAAGCGCGAAACGTGTTCGTAGATGGCTTTTCTTGATTTATCAAGAAATTGGGTTGGCCAAATATCAGGGAACAGGCTAAATCAATGTTTAGTTGATTTCTGTTCCACTAAATGGCGCTCTGCCTTCTGAAAAGCATATGTACTCCTGGTCAGGATATGCCTTTTTTATTTTTAATATAACCTATACGTATATATATATATGTCATAATATATACTCTTCCTGGAATAATAAAACAAACCTACAGTCAACCCAGAGAGAGACAAGCAGCTAAAGTCCGGTCATTCAAGACACCAGCGACATTCCAAGGGGCGACCAAAGGGGCCCCGGAGTTCTCGGGACTATTGGGACAGGAAGTGGGGTCCGGTCACTTGAGATATCAGTGACATTCCAAGGGGCCCGTTTCTTGGAACCTCAGGACTAATTAAGACAGTTGAGGATGTGTGTGGTGTGCGATACGAACGGCCGGCCGCTCAGCGGCGGGCAGGCCGCCTGTCCCCCCATCTCTCTCTCTGGTTGTCTGGGATTCCTCTACCAAATTGTGGTGTGATTATTTCTCTTTCCCCACATTATTATTATATTGTCACATATATATATTTGAGTTAAATAAATTTAAAATATTTGCAAAGTTTCTTTATTAAGGTATGGGAGGCAAGCTTTCGCGCGGTCGCGCTTCATCAGGCCACTGGCTCCGCAAATGCGTGCTACAGATACAATAGAGATTCAGAGAAATACATTTGAAAATTCAAAAATAAAAATAGTGGCAGTTGTAGAGGGTACTGTTTCGTTGGGGGTTGGCATCATCTGCGTTGAATATGCTGGAACTGTTGGGGTAGATCAATTCTTCTGTTTATGCTATTATTGTCTTTGGAGATGAAAGATTCTAGAATGAGTATTGTATTTGGAGAATATGCTATGGATGTGACTTGTGACATCTTGTAGGTTGAATTGATGACCTGTAGAATTTTCGTGCTGGAATATTAAGGATTTGTTATCTTGGTTTCTGATATTACGGCTATGTTCTTTAACTCTTATGTCTATTGATCTGCTGGTCTCTCCTATGTAAGAGGCATTGCACTGTCGGCAGGAGATGGAGTATATAGCGTTCTGCTTGTTTCTAGACTCTGTATTATTATTGGATTTGGTTATGGGGTTTCTAATGATCTGGCCTATGGTTCGGGAATTTCTAAATAAGCATTTTATGCCATATTTCCTCAATTCATGGGATAATCTTTCATTAGCAGGTGAATATTGTAGATAACTATTTGCCCGGTATATTGTTTGTTTTATAGGGAGGGATTGGTTGTAGAAATGTTTATATATAAAATCTATTGGAAATCCATTATTTCTTAGATTTTGGATGAAATTTCGTTTTTCAATTTTCTTGAAAATCGGTAGAGAACAATGTGTCCATATTCGTTTAGTTAACGTTTTCACTATAGATATTTTGTGTCCTATTGGGCTGTATGATTTAAAATTTAAATACGAAGATTCTATGCCGGGTTTATAGTAGACTGTGGAGTGGAATTTCTCTTCTGTTTTTAAAATTAGGATATCAAGAAAAGGTAACACCGATTTGGTTTCTAATTCCATAGTAAATTTGATTTGGGAGTTATATCTATTTAGAGTATTTAAAATTTGATGCTCTTTTCCTTTTTGGAATTCGCAAAATACATCATCTATATACCTATACCATTTTCTTATACCTAATTCCTCAAAACTGTTGATCCATCTATCTAAATCAGACATGACAATCTCCGCCGCAATCAATGAAAGCGGGCTTCCCATAGGAGAGCCACATATCTGTTGGTAGAGTTTATCTTCAAACCTGAAGTTAGATTTTGATAGACATAATTTAAATAAAGTAATGCAGCTTTCTGCAGGATTAGTTAAGTTTCGTTCCAATATTTCTTTCAAATTATTCATAATTAGATGGTGAGGAAGACTGAGGAATAAGGCCACAACATCAAATGACCCCATGATGCAATCTGTCATTGGTTTTGAGTTTCTCAATTCATTTATAAAATCAGTTATACAGGTTATTGAATATCTATTTGTTGGACGGATGAGAGGAGTTAGGTACGATGATAAGAATCGAGATTGTATCTGTAGCACGCATTTGCGGAGCCAGTGGCCTGATGAAGCGCGACCGCGCGAAAGCTTGCCTCCCATACCTTAATAAAGAAACTCTGCAAATATTTTAAATTTATTTAACTCAATCATAATATTATTTGCATCAAAACTTCAAGTACAAATTAATATGGAATCCTCTCTTTACGATCTAGAGAAGTATAAGAGAATCATTTTCCGCAAATCCCTCCAATTGGCGAGGTGGCGTTGCAATTTGAGATTCAACAACATTTGTCAAGAAATTAATTTTATCCCCCCATCGCTGCGTATTAAGGACCCTGTGAATAATTCATATTCAAAGAGGATAATGATTGAAGTACGGAAGAAACTTCTGAAAGCTAGAATTGATGGTTGCCATTCATCAATCAGATTCCTTTGCAAAATAATTAAAGAACTCATAGCTTTAGTATCAGACAAAATTCCCCTACCTGAATTGACAGACCTTATCGTTGACACCACCAAAGCGGTCAAGCGACAGGATATAGCCATCAGAAGAAAACATGAGGCCAAACTGAAGCATTGGCCCAAGAAATATTCATTTCCATATAAGAATGATCAAAATGCAATATTGAACCTCACAGGTAAAGATTTGAGTATCTCGCAAACAGGTATTCTGAACAAAGGTTTAAAATTTAGACATCCCAGTGCTACGGATAATTATCTGACGATTAGTGCCCTTGAGACGTCCATAGCATCTTTTAACCACCAAGAAAAGAATAATATCAGAAATCTAGTCGCCAGCAAAATAGCCAATACTAGAAGATTAAAAAACCCTTCGCTTAATAAGGAAGAATTGATTGCCATCAAACAGTTAAAAGAAAATTCTGACAAAATAATAACCAAAGCGGATAAAGGATCTACTACAGTTATTATGAACAAAACAGATTATAGACGAAAGATCCAGGATATTTTGGATGATGCCAATATTTTAAACAAATAGATTCCAATAATAATTCAAAAGCTATATCATTATTTAAGCGTACGTTAAAGGCCTTAGAGAAATATTAAATTATAACGGGTACACAACTGAAACAATTCACAGCTAAATTGAACTCTATTCCATATATTTATGGGTTACCGAAAATTCACAAAGAAAACATTCCCCTCAGACCTATTATTGCTTATCACCTCTCACCCGCCATGCCCTTATCTCGATTCTTATCATCGTACCTAACTCCTCTCATCCGTCCAACAAATAGATATTCAATAACCTGTATAACTGATTTTTTAAATGAATTGAGAAACTCAAAACCAATGACAGATTGCATCATGGAGTCATTTGATGTTGTGGCCTTATTCCTCAGTCTTCCTCACCATCTAATTATGAATAATTTGAAAGAAATATTGGAACGAAACTTAACTAATCCTGCAGAAAGCTCCATTACTTTATTTAAATTATGTCTATCAACATCTAACTTCAGGTTTGAAGATAAACTCTACCAACAGATATGTGGCTCTCCTATGGGAAGCCCGCTTTCATTGATTGCGGCGGAGATTGTCATGTCTGATTTAGATAGATGGATCAACAGTTTTGTGGAATTAGGTATAAGAAAATGGTATAGGTATATAGATGATGTATTTTGCGAATTCCAAAAAGGAAAAGAGCATCAAATTTTAAATACTCTAAATAGATATAACTCCCAAATCAAATTTACTATGGAATTAGAAACCAAATCGGTGTTACCTTTTCTTGATATCCTAATTTTAAAAACAGAACAGAAATTCCACTCCACAGTCTACTATAAACCCGGCATAGAATCTTCGTATTTAAATTTTAAATCATACAGCCCAATAGGACACAAAATATCTATAGTGAAAACGTTAACTAAACGAATATGGACACATTGTTCTCTACCGATTTTCAAGAAAATTGAAAAACGAAATATCATCCAAAATCTAAGAAATAATGGATTTCCAATAGATTTTATATATAAACATTTCTACAACCAATCCCTCCCTATAAAACAAACAATATACCGGGCAAATAGTTATCTACAATATTCACCTGCTAATGAAAGATTATCCCATGAATTGAGGAAATATGGCATAAAATGCTTATTTAGAAATTCCCGAACCATAGGCCAGATCATTAGAAACCCCATAACCAAATCCAATAATAATACAGAGTCTAGAAACAAGCAGAACGCTATATACTCCATCTCCTGCCGACAGTGCAATGCTTCTTACATAGGAGAGACCAGCAGATCAATAGAAATAAGAGTTAATGAACATAGCCGTAATATCAGAAACCAAGATAACAAATCCTTAATATTCCAGCACGAAAATTCTACAGGTCATCAATTCAACCTACAAGATGTCACATGTCACTTCCATAGCATATTCTCCAAATACAATAGACTCATTCTAGAATCTTTAATCTCCAAAGACAATAATAGCATAAACAGAAGAATTGATCTACCCCAACAGTTCCAGCATATTCAACGCAGATGATGCCAACCCCCAACGAAACAGTACCCTCTACAACTGCCACTATTTTTATTTTTGAATTTTTAAATGTATTTCTCTGAATCTCTATTGTATCTGTAGCACGCATTTGCGGAGCCAGTGGCCTGATGAAGAGCGACCGCGCGAAAGCTTGCCTCCCATACCTTAATAAAGAAACTCTGCAAATATTTTAAATTTATTTAACTCAATCATAATATTATTTGCATCAAAACTTCAAGTACAAATATATATATTTATTTACTAGCGGACGTACCCGGCTTTGCCCGAGGTTTTACCCGAGTAAAGGTTTGTCTAACGAACATTTGTTAAAACAATTCTCTATAAACTTATAAAAAAATATATATATATATTTTGATAATTTGAAACTCGTAAATTTGAATCTCTCGATAAAGTGAACATTTTTTCCCGGTCCCTGTGTGCCGTGTCATCCTGAATTTTGTCTTTCCTAATTTTTTACATTACAAAATCATCGTTTTATCTAGTGAACATTTTTTCCCGGTACCTTGAAAAATACACGATAAGTTGAATAAAATCAATATTAATTGGTTCCCTCGGTAATTGGAAGTTAAAGGAATAGTATCTTCGCCTTGAATTGTATCATTATTCTTGTCTCAAATAAATTGCCGTGTCATCCTGAGATAATCTTACTTTTGATAAATAATCTTCAAGATAACAAACTTAGTGATAAGAAAACTTGTTATCATCGTCACAATGGGGGCGCTGCTTGCGAGTTAAATCTACAAATCTGCAAATAACTCTAAGGATATTCAAGATATACATGAAATTATTTTTCAAAAACCTTCCCGGTGATATACCTAATAATATCCCAAAATTTCACGGCGATTGGATGTATGGTTTTTGAATCTATAGAGTACAGACAGACAGACATTCAATTATATATATATAGATTATCCCTAGTACACGTGGTACAGGCCATGATAATCATGGTGGGCAGTTAGCGACTGCTTTTACTATAAGTGCACCACATGTCTACACATGTGAAAAGCAGTTCGACTTACAAATGTGCCATAGCCTCGTTTGGTTACTTGCACTCGCTGGTGGGGACGTATAATTTGAAAACTAGAAGAGGTTTACACCCATTTAAATACCCCCTGATCTCGTAATTTGAGGATTTATTCACATATCACTGAGTAGCACAGTAGTAATAAACAAATTCTATTTTATTTTGGATTAGTCTTGCAGGTCCTCCTAAGAGGCGAAGTATAGAATTATTCAATCATTTTACTTACAGTGGTAGATACTCATTTATGGTTCTATTCCTGCACTTTAAAAATTACTACAAAGATCCCATAACGATAAAAATAATTGTGTATCGTTTTGTTTTTTTGCTCTTGGGATTTGCTTCTAAAATGGAGTGAACCCAGAATATTGCTAGAGGAGTTAGTGGAGGGATGGTAATAAACCGTCGATTTTTCCGACATCCACGACTCGGGATGGAATCCCACATTGGACACTTCTGAAGAGAAAATGCCTGAATGGCACCGATACTTGCAGAAATTCAACGCCATCAGTAAATTCCAGTAACCAAACGTGGCTGGCATACTGATAAGTACAAAAGTCCAACTGCTTTCTATATGAGTAGACATATGGTGAACTTACAGTACAGGTAGTTGCTAGATACCCACTATGATTATCACAGCTTGTGCTACATGTACTTGGGATAAGTATCTATATATTGATAAGGGCTTTGCCTGAAAAAAAAAATGTTTATGGTTCTCTTCAGTGTCCAGGGGCTTTGATTTCATGGAGTCTCACTCTAGATCTTTAGAAAAAAAATTCTGACTAATTTGTTATCCAATTGGCCCATCTACTAAGTCAACCAAGCACCGAATTCAGAAGATGCAACAAATTTCCTTGTGAGTGGAAATGTTCTTGAAATCAAGACCTCACGTAACTGGGAGATGGCATAGCTTAGAACAACGATTTTTGGTGGATTTTCAAATCCAGAAAATTCTGTATGATAACAGATTGACCAAACCGAGTCTGTTTGACTGCAGAGCCAGACTATAGGTGATCGTAATTTAATCCCTCCCTCGCCAACTTCATTATATTTACTCCGCATATTTACTAAAAATCGATATATTTCCGAAAAAAAGTTCAATTTTAATTATTTAGGCCCAAACATTGACTACCATTGTTGTAAAAAGACTCTCACTTTAGAAACCGAACTACTAAAGAGCTAAACGATTATGTTATCCAAGAAAATAAAATGATCAAGCAACCAGTGATCAAAGCTATCAAGCAACCAATGATCAAAGCGATCAAACAGCCAATGATCAAAGCGATCAAGCAACCGATAATCAAAGTGATCAAGCAACCAATGATCAAAGGTATCAAGCAACCGATGATGAAAGCGATCAAGCAACCAATGATCAAAGCTATCAAGCAACCGATGATCAAAGCGATCAAGCAAACGATTATCAAAGCGATAAAGCAACCGATGATCAAAGCTATCAAGCAACCAATGATCAAAGTTATCAAACAACCGATGATAAAAGCGATCAAGCAACCGATGATCAAAGTGATCAAGCAACCAATGATCAAAGCGATCAAGCAAACGATTATCAAAGCGATCAAGCAAACGATGATCAAAGCGATCAAGCAAACGATGATCAAAGTAATCAAGCAACCAATGATCAAAGCGATCAAGAAAACGATTACCAAAGCGATCAAGCAACCGATGATGAAAGCGATCAAGCAACCGATGATCAAAGCTATCAAGCAACCGATGATCAAAGCGATCAAGCAACCGATGATCAAAGCGATCAAGCAACCAATTATCAAAGCGATCAAGCAAACGATTATCAAAGCGATCAAACAAACGATGATCAAAGCGATCAAGCAACCGATGATCAAAGCGATCAAGCAACCAATGATCAAAGGTATCAAGCAACCAATGATGAAAGCGATCAAGCAACCAATGATCAAAGCTATCAAGCAACCGATGATCAAAGCGATCAAGCAAACGATTATCAAAGCGATCAAACAAACGATGATCAAAGCGATCAAACAAACGATGATCAAAGCGATCAAGCAAACGATGATCAAAGCGATCAAGCAACCAATGATCAAAGCGATTAAGCAACCAATGATCAAAGATACCAAGCAACCGATGATGAAAGCGATCAAGCAACCAATGATCAAAGCGAACCGATGACCAAAGCGATCAAGAAACGTGGTGCAAGCTGTACCAACAGACAAGGGCCAACAGCCCGGAACGCGGTACGTGTTAGATTTTTTTTTATTAATCAAGAATGGGTATTTGGCCAATTCTGAAATAATAAAAAAATCAACGAAAATTTGATATTTATTACGATAGATGGCGCAAGCCATCAGCAACGTTCAATTGCCCGATACGGAGATAACTTTTTTTTTTCTTTTTCTAATTATCATAATCAAGTGTAAATAAGGCTGTTATGATAGGTAGAGAGAGAGTTAGGCGTACACTCCAGAAGTGATATCATACCAGATAAGTTCTTATCTAATCTTTGACTTTTTGTTTCACAGCAGGAACTGGGTGAGTAGTTCATGCCTTCTATTCTACTTTGACGTTTTTAATGTGTTTAATTACTTCAATTAAATGTGCTTTTGTATGCATCTATTGATAATTGCTCTTTATTTTTTATATATTCTTTCTTTTTTTATTTCATTGCTATAGCTTCACACTCTCTTTATTAGTTGTCTAAAACAAAGGAACTAAACCAAAACACAACTACACATGAACAAAACTTAAGGAAGTGGAAAGTCTTTGATATCACCGGGCATTTATTTTATTGTAGGAGACAGAGGCAATTTTGTTTGCACTTGGTTATCTTGTTTGTCTTCAATAAAGGTCACTGTGTATCAAATTTCTTTTGAAGTTATTGTCTGAATCCAGATATACATGCTAAAAGGTAAAACTTCTTCATGTTTTATCCATGAATGTACCTAATTCAATTTTATAATTAATACAAACATAAATGCAAACATTGTTGCATATGGAAAAACAATAGAAAAAAAAAGCACATGTGCTCGTGGTTAGGATTTATTTTTAATTGTTGCATATGTAAAATCTATTAAAATTTTGAAATAATTGACTGAATACTTGGGTCAATAAATGTTTAATATTCTTGAATTTTAAATAAATTGAAGAGATTTATCCGGGAATACGTTTCTTTATTAGAGTTTTTATCTCGATATATATGTATTTATGCATGTATATTTTCGTCCGCTATATACGTCCTCAATACGTAAATAAGCTGGCTAAAATTTTAACAGTATATAGAGTTGAATCTGGAAAAACGTCCGATTTTTATATCTATATCTCGTTTATCCTTGGAGTTATATACAAATTTTCTAACAAATTTGCTGATTTCACTCGGAACCAACGCCTCACTGCGGTGGAGATAGGTTTCGGTTGTGGCAGGAAGCTTGCTGCATGTCTGAAAATTATCTCTGTGTGGATCTTCTATTTAATTTAGCACAGTAGTTTAATATCTATTAGTATTCTTAATTTTTATTATTTAATTTATTTTAACCAAGTTTCTGGGAGTGGGTCAAGGGATTAGATTGCTGATTTGCTAATTGTTGTATATATTAATTAATTGTTCTCACAGTGTGTGTGTGTAAGCTCACAGGTAAATAGGCGCTAACCGAAAGAAAAAAAAAGTTCCTTTGTTTAATATTAGTTTCTCTTTTATATTTGTTCTCTCTCTTGTAAATCAATAATGTTTAATTAATAATATTCTTGAAATCAGTTTCATTAAAAAATTCTAAATCAACACTAATTGAATTGCGTAAACTGTTTATAAGCCTTTATAAAGATGGTATTGGCTACTTTAGGCGCACTAGATTAGCAAATCAGCAATCTATAGGGCCTATCTTGTTAGCCTCCGCCTCCCTCTAATGGCCAATGCGTTTCTTCCCAGTCAATAAAATGTTAAATTTGTCAAAATTAACTACATACCTTCTCCGCTAATCAATATTTCCTCACAAAACCGAAACCTAATCAATTTTCACAGGTAGAACGGCCTTGAATGATTTTGGTTTCGGAATTTGTCAAAATTAACTACGTACCTGCTCCCCTATTCAATATTTTCTCACAAAACCGAAACCTAACCAATTTTCACAGGTAGAACGGCCTTGAATTATTTTGGTTTCGGAATTATTTCAAACGATGCAACCATGTTATTACGGTATGCGCGCAATCAAAGGGTTAAGTAATGTGCTTCGATAAAAAGTGATGTGACTGGCTGTAGTACAGTGGCTGTACAGACCTTTGTTGGTATTATTCCACCATCATAACTTTGACGTTCGTGATCATCTGTCTGACTATGAAGAATAGAGAAAGGCGGAGACAATGACAATTAACAACTTTATTGACTCCTGAGAAAGGTGGAGAGAAATTTGAAGATTTCGGTAATAAACATTCTAAAATCGAAAGATGGTTATGGGCGAATATTTTGAGATGTTTAGCCGAAATCAAATTGATTGGGCCGCGGGTGAGTGGGTTAAGAACCTTGAGGTTCGTGAGAGACAAAATGAGGGGGGGAAAAGAGCTTTGTGCACTCGAACGGGGACGTAGATAATAAAAAAAAGCATCTTGTTAGACTTCTCAAACCCAAATGTGGGGACATGGTTCACTGAAGGAGAATGTGTCTTGACATAGATCGAACTCGAATTTAAAAAAAAAAGTCATCAAAATGTAATGACACTTCTTTCATACAAACCTGAAGAGAATAAAATTGTTTTGATACTTTCAACTATGAACTATGATGCAAATATAGATGCTTTAACAGGAAAATTGGAAAAGTCAGAGATGATCACGTTTTATAATAAGACAAAGGGTATCGTAATGGCATCAGTAGATAAAAAGGCAATCTTGATTGAGGGAATAAGAATCTGGGGCCGATATATAGATGATGTTTTTGCAGTGATCCGCAAAGAAAATCTTAATGAAATCATGGTCATGTTGAATAATTTAGAAAGAGGAATAGAATTCACGGTTGAAACAGAAAAGGAGGGATTTTTATCATTCTTAGATGTAGGACTAACTCGCAAAGAAGATGGTTCAATTTTAACCAGCGTTTTCAGAAAGCCAACAGACTGTGGTATACATCTAAATTTTAACTCCAATAATCCTATGATGCATAAAAGACAGGTGATAAAATCTCTTGTACAAAGAGCCAAACAAGTATGCACAGACCGAGATATTTATAAAAAAGAGATAATGAAAATTCGAGCAGAACTAGAACAATCTGATTATCCAGTTGGTTTCACAAACAAATGGATTAGAAGATATGAAATAGATAGGCCAAATTCAAATAGGAATAAAGATGATCGCAATAATATAATTATTCCATATCTGAGAGATATAGATAACGAAATATCTAGAATTTTGAGAAAATTTAAATATAATATTTGGTATAGTACGGGACAAAAAAGGGAATTTTTAACTAGAAATAGAATAATGAAGGATAACATAGGTACATCAAAACCAAGTAATGTAATTTATGGAATTAAATGCACACAATGTGACAAAATTTACGTAGGAGAAACAGGCCGTAATTTAGAGACTAGGATTAAAGAACACCAACAGGATTTAATGGGGAGAAGGGCGTTAAGCAAAATTGGGGAACATGCATTATATTTAGGACATAGGCCAGATTGGAGTGATATTGAGATATTTCATAGGAATATAAAATTAAAAAAAGAAAGATTATTTTTAGAGGGGTGGGTATCACGGGAAATGGGGAAAAGAACTTTAAATGTATATGAAGATATTCCGCTGCAATACAATTTGTTTTTAAATTTAAAAAAGTAGTTATAAAGGGTAAGTATAAATTGTACATAATATATATCGATTAATATATACTATTGTGAAATATTTTAAATGTTATTATTATTTTTTATATTTATTTTTGTTTACAATTTCTTAATATATATAAATATGTATATCATAATTTTATTTCAAAGATCGTAGTCTTAGTGAGTTAAATATTTATTTTTGACTCGTGCTTTGGATGTTGTACAAAATTTCGAATATCGCGTGAGAACGCCCTTAGAGCCTTAGACCAATTTTTATCGCCTTGCTACATGTTTTAATTTTTATTTGCTCCTGACGAGGACAAAAGCTTTTTGTCGAAACGTCGAGGTAATAAAAAGATTTATACTGGCCGAGGTGTCTTTTTTCAAGAAATATGAATGCCGGCCAGGCAGCCTCTATCTTCACGACAAAGGGTGGTGTAGATGTGATGAACGAAATGACAACTACATATAACTGTGCTAGATATTCAAGAAGATGGTTATTTTTATTCTCTTTTGAACACACATTGGAGCAATAAATTACCAGATCATTCATTTTGATCATAGCAATGCGTCACAAGTTAACCCTTAGTTACTCACGCCAATTTTACTGACGTTGGTACTCGCGCGGGGTCTGGTAGACCCCAATATTTTACAATGAATAAAATACTTGAAAAATAAAATATTGATATAATTTTTGCTTGCATCCGAAAGAATACAGTCTCTACTTTACAAAAATATAAATAAATTATAAAAATTACATTATTGATTATTTTTATCTGATAAAATTGGTAATATGGCAAAAAATCTAAACTATCAATATATACGAACAATTTCCTTAAAAATATGAATGAAAATCTAAATTATTTTTGTGCACACTTCTTGTAAAGTGTTTTTGCGTGTTCAGTATAAATATGTTTAGCGCATTTAGCATATATAATTTTGGATTTTCGGTTTTGAAGCGATCACAAAATTGGCAACGCTTCCGTTTCGCTGACGATGTGACCCTGGCTGATTTTCCTCTTGAAGAAACACTGTATCTTTATATCTGTCAATTAATTATAACATTTTAGGACTTACTTGTTGTGGCTAATCTATAGAAGAATGTGTAGATGTTTTTGGTATATTTTTTAGTGGAAAACATTTATTTTCCCGTTTTTCTAGTTTTAGATCAATTAGCCCAATTCCTATCTCTTTAAAAAACTATTTTCTTTTTAATTTTACTAAATTTTTGTTCATTTTATATATAACTTCTGTTGAAACATTGATGAAATATATGGAGACACAATGGCCATCTCCTTGTCCTCCTACTTACCGTGTAATGTTACACAATTAATCAACTACATCTGATTTTGTTTCATTACAATTTTTTCCACTATATTCAGGATCTATTTGTTTTGTGTAGTCCATGATTGAAATTAAAATAACTGCTTTGGACTTTTTCGTGGTACATATGAAACCAGTGTACTCTCTCTTTCCTTGAAACCAAAAATGGAAGAGTGAGTTAAACGTAGCTTTTGTAGCAAAAAATTGTGCGTAATTTTCTCGTTTTTATTTTATTCATTGTTTCTAAAAAACTAAATAAGGTCATAGAAAAAAATATAAAAAGCGTTGCCGAGCTATAAGGCAGCTTACCTATTTCACCATGCTTAAAAATTAAAGTTACGTTATTACTCGCGCTGGGTCCAGTTGACCCCAACTCCATTGTATTGACTATTATAGCGCAACAAAATAAAGTTAATACATGTCTGTAATAATGTGTTGAAGTTCTGGTTGACTCTTGTAGAACCTCGTCGACTCTCGCTATAAGTTGTGGCAACCGAGGGTCAAACCTGTAATAACCGAGAGGGACAGTCAGGGCGTGGAGAGTTTTCCAGTACCTCTCTGCACCTTGTAGGACCTTTAACAGTTCTCACAGGGTACAGGCAGTCGTGGTCGAGGCAGAGTGGAAAAGCTTGGGAATGTCCACACACACAAAACGAAGCGACACAGTTGAAAGAAGGAAAGTTCCTTGAATAGATAAAAAGGCGAGCCAAAAGCAAAGATGGAGATCGAGAAGGTTTCTTACTGTTTTACATGGTCGATGAGTTGGTGACAACCGGCGACACGCGGATGGGGAACTCACTGGAACTGAACTGACTGCTGTTGCTACGGGCCTTTTTATACTACGAGAATTGGGTCATGCACGTGTCACACGTGTCGATGGACACCGGACACTGGCGACGGTCTGTCGGCTTCCAATCTATCTTTAGAAGTTACTTTGTAATTCTCTCAATCTTGCTTTTAACTCAGCTTTTAATCTATTATATAGTTTTATTTATTCATCCTCAGTACATTACATATGGTGATGCAAGGACACATGTCAATTATGCGTATAATTATTTATAGATTTGTTTCTATATACAACATAACAATCTTGTTATAAGTATTAATATAGGGTTGTTGGTTTAAATTATCATAGATGGGCCCAGGGAGTGAAAGGGTTTATCCGGGTTTAAGCGGGTAAAGCCTCTCTAACACAGGTAAGTAATTAAAATGTCTTTTAATTAATTAAAACTGTGAGGGTAAAGGGCTATAGCAAGATGTTTATTTGGATATATCTGAAAATTATAAAAATAAAACTTATGTTTAATTTAAAAGTTATGATATTCATTATAAAAGAGAACTGTAGATAAAACCTTTGTTTGATAAAAATTAATGATGATGTTCTAAGAGATTGTTGGCGGGCGTTGGAAAGGGTTAGGGGTTGAAGAATATGCAATTGTAAGTGTTGCACAGACAATCAAATACTGAGATCCAGGTGCAAAGCGAGGATATAGACTTGTGCGTCTTCCTAGGCAATGTTTCACCTGTGATCCTGTATAAGGTTACAGTGCTTTGTCACAATTGTAGGGTTATTGGGTTGAAAAGTTGTTGAAGAAAAGAATTAATATGATTGAAAGGGGTGGTAGAGCCATGCGATAAGTAGAATTGTTGTATCGACAGTAGGTGGTCTGACTTGACTTGAAATCAAAGGTTGATTGTGGTCCGCAAGAGTTGAAAAAATTGAAAGTTGGAAAAAGTGAACGCTTTGTGCATGCGTTGGTGATGTGCTCTGCGGATGATTGAAATAAACTTTTGAAACGTGTTCAGACCAAAAGTCGAGACTTGTACTTCTGGGGAACTGTGTTCAAAGAGTTTGTTGAATTAAGAAATCAAAAAGAAAAAATGTCAAGCAGTACTGTCGTTTCTATGATGGTTTGAAGCAATGGCTGAAATAGGTAGTGAAAAAAGTATAGGGAAGTGATTAGTAAGAATTTGATTGTTGAAAACGATTGTTGTATGCCCGATAGTTGCTGATAAATAAACATTGTCATATAATAAAGTTACTTAAACAAAAATATAGTGAATAAAAAGATAAAAATATGATTGCGGATAAAAAAAAAAAGCATAAGTGGATAAGATCAAACATGTAATATAAAAAAGATATAATAATGAATTAGTAATATATAAAAGATATAATAATGAATTAAAAATGATTATTGAAAGAATTAAATGTTTTGTCATACTAAAATAATATCATGAAAAATAAAATTGTTAAAATAAAGTTGTTAAAATAATGTTGGAATAAAAATTTGATTATATAATTGAAAAGTAAAAAAAATAAAAATAATTATTCAAGATTTTATACAAAAATTATAATATAATTAAAGGTCATTAATGATTAGATAAATGTTAAGTAGTAAAAAATGGAACAAAAATTGTCTCTTTTGAAGAAAAGTTACAACTGTGGTGTGTAACTAGGTCATTTTCCTTTGGTAAACATCGGTGTTTCTATGTTTCTCTAAAACTGGAAATACGTGAACTGACATGTTCATGGTGATATGTTAAATTGGGTAATGATTGGTAAGTCAATTAATTATAGGTGCTGCAATCTATCCGTCCTGCGAGTTGGATCACGAGTTTCAAGTACAGGCTTGTCGGTGGTGGTAAACTGAAACTGGTGTCAACATGGCGGCGGTGGCTTTGTTGCCGGCTGTTTGCTGGGTTGTTTATTTTTGCTGGCGGTGTGGTGAATCATCCTGCTGGCTAGAAAAAAATCTCTCAGCACAGTGGTACTTGCCTATTTGAAAATATAGTTTTCTCGGTGTTCGCAAGCGTTGTGTCTCGACGTTGTTGCGGACTTATTAAAAAAAATGTTATTCAATGATGTCAGGTTTAGATGTGTGTAAAAGTGCGACTTTCGACGGGACACGCTTTGGGGTGTGTAGTGTCACAGGCATGAAGGCGTCTTTGTGGCCTATTAAGTGAGAAAATTGTTGTGGTGCGCTGTGTGACACTAGTGAGTGGATTGAATAGAAAGGTGTCACGTGAAGTCTTTGTTTTTGGTACAGCATCTAACTAGTTTCCGAATGAATAACAAATTTATTAGTCATGGGTGGTTGTTGTACGAAACACATCGAGAATTTTCAGATTGTTATAGAGGTGGCATGTTTATCGTGAAATCTTTGTGTTCGCGACGATATGGAGCTCGTGTGGCTCGAAATTGGACGTGTTGTTAAATCGCGCGTTAAAATGGTGGCCAATTGGAGAAAGTGATGTGGGAATGTGTTGAAGTTCGTTCCGAGAGATGTGTGAATTATTAATAATTATGCATGTAAAAAGAAAAGGACGAGGGAGTGTAGCTATGCTGGAATTTTTAACTTGCTTTGGGGAAGGACAGTTACATTTCTAGTTGTGCTTTTGAAGATAGTGTATCTTTCAATTTTTGTATTAAAAAAAATGCGTTTCATCTATGTTTATTAAAATTTGAATATACTTTTTAAATCGTTGATTATGGTAGTGCGAAAATTATACTTGTAAAAGGGCAATGGCATGATAGTGACTTATAATTTGAATGGGGCGTGTACATAAAATAGTGAACATAACAATGATTTTTGAAAAGTTTTGTGTATTTAAGTAAGACATTGGTGTTTTTTGGTATAAAAATAAGGTATTAAGAGAAACACACAAATAAGTTTAGAATTATGATTCGAGTAATTTAAATATAATATGAGTTTTTTAATGTAAAATTGAAAGTAATGAATTAAAATTTAAAAGTTTCTTAAAATAAAGTAAAAATTGATAAATGAGGGTGTACAATATTTAAAATTTGAATTGAAATGCTATAAAAATGGTAAAATTTGATTTAAAAATGATTACAGTGAAAATAAACATTATATTTATGGAAAATTAAGTTGTGAACATGAGGAGAGAGTTAAGTAGAATTTTTAAAAACTCACAGTTTTTATGATTGTTCAGTCAGGAGACTTGGTCTTTGGTTGTTGTCCTGATGACGTGGAAGGCGTCCCATGTAGAGCTTGTAGAAGCTTGTGGATTCTGTTTGGCGATGGTGGCATGTCGTCTGGATGGTTGCGTTGTAAGGCCGAAGGTGGGTAACTTCTCACCGGCTTATTTTGCGGGATGTTCGGCTGTGTCGTTGAGGGGAGATTGCTTGGTCGTTTCGTTGGAATGGCGTGCTTGTTCCTCCATCTTTGCTTCTTGGCTCTTCTATCTATCTGGACAGTCTTTTTACCTTCTTCGTTGTGGTCTCCTTCGTTGTGGTTATCCTGTCGACTCTCTGTAATAATGTGTTGAAGTTCTGGTTGACTCTTGTAGAACCTCGTCGACTCTCGCTATAAGTTGTGGCAACCGAGGGTCAAACCTGTAATAACCGAGAGGGACAGTCAGGGCGTGGAGAGTTTTCCAGTACCTCTCTGCACCTTGTAGGACCTTTAACAGTTCTCACAGGGTACAGGCAGTCGTGGTCGAGGCAGAGTGGAAAAGCTTGGGAATGTCCACACACACAAAACGAAGCGACACAGTTGAAAGAAGGAAAGTTCCTTGAATAGATAAAAAGGCGAGCCAAAAGCAAAGATGGAGATCGAGAAGGTTTCTTACTGTTTTACATGGTCGATGAGTTAGTGACAACCGGCGACACGCGGATGGGGAACTCACTGGAACTGAACTGACTGCTGTTGCTACGGGCCTTTTTATACTACGAGAATTGGGTCATGCACGTGTCACACGTGTCGATGGACACCGGACACTGGCGACGGTCTGTCGGCTTCCAATCTATCTTTAGAAGTTACTTTGTAATTCTCTCAATCTTGCTTTTAACTCAGCTTTTAATCTATTATATAGTTTTATTTATTCATCCTCAGTACATTACATATGGTGATGCAAGGACACATGTCAATTATGCGTATAATTATTTATAGATTTGTTTCTATATACAACATAACAATCTTGTTATAAGTATTAATATAGGGTTGTTGGTTTAAATTATCATATGTCTACATATTTATTGTCATATAAAATTAAGCTACTAAAGTTTTGATCTCCAAATGTTTTATAGAATTCTAGATATTTAATGAAATAAGTGTGTCTGGGGACCCCGCGCGAGTACTTAAGGGTTAAATAAAGATGTCATTTTTTGAAATAGTCGCCCTTAGAGAAAGTTCCAATTGTCAGGATGGGCAAAATCCACACAATAAATGGAAGAATAGTGCTTGAATTAATAGAAAGAGAATAAGATATTTTCAATTTGAAGAATCTGGTCCATCCATAAACCAAAAAATAGAGAAAATACATTGATTAAAAAGGACAGACAGAAAACTATTGAATATTGCTGGTTGGTATTCACTTTTGTGTAAAGAACACTCAGTAATCATTTTTCTAAATGCTATAAAGTAAAAATATCTCTAATATACAAATAATAAAAAAGTAATAAACATTCATTTGAAATTATATTTTGTAATCTCTTCAACATACAATTGTTTTTTTTTCATAAAATTATGCTAATAGTTAAAATTTTACTATATTTTAATTTTGATTCAATAAAATAAATTAAACCTCATTTTTTATAAAACTCAGAATCATACGTATGTTTATTCAAACACTAAAATCTTATCACAGACTAACAATAAAATATTGAAGAATATTTGATTTTGAGGGTAAATTTTATACCTACCGCGACCTTCCAAGGTATAGAAGAGGGCACGACCGAGTTAAGGATAATTCTGTCTAGACTCGCAGCTAATCATTTTTCCCCCTGATTAACCACCTACTTAAAACCTATATATATTATATATTTTTCTATACAGTTACGAGCGTCATGCGTTCTTAATTCTTCATTTTTCATCTCTTTCACCGTTTGCTTTTTTTTTTGGAATGGCGCTCTTCTATTGGTTGGCTACGATCACGCCACCTTTGCCCCCCCCCCCACTCGCTTTTTCGTTTTTGTAACTATTGTGTTGGAGCAGGTCGCTCCTTAAATAAATGCATATATTAGTTAATAACTAAATGGAATCCTCTCTTTCTTTTTCCCAGTAAGAGACGCCTACGGAAGCCAACAGTACATAGACAGATAAAGCACATAGGCTATAGTTATTAACTAACATATGCATTTATTTAAGGCGCCAATTTATAATTGTAACAAATAGTATTTGAATCAAAACATTCAATCGGGTAAAACACGGGCGTTGCCCGGGTCATTCGGCTAATTTTTCTATATGTACAACTAGTTTTTGAATACAGTAGAACCTCCCTTTAGCGGACACCTCTCCACAAAGGACAGTTTTCATTTGCGAAATTACCAATTTTACTATTTAGCAACTCTCCGATAAGAGGAAACCTCTTCCTAAAGGACACTTTAGCCCTGCAATTAGGTGTCCTTTACAGGGAGGTTCTACTGTAAATAATACCTATTTACACATGTTTGTTTAGAGTATGTTAATATTGTTCCTTTATATCAACTTATTTATTTCCTTATATTGATAAGGCACAATTTCAGATAACTGTCTTCTTCTTATCTGTTATCTTGTTTACACACTTGATAACAGTAACTATTTAAAACATGCAGTGGTAAAATTTCTCATTCAATACTTTTGACTGAAGATGGTAACAACGCTGTTACCGAAATGTCACACACTATTCTATTTATTTATTTGGATTTGGTCTTATTACCTTGCCTTATATGAAAAAATGATAGAAAAAAATAAAAAGGTCAGGTGTTGATATTAAAAATGGCATATCCTGACCAGGAGCACATATGCTTTACAGAAGACAGAGCATTTTTATTTTTAATATCAACACCTGACCTTTTTATTTTTTCTATCATTTTTTCATGTGTTAAGTGTATTTACGCAAGTTTGGCCTTAAATATTTTTGGTCGCAGTGGTACAGCCTACTCTACGCTGACGAGCGCTAAAAGCGCGAAACGCGTTCATGGATGGCTTTTCTTGATTTATCAAGAAATTGGGTTGGCCAAATATCAGGGAACAGGTAAATCAATGTTTAGTTGATTTCTGTTCCACCAGATGGCGCTCTGCCTTCTGTAAAGCACATGTTCTCCTGGTCAAGATATGCCATTTTTATCTTTCATTTTCTTATATATCAACTTATTTACATATATATATATATATACTACATAAAGTTGATATAAACAGTGAGTGTTAGAATTCTAATTCAAAGAAAGTATTATATGAAATGATCCCCAATTTTATTCCAAATCCATTTACAAACATTTTGATCTTTATTTCCATTCCCACATTTTAACTATCAATTTTGTTTGTTCCAGATTCCCATTGATATACAAATGGCTACTTTTCCATGTCCCAATTCTACAGATGGCTGTGGAGAATATTTTAAAGATCAAAATAGTCTAAAAAAACATAAACAAGGTTGTTTTTTTAACAAGTTACAATGCCCTCTGAGCTGTGGTATGCTTGTCAGACGTAGAGAAATGGGGGAGCATACTTCAATGGGATGTTCCTGTCGTTTGACCCCGTGTCAATACTGCCACAAAGAATTCCCAAACTACCAGCTTCAATATCATATTGTAGCCTGCCAAAAAAATATAAACTTACAAGAAAGACTGAGAACAGAAGAAAATCCTGAAAATATTTCTGAAGAAAACCGGGCATTTTGTGATACAATAATAAAGGAAGAAGACATGAGTGATGGCATCTCAATTCACAGCATCCATGATGAAGACGATGATCAAAGTATAATATCCCTAGATTCCCTTGAAGATAAGCCAGCAGTTAGAACCTCCCAAGAAGGAGATACCAAACCAACAGCCTTCCTTATTGCAATTGAAAAACTTAACACTATCATTCAACAAATGCAAGATCTTTCAAACGATTTAAAAGATAAATTTGCGACACATCAAACCCAGAATCCTTCAACAACAGACCATCAAAAAACTATAGCAAAAGAGACTCAACAAAGTAGTGTACAGATATCTCCTACAACTAATTTCTCCCATAGTTCTACTATAAATGAAAGTTCAGAAGCAAAACCATCCACTTCCCAGGCTATGGAAAGCAATGTTCATGGATCTGGCCAAAAATCCCAAACTTCAACAATCCAACTCAATTTAGAATCTGGAAATGAAAACTGGCTTCATCAAATTAACTATAAATTGTTAAAGAACTCTATTGCTAAAGAGATTTATGCCAATCCTAATCAAAATAGAAAAATAATTGAATTTAAGTTAGCAAATGGGAAAAAATATCTAAATTTGATAGATAAACCTTATGGATTGATTACAGACAAGATCTTAGGCACAGAATATAATATCCATTGGAATTTCTGTCGCCTATTGGATAAAAATCAATTAAAATTTGAAATAAGATTTGAAAATACAGATAGTGAAGATAATGTAAACATATTTTTAAAATATGTTCTTTTGGTTGCAGGAAATAATTTAAATAAGGTTTGCATCAATTCTAAATTCCAACCTGAAGTACAATATTTTATAAATAAGAGTAAATTTGAAAGTAAAATAAACGCAATGGGAAAAATTAACATAAATTTATATATTTGTAAAGCATAAATACATTCTATGCTTTTTACAACTGAATATGCTAAATGAGAAGAAAACTTTTTTTCCCTCAAATTTTCTATATTACCAACTGAACTAAAACAAATAGTATATCTACAAACACAAGGTAATAAGACCAAATCCAAATAAATAAATAAAAAAATATTTATTTGGATTTGGTCTTATTACCTTGTGTTTATAATCTATAATCCAAATTGTATCATTAGTATCTCTACACTAAATTTATCATTTTAGTCACATTTTCAAATCTAAATAAATAATATAAGGTACAATTTATAACATATACAGTAGAACCTCCCTGTAAAGGACAACACCTAATTACAGAACACAAGTGTCCTTTAGAGAGAGGTGTCCTCTTACCACAGAGTTGCAAAAAGCTAAAAAATGGTAATTTTGCAAATGAAAACTGTCCTTTATAGAGAGGTATCCTCTAGCGTGAGTGTCCTCTCATGGAGGTTCTACTGTATTAGAAACAAAAGGTAACAAGACCCAAATAATTGAAATGTTCATGATGTTTTGGTGACAGCATTGTTATAATCATCAGACAAATTACTGAATGATAAATATTGGTAAGGCACAATTTGGATTATCTTGTTGAATGAGAAAAAAATTCTTTCTTTTTTTTTATAGTTGGTAAGATCAGTTGTGCAAACAAGATTTAACTGATAAGAAATTAAAAAAAAAAAAAAAAAAACTTTAAGAATACTATTTTTAGAAGTATAATTTTTGTAAAAAAAAGTTTTTAGAGAAATTTAAAAGCTAATATGTAAATATATTGTTAATATTTCTTCTTTCTTTCGTTCTATTAATTGTAGGACATTTCTTTTGAATAAAAGAAGGCTCCTTTAAAATTGCCTTTTAAAATAATTTTTCTCATAAATCTTTGTTTCATTCAGATTGAAATTATTATGTGCAGGTTTTTTCTATGTTCAAAATTTGCATAATTTTATCCATTTTAGAGCATATTCATTGTTTTTCATTCTTTCTTTTAAAGTTCTGGCTGTTTTTTACTAATTAACATTGGTCACACTTTTCACATTTCTCTTCATAAATTAAAACTGCTCTTTTTGATAATTGGGTGTTCTTGTGTTTGTTGTTGTCGTGTCCAAAGAGATTGTCTCCATCACAGCAGTCGCAATGTCCTTTCTCTCGGGTGTATAAAGATGTTGCTTTGGGTCCATGTTAATTTTCTGCAAGGCTGCGGCCATTGCTGGACATGAGAATCTGTGGGTAGGTGTTATTTCCACACCAGGACATTTGTTACATGTCCTATAGGTTCTTGTGTCATCTGGATGTATTGTCATTCCGTTTCATTCCTAGTCTTGTTATTATTTCTTGTGTTTGTTGTGTATTGAGAAATAGGATTACATGGTTTCCATAAAATAAAAAAATAGATATACTTTAGAATATATTAGAATTTTTTTTTGCAAATAGTTTATAAATGGCATTGTGATGTATTTGGTTTCCTGGTAATTGCACTTTAGGCTTTTAAATCAAAGTATTATTCTTATACCAAACAACTGTACTCAATGCTTCAATACATTAAACATGAATTTACCTCAACAACAATTCTGACTGGCCATAGTTACATTCAAGCAAACTTTGCAAAGGTTATTGAAAGAAGATCCAACTTGCCCCCATTGCCAAGATGAAGACTAAATTGTGGACCAGCTCCTCTTCACCTGCCCAGCCTTCCAATACCAAAGATTCCTGATGGCCTAAGTACAGCATCCATAAAAAATCTCCCAAGAAATAAAACTGCCTGGTTTCATCAATTAGACTTTCACAGACATTGTAAATAAAACCAAGAAGACTTTAAGTTAGAAGGACAGGATCTGTATGATCCAGGAACCTGGGTTATAACTAAATAAATGAATAAAAATGATGTTAATAAGTTTATAATAGTTTTTATAAAAAATTGACTTACCATCCACATGTTTGTCTACTTTCATTTCAACATCATAATATTCATTTGGGTTTGTTCTTATTTGTGTTTAAGAGCACAAGGTAATAAGACCAAATCCAAATAAATAAATAGTGTGTGACGTTCGGTAACAGCATTGTTACCATCTTCAGACAAAAGTACTTTTGTCTGAAGATGGTAACAACACTGTTACCGAACGTCACACACTATTTATTTATTTGGATTTGGTCTTATTACCTTGTGTTTATAATCTATAATCCAAATTGTGCCTTATCAAGGATATTTTAAGAAAAAACAATCGAAATTTACAACAAATTTCATACAAAGAGACAATCAAAATATATAAAGGTAGTAGATGAAAGCATTAAATGCATGAATATTTCTTTTGCGCAAAAAACCAACTTCTACTGCCCTTACTGCAATGAAAAATGCCCAAAAGAAACATTTGTGCATTAATGCTTTCATTTCCCATATATAGATGGTACATTATATTAAATAAATAAAGTTGTCAAAATTCAACATCTAAAGAAATACTGGATGTGGAGTGACTGTATTTTCTTGTATTCGGTGAAAAACCCTTTGGAAAGAGCACCCTATTCTTGTGGCCATTTACCTTGTAGCTTCAGCATGGAATGATGTAAAGATAACAACCTAGGCTAGAGATTGAAAAAGCATTTTTCATATACAGTAGAACCTCTATGAGAAGACACCTCTCTACAAAGAACACTTTTTATTTGCAAAATTACCATTTTTACTATTTAGCAACTCTCTGGTAAGAGGACACCTTTCCCTAAAAGGACACCTTGGCTCTGCAATTAGATGTCCTTTACAGGGTCCGCTACTGTATATTATATAAAGGTACTCTTCGAATTATAGATTAGAAACACAGAGTAATAAGACCAACTCTAAATAGTGTGCAACATTTTAAGAACAATGTTGTTACCATCTTCAGACAAAAGTACTAAAGGAGGAAAAATTTCACAGCATGTTTTAAATACTTACTGTTATCAAGAGTGCAAACAAGATAACTGATATAAAGAAAAATAAATAATCTACAAGAGAAAACCCTAAAAAAACTATTCTTATATAGAAATTTTTACAGAAAAAATATTTTTCATATAATTAAAAGCACATCTGTAAATAACATTTTTCCTCTTTCTTCTATTCTGTTAATTCTAGCACATTTATTTTGAATGAAAAAGGCTTCTTTAAATTGTCTTTTAAAATAATTTTCTAATAATCTAGAATCTTTGTTTCTTTTAGATTGAAACTATTATGCCCTGTGATTTTACTATTTTATACAAGTGCAGAATTCTCAATTTTATCCCATTCTAGACCCACATTCATGGCTTTCCATTCTTTCTTTAAAAGTTCTGGATATTTTTCCTACATAACATTGGTTATACTTTTCACATTTCACTTTACAAATTAAACCTGCTCTTTTTGGTAATTGGGTATTCTTGTGCTTGTTGATATATTTAGAAATAAGAGTTACATGGTTTTCATGCAATTTTTTATTTTTTTCATACTTTTTGAATAATTGGTAAAATTTCTTGAAAACTTTTTACAACATTTTGAATCAAAGTATTATTCTCATAGCAAAGAAACAAATATAAGAAAATACGAAACTATTATAAAGGCGTATGATTCTTTAAAAAAAAAAAAAAAACAATTTCTACTGCCCTTACTGGAATGGAAAAAATTAATGGGAGGGCCTGGCTCATCAGTGGTGAACCCTCCCAGCGGTTTCGCCAGTTTAATCTGATGAGCCAGACCCTCCCATTAATTTTTCCATTGCAGTAAGGGCAGTAGAAATTGTTTTATTTTGAAAAGAATCATACGCCTTTATAATAGTTTCATATTTTGATAACAGATGGCACGCTAATGCATCTTAAATATAAGAAGAGTTGATAAAGCACAGTTTGGATAATAGATTATAATAAAAGAAAATAAGACCTAATCCAAATAATTTATTAGTGTGTGACGTTTCGGCAACAACATTGTCACCATCATCAGACAAAATAATAAAATTTTGTCTGATGATGGTGACAATGTTGTTGCCGAAACGTCACACACTAATAAATTATTTGGATTAGGTCTTATTTTCTTTTATAAGAAGAGTTGATTCAAAATCTAGAGTACAAAAACCAGGAAACTAAATTCATCACAAACACAAGACCAAATCCAAATAAACTATTATATTTTTTTCTTCTTATTTGCTATCTTGTTTACACACCTGATAACTATTTAAAACATGCTGTGATATATTTTCACATTCAGTACTTTTGTCTGAAGATGGTAACAACATTGTTACCGAAATGTCACACACTATTTATTTATTTGGATTTAGTCTTATTACCTTGTGTTTATAATTTATAATCCAAATTGTGCCTTATCATAAATATATCACATTACAATTTGTTGGAACCAAGCCTAGCTCAAACTAGCCAGATAGTGATAAGGTAAATTTTGGATTGATTTATTTTGGGTTTTAAAATTAGGTATGTTATATGGGTATTTTATTATTTAAAACTATGTTGTTGTTTCTTATTCTCTTATGTAAAGATTACACGTCGGCAACAAAGATGTCTGCTTCCATGTTAGGAACGGCCTCAAATTACAGGCAAAGTCAGACTTTGACCATAGTGTGCCTGGATCATGGTACCATGATCAATGAAAGCTGCAGCCCATTTCATGAGATCAGATATTTATAAAATAGTACATTTCAATAGAATGGAATTAGGTTGATGATATCCATAATTTTTAATGATATTTTTTTAAACTGATTTCCTATATTTCTTTTTAAACTACTTGTAACACAGTAGAACCTCCCTTTAGTGGACACCCCGCTAGTAGACACCTCTCCACAAAGGATAGTTTTCATTTGCAAAATTACCATTTTTTACAATTTAGCAACTATCCGGTAAAAGGACACCTCTCCCTAAAGGACACTTTGGACTCTGCAATCAGGTGTTGTCCTTTACAGAGAGGTTCTACTGTACAAATAGAAATAAAAAAAAACACACATTTGTAAAAAGAGAGGTTCTACTGTACAAATAGAAAAAAAAAAAACACATTCGTAAAAAAAAAAAAAAAAAAGAGTAATATAAACTTTATTTTCAAATAACTTTTTTTTTACCACAATATGCAACTTATTTCAAATAAATGAATATATATGCAAATTTTATACTTCTTTTATTTCCAAATAATAAATTATGGACAAAAAAAAAAAAAAAGAGGACACACTGAAGTATATTTACATCCACAAATATATATATAATTTTTTTTTTCTGTAACTAAACACAAAAGAAAAGCCAAAAAAACAAAGATATCACTTAAGAAAGTCTTTGTAATAAAAAAAGAAAAGGATTAATAGTCTGTTTAAGAAAAGTGGTAAAATTCCTTGCTATTATAGCATATCACTTTTAATACAGCATACTCTGTGGTTGTAGTTTTTTTATTAATGGATTTTTTTTTTCAAGTTCCAGGCTCCACAAACATTCATTATGCAAGAAATGAAACAAAGCGCAGATTTTTTTTTGTTCAATTCAAACACACCTCTTACTGTTAATAAATTATAATTTGGATAGTAGATAATAGTTACAAGAAAATAAAAGCTAATCCAAATAAATTAATAGTGTATGATATTTCGGTAACAGCGTTGTTACCGAAACGTCACATACAATTAATTTATTTGGATTAGGTCTTATTTTCTTGTAGCTAACATGGTAGATAAAGGTAAGAGATAAAGTATATAGGTAAGATAAGGCTGCTATGTATAAAAACACATATTTACTGTCAGTAGAACTTCATCAACAACAATACTGTTGTGGAAACCATTTGCCGGTTGGATGGTTTTATAGAGAAAGATGGAGGGGGGTAGCATCATACATCAATCAAATTCTTTATTGCTCTACTCTTTATAACCATCGGTGGTGGGCGCCACCAATGAAGACCTTGTATATATGTATATTTATCAATTATTTATATCTATTTATATATTTATCATTATATAATCATACTTATTCTGTATTTAACCTTATATAATCTTATATGGACATTGAAATAAAGTAGTTTCAATCTCTATAACATTTCAGCTCTCTTTTGTTACCTTCATTAAGGAAATATGTAAATAGAGAGGTCTGGAAATCTCAAACCACATTCCCTATTTAATAAAGGTAACAGATGGGTAGTGAGGACTTACCTATATTAAGGTAAAACCATAAAAAAAGATATCAGGTAACAAGACCACATCTAAATAAATTATGTGTGACGTTACGGTAAAAGCGCTAAACAAGATACATGTAGTTTCCATGACATTGTGAAATAACACAAGGGATAATAAAATTGAAAAAAAAAAAAAAACAAACAGTAACAGCGCTGTTACCACAAAATGTCACACAAAATTTACTTATTTGGTTAGAGGTATTATTGCCTCTCCATATTTCTAACTAGAATCAGACATGACGTGGCCACGCAATAATATTTGAAATGAAGGCGATAAAAACGTGGTGATTTTCTTTTAATGGTAAAATACAAGCTTTCAGGCAAGAATGCCCTTCCTGAAAGCTTGTATTTTACCATTAAAAGAAAATCACGTTTTTATCGCCTTCGTTTCAAATATTTCTAACTGATAATTCAAAAACCGTACCATATCAGAAAAAGAATAGAATTTGATTAATGTTTCGAAACATTGCTGTGTATTAACCGGAGAAAAATCAAAGTATCTTTTATATAAGATGAGAAAGTTTATCTTGTAAAAAAATTGTATTTATGGAAACTACCAGAGTATAAAATGATGACAATGGACATAGCACAGTGGAAATAGATCATAATAGGATGTAGTTGATAGAGAACCTATATCAAGCTCTACTAGCTTCAAACATTGAGAAACCAAATTTGTAGCATTAAACAAAAACAGCCTCTAAGTACTGTATTAAAGATATCAATGTAATAATAACAAGGTATTCTGTGTACAATTCCTCTCAATGTGGCTGGTAATAAAACTGGGGGGGAGAGAAAAATATTTAAAAAAATAAAAAAAAAGGGGGGTGGAGGGAAGGAATTAATTAAAAAAAGAAGGTGCGGAGACAAGAAACAAAACAAAGGAGTGTATTGAGATCTCAAACAAGTTTCTTGGCCTGGAAGAAGGACTTGAGGTGTCTCATCTGCAGGAATCCCATACACACCAGAATGAGGGTTTGGATGACAGACCACCACAGGACTCTCTGGTTGGTACTCTCACTGGTCTGCCGGAACCTCTCCTCACGGAACTGCCACACCACTCTGTCAATTAACACAAAGCAATAACGCACCATCTATACATATAAAATGAAAGGATTTAAAAAAGCACAAATGTTTCTTTTATACATAATACAAACGTCTACTGTCCTTACTGCGATGAAAAAATATATTGCGAGGGCTCTTGGCTCATCAGTGGTGAACCCTCCCAGCGGTTTCACCAATTTAATCCACCAGACCACTTCTCAGAGCTCTAATACTGTATTGGACGATTCTGCCTATATACGCAGCACTGAAGGGTGGAATCTCAGAAATGGTTTTCAAGAAGACTATGGACATAAGCTTATAGGACAGTAGAATTACTTTCTAATTACACTCTGTCAATGTAACCGCTTTAACCAACCTCATAGCCATTTACACTTCATATTCCAGAAGTCATCTCCACATCAGAAAATATTGGTAAAACAACAGGTCAATGGAGTTTGTTAAAACTATTTCATTTGTCGTAAAGATAGAGGCTGCCTGGCCGGCATTCATAGTTCTTAGAAATAAAGATACTTCGGCCAGTAAATCTTTTTATTACCTTGACGTTTCGACAAAAATCTTTTGGCCTCGTCAGGAGCAAACAAAAATGAAAACATTTGGCAAAGTGTTAAAAATTATTCTAATGCTTTGCCAAATGTTTTATTTTTTGTTTGCTCCTGACGAGGACAAAAGAATTTTGTCAAAATGTCAAGGTAAGAAAAAGATTTACTGGCCGAAGTATCTTTATTTTCAAGAACTATTTCATTCGTATATTATCATTTACTGAAAAGAGCCAATTAGGTGAGACATTGCGCAAGCATGGTTCGTGATCATCTGTCTGACTATGAAGAATAGAGAAAGGCGGAGACAATGACAATTAACAACTTTATTGACTCCTGAGAAAGGTGGAGAGAAATTTGAAGATTTCGGTAATAAACATTCTAAAATCGAAAGATGGTTATGGGCGAATATTTTGAGATGTTTAGCCGAAATCAAATTGATTGGGCCGGAGGGTGAGTGGGTTAAGAACCTTGAGGTTCGTGAGAGACAAAATGAGGGGGGAAAAGAGCTTTGTGCACTCGAACGGGGACGTAGATAATAATAAAAAGCATCTTGTTAGACTTCTCAAACCCAAATGTGGGGACATGGTTCACTGAAGGAGAATGTGTCTTGACATAGATCGAATTCGAATTTAAAAAAAGTCATCAAAATGTAATGACACTTCTTTCATACAAACCTGAAGAGAATAAAGTTGTTTTGATACTTTCAACTATGAACTATGATGCAAATATAGATGCTTTAACAGGAGAATTGGAAAAGTCAGAGATGATCACGTTTTATAATAAGACTTGTGACGTAGATGTGATGAACGAAATGACAACTACATATAACTGTGCTAGAAATTCAAGAAGATGGTTATTTTTATTCTCTTTTGAACACACATTGGAGCAATAAATTACCAGATCATTCATTTTGATCATAGCAATGCGTCACAAGTTAACCCTTAGTTACTCGCGCCAATTTTACTGACGTTAGTACTCGCGCGGGGTCTGGCAGACCCCAATATTTTACAATGAATAAAATACTTGAAAAATAAAATATTGATATAATTTTTGCTTGCATCCGAAAGAATACAGTCTCTACTTTACAAAAATATCAATAAATTATAAAAATTACATTATTGATTATTTTTATCTGATAAAATTGGTAATATGGCAAAAAATCTAAACTATCAATATATACGAACAATTTCCTTAAAAATATGAATGGAAATCTAAATTATTTTTGTGCACACTTCTTGTAAAGGGTTTTTGCGTGTTCAGTATAAATATGTTTAGCGCATTTAGCATATATAATTTTGGATTTTCGGTTTTGAAGCGATCACAAAATTGGCAACGCTTCCGTTTCGCTGACGATGTGACCCTGGCTGATTTTCCTCCTGAAGAAACACTGTAACTTTATATCCAGTGCTGTAGTCGTAAAATTAGCATAGGGTATATGCTTGAGAATATAAATTTTTGGTAAAAATAAACAAGGTTATTTTTAATTATATTTTTATTTGAAAAAAAGACGTAAAATATTACATACAACTTTTACATAAAAATGTCCCATAATGACTGCCGAGATGCATCTGTATTTTTTCTGGCACAAACTCTTGATCTAGTGTCAGTAGATGATCTATGATGTAAAAGCCATGATTGAACGTATTTTTTCGGCTGAAACATTTCGATTGGTGGTCCATTTGAATTTATGAACATTAAGTTCGAAACATTTGATATTAGCAAAGAAGTCCGCAAGTTTGTTATTATATCATTCATCAGACTTGAAACCTCGCTCACATTCAGCTGTTGAACAGGGCAATGTTGAAATTGCCCTGAAAAATGGTTGAAGTGTTTCGGGAACATTGTTTTTATCATCAACAAAATCTCTCAAGCCGTTAATGCATTTCATTTCATCTAAGTTAAACCTTCGACAAATACGTCTCATTTCGACCTCTCCATATCGAACATTTTCTGCGTTAAAATTGTTTGGTTCTAGAGCTGAAATATCCTTAATTAATTGCTCATTATCTTCATTTGATTCTGTACACAACCTTAATTTTAACTTTTCTATTATATACTTAGAAGAAATTTTTTTCTATCAATCGGAATAATTTTGGCATTGGGAACTAATGTTACGCTCCTAAAAACTAAGTTTTCTGCCGCTTCAAGAGCTAGCAAGCTTTTTTCTCCTGGTGATGTTTTGAAGCTTTCTATGACTCTAATTGTTCTCTTTATTATATGTTCCGCCTTTTGTAAAGTAGTTGTTCTAGACTGCAGCTCTAAAGACAACATTGACATTTCCTGAAGCGTGTCGTACATTAAACCTAAATCTAATATAAATTCTGGACTCTCCAATCTTCTTAATAACCCTTGATATGTGGAATCGAGATATGTTGATGATTTGAAATGATGGTGCAATGACTCGTATGACTCCCAGACGGTTTTTATTGTTCTAAAACTACTTGAAATCCATCGTACTCCTAAAATTCGACCCACTTTAGCAAATCTTGTTCCTAATTCATGGCAAGCTTCCTCCAGAGCACGACAATTTTTGGGAGATTGGCTATATAATGAATACAGTTTGTCCATAAAAGCTTTAAAATGGTTGATTCCGCGGACTTCTTTGATAGTATCGCCAACAGAAAGCTCTAATCTATGGTTGAGGCAGTGCCATGCAAAAAGTTTTGGAAACTTTTGCTTAAGTCGAGTTACGACTCCCGAATGTCTTCCTACCATGACACTCGCCCCATCAGTCGCAATTGCTATCCAATTTTCTTTTAAATATTCTTCGTTCAACCCATGTTTATACAAAGTATTCAAAAGCTCTTTTTCAATATTTTCTGAGTCTTGGCATTGTAATTCACACAAATCAAAGAAAATATAATCAATACTTTCTCCTCCTAAATATGCTTTCAAGAAAAGTTGATTTATTACTTAAGGTTGTTGATTCATCAATTAGTATAGTAATTTTTGAATTTGTTGACAAAATCTTCGCAACAAGCATTTTCCGCATTTCGCAGGCTATATGGTTTATTATTTGTGTAGCAGAATATCTGGAGTGAAGAGTCGATCCTAATTTAATGCCATTTAATGTTTGTAACGTGATATGAT
>CP092864.1:26979300-27024634 GCA_030710605.1 Cordylochernes scorpioides | reverse complement strand
CTTCATCATGTATTACCCAACATTTTGGTGACCCACTTCAAAAAATCTTAATTTTACACTCATCAACTTCAGTTTAGCCTTTTTAATTCAACCAACTATAATTGAACACTTACTCTAATTCAACCAACTATAATTGAACACTTACTCTAATTCAACCAACTATAATTGAACACTTACTCTAATTCAACCAACTATAATTGAACACTTACTCTAATTCAACCAACTATAATTGAACACTTACTCTAATTCAACCAACTATAATTGAACACTTACTCTAATTCAACCAACTATAATTGAACACTTACTCTAATTCAACCAACTATAATTGAACACTTACTCTAATTCAACCAACTATAATTGAACACTTACTCTAATTCAACCATTTTATCAAATCCCCCCTCCAAAGTATCTAATTTCACCTGCTATATAATTCAATACCGACTTTAATTCAACACTAATCATCTATCCCTTTGGATTTTTTTGAATAAATAAAAGTTTGAACTGTATCTGCATTACACACCTTTAATGCCGCCCTCAAGTTGTCACTAAGGTTTTTATTTTTTTTTTGCTTATCCCTAGTACACGCGGTAGAGGCCATGATAATCATGGTGGGTAGAAGTTGGTGACTGCTTTTACTGTAAGTGCACCACACACTGTTTACACATGTGAAAAGCAGTTCGACTTTGCACCTACGAATGTGCCAGAGCCCTGTTTGGTTGCTTGCACTCGCTGGTGAGGTACTTTTGCAAGAATTGAGGGTCATTGGAACATTTTTTTTATCAGAAAAAAGTGCCCAATGCGGGAATCGAACCCAGGTCGTAGCAGTTGAAAACCAACGATTTTCACCATCCTTCCACTGACCTCCTGTCACTAAGGTAAACAAGCTAACTGGTTGTGAGCTGTGTTCAGGGAAAACATGGGATTCCCCATCGCAGAGTGCGAGGACAACGGCAACTTCATCGTCACCAAGCCACCCAACACCGGGGGCCGGGTGAACTTCGGGAGTGTAGCCGAGCAGCTGGTGTATGAGATAGATGATCCCCAGAGCTACCAACTCCCTGATGTCATCTGTGACTTCTCCTCTGTGTCTCTGGAGGAAGTCGGAGGTAACTCCCATATTGGACACAGACTTCTTTCTATCAAATCCTCCAAAAAAAATATTTCTGGGAAAACCCCAGGACTATAATAGAAAAGCTGAGACAATGGAACCTAATGGAGATCCTTTAAATGACTTGAGGAATAAGCAAAAACAACAACAACACAGGCTACACAGAATTCTTTCTATCAAATCCTTCAAAAAAAGATCTCTGGGAAAACTCCCGGACTATAATAGAAAATCCCAGACCATAGAACCTAATGGAGATCCTTTAAACGACTTGAGGAATAAGCAACAACAACAACACATAATTCTGTGTTTAACGTTTCTTCAGAGTTTTCCCACATTTCATGTGATAAAGCACAATTTGGATTATAGATTATAGCAGTGTCGGGCAACCGGTGTGCCGTGGCACACTGGTGTGCCGCGAAGAATTCTAGGTGTGCCGCGAACATTTTTGTAGGTATTTAGAACTTTTGGTTAAATTTAAAAATAATGTTTCAAAAAATATTTTTTATAAAAATATTTTCAAATGATAGATGAGGAGATGCGCGTTTGTCTTTCACAAGTAGATCCCCGTATTGATTTGATATGCTCTCAAAAACAATCGCAATGCTCGCATTGATTATGTTAATTTAATATTGAAAATTAATAAAATGTGATATATATGTTTAAATTTTTACTCTAGTATTTATTGTTGTATTTTAATTACCTACGAGGAAATTTATAGTGAGAACCACAGGTGCGCCGCGAAAAAAAGAAATTAAGCTTAGTGCGCCGCAACTCGAAAAAGGTTGCCCGACACTGGATTATAGCTACAATAAAATAAAACCTAATCCAAATAAATTAATAGTGTGTGATGTTTATTATGTCCTGATTTATTATGTATAACTATGTCCATCAAAATTTGAAACTATTTTAAATGTGTAAGATTCTTTTTGAAATTAAACAATTACTACTGCCCTTACTGCAATGGAAAAATTAATGGGAGGGCCTGGCTCATCAGTGGTGAACCCTCCCAGCAGTTTCGCCAGTTTAATCTACCATACCGCTGTTATATTGTATTTTTGTAACTTCCTTTTATAGTGATACTGTTACTAGAATCTTGGAATGGGTATTTTAGAAGAACTATGGACATAAGCTTTGAGGACAGCAGAATTACATACAATTATAAATATATAATATGCTGTGAGCAATCGCTCTTCTGCAAATATCAAATTGTTTCTTTTATTAGAACCTTTATAATATGATGCACTAGCGCGTCATCTGTTTACTATGTTCATGTTGTGGCAGAGAACCAAGTCCTGGTGACAGGAGCCAAAGGACAACCTCCATCCCCATTCTACAAGGTAAACTATGTGTCTCTCTCCTTAGTTTTATCACACCTCCAAACAACAGACACTTTCCCAGTACATCACATACACACACACATTTTTTGATTTTACATATAATAGACCTTCCCTATAGCGGACAATTCAGAAAATTGAAGTTGAACTAAGAATATATCACCGCTTTACCAGGAGTGTACAATACTGGGAGCCAGGTTAACTTGGTGCAAAAATGGTCCTTGACTGTTGAAAATCTGTGATTACAGTTCAGTTGAGCATTGGAATTGAATGGTAAATTCCAGATTCCAGAGGTCGCGGACGAAATCTGTTTGACACCATTATTTTTTAAAATAAAATTACTATTTAATGCTTAATGGTAGTTGACTAGTTTACTATAACCAATTTAGGGGGGGTCAATGGAAGGATGGTCTAAACTGTTGATTTTCACCTGCTATGACCTGGGTTCGATTCTTGCATTGGTCACTTTTTTCTGATTTAAATTTAAAAAATGCTCCAATAGCCCCTGATTCTTGCAAAAGTCCAACCCCCCAAGCAAGTGCAAGTAATTTCTCTATATGTGAATTTGATATATTCTTTTTAATTTACATCTTGAACCTAATTGCATATATTTTAAAAATAATTTAGTATACAAAGTGGGATGTCATTCAGTTATTGTTATGATGTGAAAAACAAGGCCTGACCATTTGGATTTAATCTTGTGACCTCACTGAATCAACCAGGAAGCCTGTCCACTCAATGTTTGTGTCAACCAATCAAATGGCTACAAGAAAATAAGACCTAATCCAAATAATATAATAGTGTGCGACGTTTCAGCAACAGCATTGTTACCATCATCAGACAAAAGAATTAAAAATATATATATATATATATATTTTTACATTTTTTTATTCTTTTGTCTGATGATGAGTAACAATACTGCTGTTGAAATGTCACACACTATTAAATTATATGGATTAGGTCTTATTTTATTGTATCTATAATCCAAATAATGCTTTATTAATCAAATGGCTGTGATGTCAGGTCAGCGCCACCTATGCTGATGGCTACAGAGCCACAGCCCTGTGTCCCATCGTTGGCCCCAAGGCTGCACTCAAAGCAAAGATGACTGGAGAGGCCGTGCTGGCCAGGTAGGTGATCTGTCAGTTGGTTGTTGTTGTTTCTTATCCCCTTGTGTAAAGATTACACGAATTCCATGATCTCATGGAATGGGGTGTAGGGGTGCAGCTTTCGTTGATCATGGCACCATGATCCAGGCACACTTTGGTTCTTTAACAATCCTTCACCATTTACATAGATCCAACACTTTTAGAAAATTCGACCAATTTGATAACTCCTCTTGTAAAATGTTATGAAATATATCAAGCCACACCCCTATACTGTTGAGGGCCAGAGCCTGAAAGCATGCTATACAGGTCAGATTTTTGTCTGAATTTTCCAAAACTGGCGTTGTGGCTCATTTCTTATTATCACAAATAATTTTTTTAGGTGTACACTCTTTTGGTAAAGTTCTGCCAAGAATGTGCTCAAGCATTGTTCTCAATTTTGGAGGATAAAAAGATTCAACTGGAAAGAATTATGGCAACTAAGTTATTTATTTTTTACAATAAAATAAAAACTGCTTTAATATATTTCTTGAAAATAAAGATATTTTGGCCAGTAAATCTTATAAGTAGGGTGTTGAAGCTTTACATCTATTTTACTACTACACAAGCATTTGAAAAATAAATTAATCACCTAGGCAAATTTCAACAATGTATTAATTAGAGATGTCATATTCATACACATTCATTTAATTTCATTTTCAGATCAACATTTTAAATATGCTGAAGATTATGTTGAAGCTTTTGCTAATTTTTTATGATGAATCTGAAATTTAAGATAAGGCTGAAATTTATATTGAAACTGTTGATAATGTTTATGTTGAAGTTGTTGTTAATTTTTATGTTAAAGCTTTTGCTAATGTTTATGTGTTGAATCTGAAATTTATGATGAAGGTGAAGTTTAATTTGAAGCTCTAGTGTTTATGTCAAAGCTCTTGCAAATGTTTGTCATAGCTGAAATTTATTATGAAGGTGAAGTTAATTTCGAAGCTCTTGCTAATGTTTATTTTGAACCTTGATAATGTTTAGTTGAAGATTGAAATTTATGATGAAGGTGATATTTATTTTAAAGCTGTTGCTAATATCTATGTTAAACTAAAGTTTATGTTGAAGCTGAAAAATCAATATTTATTTCAAAGAGAAATATTTACTATTTCTAACTTTTTTGGATGAAGTATGAAAGGGTGAAAATATGAAGAGTAATGGCGAACGGAAAAATAAAAGTGTCCAGGGGCGGGAATCGAACCCACAACCTTCCGCTTACCGGGCAGATGCCATGTCCACTAGGCTACCCTGGACGTATTTTTCCATTCGTAAATAATACTTAAAGTACTTATAATACATTATAAAGGACTGCGGCGTATGATTATAAAACAACATTTAAAGTTTCACCGCATAAGTTTCTTTTCTGTGAAAAATCAATATTTATTTCAAAGAGAAATATTTACTATTTCTAACTTTTTTGGATGAAGTATGAAAGGGTGAAAATATGAAGAGTAATGGCGAACGGAAAAAAACGGAAAAAGTTGTGGGTTCGATTCCCGCCCCTGGACACTTTTATTTTTCCGTTCGCCATTACTCTTCATATTTTCACCCTTTCATACTTCATCCAAAAAAGTTAGAAATAGTAAATATTTCTCTTTGAAATAAATATTGATTTTTCACAGAAAAGAAACTTATGCGGTGAAACTTTAAAGTTGTTTTATAATCATACGCCGCAGTCCTTTATAATAAATGAAAGTCTAAATGGTTGTTTGTTACTCTTCTCCACCAAACCTACTTAATTAAAAATTTCGATTTTTCACAGCTCTCTGAAACACAGCTCTGAGATAACATTTTAAAAATTTAAAGCTCATATGCATATTAGCCTATAATAAACTAATTATCATCTTTTGGGGAGTAGGAAAATTGCTGGTAATGTGCAGCAACTTGATGGGCTTATTGTTGGCAGCAAGTTATATTATTGCAGTCTTTACATCACGAAGGTTTTGAGGGTAGGTTAGTTCTATGTATGTATTTTCTCAGCAGTAAAATGTGTGTCCAGGTGCCGGCGAATATTTGCCCACCTGGGTCTTGAGGACTTCAAGAGAGTTCACATGGAGGTTCTGGGAACTGAAGCCAACTATGGCCAACTTGCCAACCCTTCCATCAAGGTATGTGGTACCTCTTTTTTTTTGCTTATCCCTAGTACACGTGGTACAGGCCATGATAATCATGGTGGGTAGAAGTAGGCGACTTGTGGTATGTGGTACCTCTAGTGTGTTTTGGATTACAATACAAAGGATATCAGGATGGCGATACATTCATCTCAGCCCATTCCTTGTGTGATGATATTTTCCCCCTTTCAGGTGATAGTTATAGCAAATGGTTATTGTCTATGCATTTAAGTCAAAACCTATATGCAAATAAAAAATATATCGAAATTCATATTGTAGCTATCAAAATATATATTCAAAGGTATAAATATCTCTAATATATTCTCAACCTACAACCCCAAACCAATCTCTCATTGATTGTATTGACTCATCCATTGATGAGCTCTACTCATCCCCAACAGATACCATCAAAAGTCTCAAGTTCTACAAGCTTGATACCCTAATATGATTGAGTGAAGATAAGAAAAAAAAAGAATATCTCTTATTGTATGGTATTTTAAGGTAACCTTTTGTTTTGTTTTTTAATAAATTTCATTAAAAAAAGTTTTCAATGCCAACTGCCCTTTCATCAGTTTTGGATCTAACTAGCCAGCTAGGTTGTTCATAGTTCTGATAATGAGACTGATAGGCACAATTTGGATTATAGATTATAAACACAAGGTAATAAGACCAAATCTAAATAAATAGTGTGTGACGTTTTGGTAACAGTGTTGTTACCATCTTCAGACAAAAGTACTGAATGAGAGTCTCTCTCATCCTTGTGTTAATAATGAGAGTGTTATTACTCTAGTGTCACATCGCTGCGATAACATGCCGAACATGTTACAGGACCATACCAGAGAGGCAATGCTCTGGGCGGCTGTCCATCACGAGTCCAAATTGGCTGTCAGACTATTTGCCCAGGAGTTGGCTCATTCCGCCACTGGAGCAGGTAAACTTTCTCTCTTTTCTCAGCTTCAAACTTTTGAAATAAAATAACTTTTGTTCAGCTCCTGGCCTCACCACCATGATTGGTGGCCGACCCAAGCCGTAAGTGTTCTCCTGCTTCTTCATATTCTAATAATCTACTGTGATTAGGTACAATTTGAATTATAGATTATAACAAGGTAATAAGACCAAATCTAAATAAATAAATAATGTGTGATGTTTCGGTAAAACCGAATAGCATCATCAGACAAAAATACTTTATGTATAGATTCAGTAATTTTGTATGATGTAGCAACAACACTATTGCCAAAATGCAACAAACTATTCATTTATTTGGATTTGGTTTTATTACTTTGTCTTTTTAATAATCTACTGTTTTTTTTACTTCTTCTAGGTTGAATTAGTGTGCTCAAAGTTTTTTTTTTTTTTTTAGGTTCTATTTGTGATGAATTTCCGATTATATTCCATTTTAAAGCATATTCCTGATTTCCCTTGTTTATACTAAAGTTTTGGCTAAAGTTTTATATTTGTCCCAATTTATATCTTGGGCTAGTCCACATGATCAAAATCTAAACTTCTCAAATCACATTAAGGAAGAAATCAACAATTATGGATTGTTTTGACACGGACTCCCAAAGAACCAAAATGATATATAAATGGTATTGGACCACTAGCAAACATCACAAATTTAGTAATTTAGCTACCACAATAAGAAAAAAAATTGCTGAGCACCTGACCATAATTCATTTTTTCGCAAATTACTTTTTGGATTTATAAATTAGAAATTTACATTTTACTAAATTTTAAATAAAAAAAAACTCCTAAAGTGCGCTCCTTGAATATATATCTCTATTTATTTTGAATTAATTATAATTCCATTAACGCTCCAGCAATTTAGTTTTACTTAATTGCGAATATTCGTCGTTTTCAGTAGATATAGAAATCTGATTACAAACACAATATATTCACCTGTACTACTTTCAGTTTACAAACTAGATTCAATATAAGAGCGATACATTTTATAAAATAGAATTGCGCACCAATTAGGTGGGTTGCGATATAGTTTCCTGTTATGGAACAGAAGAATTAATCTGGAAAATTATCTCAAGTGAAGAATTATTTCAAGTGAACTCTTGATCAAATTTATCGACAGAATTGAAAACAAGATTTGTTTTTTTACAAAACGGAAGCTTAGATAAGTATTTGCAAACTTTGTTTGAAAAAGATTTTGCCTTTCCACCCCTAGTTATTTTGCTCTCTACATTATTTGTTTGTATGTATATTTAACTTGTATCACTTGTTTTGTTTATTCTAATTTTAAATATATCTAACCTTTTGGCCAATTTGATTATCACCCTTTTTATCTGTTTATTTATTTTTATTGCCCAGTCATTTTTGATAAGCAAAATAAAATATATATTTAGGCCATTTTTGTTAAATTGTATTTCTACAACTTGTGCAAACACAACTGGTGAATCTCTATTTTCAATCTGGGTAAGATTGACCTTCCCCACATTTATTTTTTTTTTCAAATTCAACATTGTGTTTGGTTGTGGTTCAGTGCCACTCAATATAAAACTTACCAACAAGAAAACTTGATGTGTGGTGTTGTGTGTGAAGGACCCCAGTCTTGAGACTCTTCTCTTTCCTCTACCCCAAGAACAACTTCAAGGTGATCTTGATTTCCTTCTGTCTCAACACTAGCTAGAATTCTACAACCTCTACTTTAGTGCAAACAGAAATTGTAGGATGTTCATTCTAATGTTGTCCCGTTGTTGTTGTCGTGTCCAATGAAGAGCCTCAGATGTCTCCATACTTTTCTATCACAGCATTTGCAATGTCCTCTATCTTGGGTCTGTAAAGCTAGTGCTGTGGATCCATGTCAAAACCCTATCCTGTTTATTTTATGTAAGAAATAGAGTTGAACCTCCATATGAGAGTATACTCTTGCTAATGGACATCTCTTTACAAAAGATAGTTTTCATCACCAAAATTATCATTTTTTTATTAAATAGCAACTCTCCTGTAAGAAGCCACCTCTCCCTAAAGGACATTTTGGATCTGCAACTAGGTATTGTCCTTTACAAAGAGGTTGTTTTACGGAACTATACAAAAAAAGTGCTGAAGATAATAATGCTGTCATTGATATGCCACACTCCTTAATTCAACTGATTATATTTAACACTACTTTAATAAAACGATTTTAACATTTTCACTTACCACCCTCAACCTATAAATTCAACACCGATTTTTAATCCAACAGAAAATTCTGATCTCCTTAGGGTATTGAATTAAAGAAGTTGAACTGTGTATTGTTGAAAAAATGTAAGTGGAACAAACTCGCACACAAAGACTATAAGACAATCTCCCTATTATAGCTATAGAAAAAGAAACACGGGTCAGAGGGAGATGAGCTTCTTTATATAAGAGGATGATGGTACAAGCTTTCAGACTAGACACCTTTCTTTTTTCTTTATTTTGCTTATACCTAGTACACGTGGTACAGGCCATGATAATCATGGTGGGTAGAAGTAGGTGTCTGCTTTTACTGTAAGTACACTACATGTCTACACATGTGAAAAGCAGTTCGACTTTGCACTTACAAATGTACCAGAGCCCCGTTTGGTTACTTGCACTCGCTGGTGGGGTTGGACTTTTGCGAGAATCGGGGGGGCCATTGGAGCATTTTTTTTTTTTTTTTAACATAAAAAAAGTGCCCAATGCGAGAATAGAACCCAGGTCGTAGCGGCCGAAAACCAACGGTTTAGACTATCCTTCCACCGACCCCCTAGATGCCTTTTTAAAGGTACGGAATGACATGAGTGGCAATGGCTTATATATACAGTGGAACCTCCCTGTAAAGAACACCTAATTGCAGGGCCAAAGTGTCCTTTAGGGAGAAATGTCTTCTTACCGGAGAGTTACTAAATAGTAAAAATGGTAATATTGCCAATGAAAACTGTCCTTTGTAGAGAGGTATCCTCTAGCGGGAGTGTCCTCTCATGGAGGTCCTACTGTATACACTTTGACACAAAGACCTCTCTCTAGATTTCACTGGAAGTAGGTGTGTAGGTCCAGATCCAGCTGGGTGAGGACTCACCCAGAACCTACATTCCTGCCAACCTCCCGGACTCCTCCACCCCTCACAGCAGTCCGGCCCCACTTCCCACACCGCCCCCTTCTGGCAGCCACTCCTATCGTCTAGAGGAGCTTGCATACACTCGCAGTGGAGACAAGGCTGATAATGCCAACATTGGTGGGTGGGATTGTTGCATCCCATGTTGGTTGGCTTAAATATTCCTTCACATTCCAACTTCACTTCTCTTATATAATGAGTATTTACACGCATGAATAAAACTTAGGTTAGTAAGTGGAAAGTCTTTGATGTCACTGGTCATCTAATTTTTTTAAGGAGAGAGATAGTTATGTTCACCCTCTCTCTTTGTTATCTGGTATCTCTTCAATAAAGGCCACTGTATATCTTAATCAGAGTTATTGTTTGAATCCCGATATACATGCTAAAAGGTACAACTTCCTTAAGTTTTGTTCATGAGTGTAAATAGAAAAATTACCAATTGGCCACTAAATTTTGTCAAAGATAATTCCTAAAAGTAAGAAGGAAATAGAGATAAAAATTGAATATTATTGTCACATATCAAGAGAAACCAATGTGTTGTCAGGTGTGGTTGCCCGCCATCCCAGCCTCTACCCCTACCTCCAGCAAGCCCTGACAGTCCCTGCTGTAGCCCAATATTTCGCCCACCTCTACCAAGACTCTGGGCTGGATCCTGTCCAGAACATTTCCAGGTGAGTCTGCCCAGCAAGTTTTGTCCATTCTCTCTTCTTTCTTATCTCCACTCAAACAAACATATCAGGGTATCCTAGCTTCAGCAAGCTTTGTTTATACTCTCTTCTTCTTTCTTATCTCCACTCAATCATATCAGGGTATCCTAGCTTCTGCAAGCTTTATTTATTCTCTCTTCTTCTTTCTTTTCTCCACTCAAACAAACATATCAGGGTATCCTAGCTTCAGCAAGCTTTGTTTATTCTTTCTTCTTCTTTCTTATCTTCACTCAAACAATCATATCAGGGTATCCTAGCTTCAGCGAGCTTTGTTTATTCTCTCTTCTTTCTTTTCTCCACTCAACAATCATATCAGGGTATCCTAGCTTCAGCAAGCTTTGTTTATACTCTCTTCTTCTTTCTTATCTCCACTCAATCATATCAGGGTATCCTAGCTTCTGCAAGCTTTGTTTATTCTCTCTTCTTCTTTCTTATCTCCACTCAAACAATCATATCAGGGTATCCTAGCTTCAGCAAGCTTTGTTTATTCTCTCTTATTCTTCTTTCTTACTTCACTCAACAATCATATCAGGGTATCCTAGCTTCAGCAAGCTTTGTTTATTCTCTCTTATTCTTCTTTCTTACTTCACTCAACAATCATATCAGGGTATCCTAGCTTCAGCAAGCTTTGTTTATTCTCTCTTATTCTTCTTTCTTACTTCACTCAACAATCATATCAGGGTATCCTAGCTTCAGCAAGCTTTGTTTATTCTCTCTTTTTTTCTTATCTCCACTCACCAATCATATCAGGGTATCAAGCCTGTAGAGATTGAGATTGTGTCTGCTGAGTAGAGTTCATCAATAGATGAGTCAATACAGTATAATCTCTCTCTTTTTTTTACTAATATTATTCTATTGATTCAGTCAAGTACACTCATGGACAAAACAAATTTAGTCTTATTACCTTGTGTTATGATCTTGTAACAGAAAATGCATCAAGAGCAGCTGGCATTACAAAGAATCTGTAGGCACCATTGAAGTATAGGCTCAGTAGGGTGGAAGCCACACAACCAGTAGAAGTCAGTCTCTCCAAGAATGATAGTTCAATATATGTCTTTTTCGAAGAAGGAATCAAAGCTAACTGAGAGAATTTCTTTATTTATGCAGTATAATATTGGGGGGGGCAAGCTTTCGAACTATGACGTCCTTCAACAGGCTACTATACAAGAAACTAGTTTCTACTACTCTAGTTTCTTATGTAGTAGCCTGTTGAAGGACGTCATAGTCTGAAAGCTTGCCAAGATTATACTGCATAAATAAAGGAACTCACCCAAGATAGTGGACATTGCTGCTTCTGTGATAGAGATGCATGGAGACATCTGAGGCTCTTCATTGGACACGACAACAACAACAACAAAGACATACATGTACATACACAATGTGGCTGACAATATTCATTACAGGTATGAGCTGAAAGGAATCCATGGTCTCAACTTTGTCCTCAAGAATTCCTTGGGTGGAGGAGGAATTGCCTCCCTCCGTAGTGACCCTCAGGTGAGTTGTTGATATCTTATATTCTTCCATTGCTTAGGAAGCAGCACTAAGTATCACCAATGCTAGGGTACATCCAACTACAGCCTATCATGAGATAAACTTGTCCTCCCAAGAGGACAGCAGTCTTTTGATTTGCAAACTAAGTTTGGTCATCTATGGAAAATAACCTTCCAAAGTGGTTGCAAGATATTCCCACTCTGTACCAAATGTAACCACTGACCTGCATCCCCTAAACACATCATTGACTTATCCATCAATGAGCTTGCCTCATCACCATAAGATATCATCAAGAACCTCAAATTCCTTAGATATGACACCTTTATGTATTTGTAAGGAGATATACAAAGACAAATTTATGAAGCATTCTCTCATGTAACTTATTTATAATCCAAACTATAAATTATGCTAAGCACTGTATGATAAAGCACAATTTGGAGTATAGATTATAATACAAGAAAATAAGACCTAATCCAAATAATTTATGTTGTTGTTAACAATTTTGTTGCCGTAACGTCACACACTAATAAATTTTTTGGATTAGGTCTTATTTTCTTGTAGCTAAACACTGTATTGAATCTCTCTCTTAGCATATTTCCAAGTTTTGACTCAAAGAATGTAATATAATTGAGACTAGAGATACGAAATGAGATGATGAACCTGTTTCTATCTGAACTCCACCCATAAGTCTGTGTCCAGGGTAAAGGACTTGGTCAGATGATGCTGGACTTTGAAGTGAAGAACATGCCAAGTCTGGAGTCCCTCACTTCACACTCTTCCAACTGAGAGAGGCTTGTTCTTCCACTTCCTCTCTCTACAATATCTACCTGCTACTTTTACATTACTTCTCCCACACTTGTTTATTATAAGGCACTATTTGGATTACACATTATAAACACAAGATAATACAGTAGAACCTCCCTGAGAGGACACTCCCACTAGAAGACACCTCTCTATAAAAGACAGTTTTAATTTGCAAAAATGCCATTTTAATATCTAGCAACTCTCCAGTAAGAAGACACCTCTCCCTAAAAGACACTTTGTCTCTGCAATTAGGTGTCCTTTACAGGGAGGTTCTACTGTAACACCAAATCCAAATAAATATATAGTGTGTGTCGTTTCAGTAACAGCATTGTTACCATCATCAGACAAAAGTATGTTTGTTGGAAGACTAGTAAAATAGCTCATTCAGTACTTTTGTGTGATGGTAACAACACTGTTATCAAAACGTCACACATTATTTATTTATTTGGAATTTGTCTTATTACCTTGTGTTTTAAATGTTTTGTTACTTTAACACCTTCCCCACTATTCTAAGAAATTGCCAATCTGTTTATCTATGTTGGGCAAGTTTCTATAACAAAATATAAAACCTATATATAGTTTTAGGTTGAATTCAAGTTTTATAATTAAAAGTGTATTTTTTTACTAAAAATAAAATAGCATATACTCAATTTTTTTTTTAATTAAATACTCAATTTATATTCCATTTTCATGGGACTTTCAAATGAATTTTAAAATATGAACATATTTTTGTAATCTAAAAAGAAAGAATTTATAGTTTTTATATAGAATATGTATATATCCCTCTTTTCCCTTTCAAAATATATTTAAAATATATAAATAAGAGAAAAATAGTTTCTAAAAAGGTAAGCTATGTATGATGTCTCAGCAAGTAACTTAGAATATATTGCACTCTTTTATCTGTTGATGATAACAATACTGTATTTTACTGAAACATGTAATATACAATGTGAAAAAATGCTATAAATTGTGAAATTGTACTGGGATAAGGTGAATAAATTAAGAAAAAGGCATCTCCTTATTCTACAACTGAAAGTTGCTGATGGCTTGCTCCATCTATCGGAATAAATATTAACTATTTGTATATTATTAATTATTCCGGAATTGGCCAAATACCCATTCTTGATTAATCAATTGACCAATTATTTATCATTTGGCCAATTCTGGAATAATTAAAAATCAATGAAGTATAATATAGACTTTTTTATCTCCACTCAATCATATTAGGGTATCAAGTTGTGACCCTTGATGGTATCTGTTTGATAACCATCATGACTGGGTGAAGTAGAATGCTTCTGCCTTTGTCATTAAGACTGGGAGTACTACTCAGTGGCAGGCTGACTTAGCTCCAAAAGAAATGGCCGCCTCTGACATGAGTATAATATAGTTGATATTTATTCTGATAGATGGCGCAAGCCATCAGCAACTTTCAGTTGCACAATAAGGAGATGCCTTTTTCACAATGTCATATACAGTTTACTATTATATATAGGAAGGTTTGAACTTCACAGCCAAAATAGGGCACCTGAGCCAGAGGAAATTCCTTTTTTTATAATGTATCGGTGATTTATGGTTGACCTTTAATAGGAGTGAAAATATAAAATTTTAAATATATATAAAAGACCCTGATGAAGATAGAGGCATACAGCCTAGGGAAATATTAGAGTTTTATTACAAAATGGGAATTTTTATTAATAATGTTTTATTTTATTTTTGATCCAAAATTATGCCAATTAATTAATATATATCTATATATATCTATCTTTCTTTTTTGAAATTTCAAGAGAAAATGTGGTTTTTCACATGAGCTTGTTGGTTGCTGTTTTCTATCCTAAAAATTGGGAAAAGATATGCAACCAAAAATTAAAGTTTACTACCACTTTCCTTTTTTAATTTTTCAAAAAAAAAATAATTTTTTAGAGTTCTAATATTTACATACATCTCACTTTTTATATCAACGAATTTCTCAATTCTACTATATACAAAACACAGAGTATAATACAAAATAGATTATTATACGACTACATTACTCCCCTCCCAGTAACTAAGTTACGTTTCAACAATTAACAAGATTTTGATTTTTTTTTTTTTTAATATAACATTTCTACACTAGGCAGATTATTATACGACTACAAACTTTCCAGTATTTTCAAACCTCTATTATCATGGATAAATTGCTTCTCTGCCTATTGGCTAAGATCAAAATGTTCTATATATCATGATAAGGCCCAATTTGGATTATAGATTATAAACACAAGGTAAAAAAACCCAAATCCAAATAAATAAATAGTATGTGACATTTCGGTAACAACGCTGTTACTGAAACATCACACACTATTCATTTATTTGGTCTTATTACCATGTATCTCTCTTTCTTATCTATATATTTTTTTAAAATAACAAAAAATAGAGACTTGTCTATGATCACATAGAATATATACACTCATAGGTATTTTATCTTCAATACAAACTGTACATTGTATGTCATACAGAGGATAACTTTGCCTCATTGATATCTCTGAATCCATAACTTGTTTTTTTAAATTAGTAGTCACTGAATTGATATATAAATCAGTTCTAAAATGTCAATAGGTTTAAATCAAAGATTCTATATACCAGGAAAATATATTTTTTCTAAATGTAATAAAGGATTATATACAATGCTATCCGTGCCAAATTTTGTGTTTTAAGATTATAGAAGGCAGCTTTCATATATAACATATCAAATTTAATATTTTCTCATATAAAAATCATGTTTTTGAAAGTAAACTTAGAAATATATATATATATATTTTATTGTGTGAGCTCTCATTAGCCTTTTTTTCATTTTAATATCATGAAATGAAATGTTTTACAATGAAAACTTACTATGAAATTGCCTAGTTGTTAAATATATGACTATATATGACTCCAATTTTGTTCAAAACATTATATATATAAAGAATACACCATACACATTTCTTTACAATATTTTAGTCCAATACAAATATAGTAGAACCTCTCTGTAAAGGACATCTAGTTGCAGAGCCAAAATTCAGTCAAAATTTCTTATTTCCCTTGTGGTATTGAATTAAATAAATTGGACTATACATGTGATGTTTTGTTAACAACACTGTTAACAAAATGTCAATGAACTCATTGAATTCATGTAATATTTGCACAAAGAGTTAAGAAACAACAATACCAAAATGTCACATATACCTTTTTAATTAAAGTGATATGGCACAATTTGGATTATAGACACAAGGTAACAAGACCAAATCCAAATAAATAAATAGTGTGTAACATTTCTGTAACAGCGTAGTTACCATCTTCAGACAAAAGTACTGAATGGTACTGAACTGAGATTCAGTACTTTTGTCTGAAGATGGTAACAACGCTATTAATGAAACGTCACACACTATTTATTTATTTGGATTTGGTCTTATTACCTTGTCTTTTTAATTAAACAATTAAAAAAGGTTTCTGGAGATGGGTTTCTTTTTCATGCAAAAACCATCTCAAGTTTTCAGACATCCCTGTTCTTCTACAGGAGAACTTATAAAATGAATAAAACACCGCCTGTTGCTAAACGTTTAGCATTAGGCTACGTTTTATTTCTTGTACAAGTTCTCATGTAGAAAGGCAGAGATGTCTGAAAACTTGAGATGGTTTTTTCATTAAAAAGGAAACCCATCTCCAGAAACCTTTTCAATTGTTTAATTAATGTCCAAGAGATTTAAAATCAATTCATACCTTTTTAATATTGATACCTTGTTGAGTAAAATTAATCATTCCTTCAGGGAAAAGTTTTTTTTTTTTTTTTTTTATTATTCCTAGTACACGTGGTACAGGCCATTATAATCATGGTGGGTAGTTAGCGACTGCTTTTTACTGTAAGCGCACCACATGTCTACACATGTGAAAAGCAGTTCGGCTTTGCACTTACAAATATGCCAGAGCCCCGTTTCAGGGAAAAGTAACTTTTCAAAACATCATTATTCTCTAGCTTTCGGGTACGGATGCCCTTCTACAGGAGAAAACCTGGTATAATAATTGAAAAGTTTCCCTGGAGGATTGATTAATTTTACTCAATATTGATACCTTGTGATCTTTATATTGTACCTTGTTGAATTGTGCCTTCACCAAAATTAACTGTGGCCTATTTGATTGTTTTAAAAATTGATTTTTTTTAAATATATTTTCATTATACAGTTAAACCTGTCTATAGCGTCCCCTCTTAGGACTCACCAAAATAGGGTGCTATAGAGAGGGGGTGTTATAGACAGGTCACTTTTAATGTAAAATGTTTACATTTTAATGTTTAAAATCAGGTGCTATAGAGAGGAAGGTGCTATTTAGAGGGGCGCTGTAGACAGGTTTAACTATATATTTTTCTACAACTCTTTGAGCACCAATTAAAATGTTTATGAAAGTGTTCAAACCTTAATATATTCAAGATTTCTAATTATGTAAAAGCTTTTATTTTATAAATGATTTTTTTTAAATTGGTGTGTTGAACAAGAATCAATTTTTATTTTTATAAAATTGTCTACAATATTTCAAATTAAGTAAAAGCTTTTATTTTATAAATGATTTTTTTTTTAGAAATGTGTGTTTAACAAAGAATCAATTTTTTTATTTTTAAAATTGTGTTTACAATATTTCTAATTATTTTGAAAATAGAGCAATCCATAAATAAATCTATAATTAAAAATTTCTAATTAAGTAAAGACTTTTATTATATGAATGATTATTTTTTAGAAATGTGTGTGTTGAACAAGAATCAATTTTTATTTTTAAAATTGTTCACAATATTTCAAACTATGTAAAAGCTTTTATTTTATGAATGATTATTTTAGAAATGTATTAAATGAGAATCATATTTAAATTTATGTTTACAATAATGTCTTCTTTCTAAATAAGAAATTTGCAAATTGTGTTAATTTTTGCTATTATATTTTGGTTCTATGTAATTCAAATATGACCAACACTGTTGCTAAATAAAATTTATTTTCCTAATATGCGTTGATTTTTTACATTACATTATATTTAATGATAAAGCACAATTTGGATTATAGATTAGAACTAAAAGGTACCAAATCCAAAAAAAAAAAAATTTTGTGTGACAACAGCGTCGTTACCGAAACGTCACATTTATTTGTATTCTCAACCATTTCACAAGTTTAATTACACTCATGGACAATATTTAAGGAAGTTGTATCTTTTAGCATGTATATTTGACAATAATTCTGAAAGATACACATTGACCTGTATTGTAAAGACACATCAGAAGTGTGAACAAATTGCCTCTGTCTCCTTTTATCTTTGTCATAAATCTGAAAACAATATATATATTTTTAAATGCCCAAAAATCAAAGATTCTCTTTGTCATAAATCTGCACACAATATAAATTTAATATGCATAAATCAAAGATTCATTAAATGAGACCCAAAATGATGTGATGAAGTAAAAAAAAAAATTTATTCATAAAAAATATATCTAAATATATATATAAAAACCAATGAATAAACTTTATAATGCTATATATATATATATATGCAGGTATAAATAACACCTAAATCCAATATGTGTTGTTGCCCCTATAAAAATGCCCGTGTTTATAATGTTTGAGAAGTGCTTCAGGCAGACGGATTCTTCCTCATCAGCTCCAGGTCTGACTCCACCATTTCTTTTACTAGCGCCTGCAACAACACCCACTCTCTAGAAACTGGCATCTATTTTACATACATGTGTATATTTAGAATAGATGCATATACAGTAGAACTACCTCTCTGTAAAGGACAACACCTAGTGGCAGAACCAAAGTGTCCTTTAGGGAGAGGTGTCCTCTTACCGGAGAGTTGCTAAATAGTAAAAATAGTAATTTTGGGGATGAAAATTGTCCTTTGTAGAGAGATGTCCTCTAGTGGGAGTGTCATCTCATGGAGGTTCTACTGTATTGGTTTTGGAAATATTTTTATTCTCCTAATATTACTAGGGGGTAACTCGCCTCTCTCTCTCGAAGATGTTTTTGTTTTGCACTAAAACCCCTGAGCATGCATGCGTGCGCCACTCTTGTTCTACAAGACCAACGAAAGAATTGTATTTTAATATTACATCTAGTATATAATATACAGCTAATAATTATATATATGTCATAATTTGTAAATAGTTGTATGCAACCCCGACCCAATATGTATGCAATGTATGTTTCAAAGACTTAATAAAGAATAAGGTAACTGGAGGTTAGAACGCCTTAGAGAAGCGAGGCCTGGAAAGAAGGCTTAAAAGTCAGCGGCACCATTAGCAAAATTACAGCCAATTTTATGATCGCGGAAATAATAAAAGTTGAGTTCAACGACACAGTATTTCCTGGTCGTGTCAGAACAAGTCCAAAAGACAAAGAAATGAGCAAGGACCAATGAGGGAGCAGCTTCCAAAAGGTCAACCAATAGAAAAAGGCCACGTCTCAGCTTTCCTCCAATGGGAAAGGAGATAGGTCTTCGTGTTAAATCGAGAAGCAAGGATTGTCAGTGGTTCACTCGCTCCCACCGAGGTAACATCTGCTCTCGAGACCTCCCCGTTCATCCCATAGCTAAGTCCAATCATCGCCATGTGAATCGATAGGCCAATAGTCAAAAACCGCTCCGCCTTCTCTCAAGCCTTTCTTTCCTCCAACCAGTTGCCTTTATTTTCAACCAATCAAGTGTCCTGGTTTATTTCCCTTGTGTGTAAACCTTTCTTACTCAGCTACCACGACTGCGCCACCACTTCAACAATCATCAACACCAAGAGTAAGGTTTCCCAGCATAGCATATTACGATAGCTATTGAAAGTCGACAGGATATATTACGATATATATATATAATATTATGTATTATTTTTGTTAGGTGTCCTTTACAGAGAGGTAGTTCTACTGTATTACCTTGGATTTATACATTGATAGCATTTTTTTGTCTAACTGAAACAGACATTGACAACTTCATAAGTTTTCTTTTCAAACCCCTTTTTTCTCTTTGCATCCAGACCTCTATAATTTTATATAACTAGAATAAAAAAAATACAGGGTAATAAGACCAAATCCAAATTTAAAAAAATAGTGTGTGACATTTCGGTAGCAATGTTGTTACTGAAACATCACACACCATTTATTTATTTGGTTACCTTGTAGTTCTTATCTATAAACCAAATTGTGCCTTATCATGGAATAAAAAACTTGTTCCTCTCATTCAAAAAAATGTATAGAGAAAAGGTTTTTGATTAATAAAGAGCTTTGTGTATTTGAAGTGAAATTTTGTGCTTGAAAATGTCTCTTAAATAATTTTTTCACCATCCCAATATAAACATACGTTGACAAAATAAAAACCAACTCTTATCAGTTAGAATTCAAATACTTTTTAATAAAAATTTTTTTTTTTTTAATTCTCAATAAAGAAAACTATAATAAAATATAAATGAGAATATGAAAATATATTAAAATATAAATGAGAATATGAAAGATATATTAAAATGGACAAATGACAAGAAATGACAGAATTAAGACTAAAAAAAAAAATGTTTCGTTGATAAGGCACAATTTGGATTATAGATTATAAACACAAGGTAATAAGACCAAATCCAAATAAATAAATAGTGTGTGACGTTTCGGTAACAACGCTGTTACAGAAACGTCACACACTATTTATTTATTTGGATTTGGTCTTATTACCTTGTGTTTAAAATGTTTTGTTGTTAATATTGCGGATAATAAACTATAAAATTTGTAACAGTTAATTTTTTGGCAATGTGTTTCTTTTTACATATATCATTAAATATTATCTCTACAGACCTTACTGCTATAGATTAATTTGGTGAACTGCTGAGAGGGTTCACCACTGATGAGCCAAGCCCTCTCATTCAATACCTTTTATCATTGCAGTAAGGTCTGTAGAGAAAATATTTAATTATTTATGTAAAAAGAAACAAATTGTTACAAATTTTAACGATAGATAGCATTTAAATTTATAAATGTAATACACACTATGTTTGTAGGAAATGGGAGGAAAAAAATTGTAAAAAAAAAATAATTACCTTAAATGTGATCTTTGGTGTCCAACCCAACGTGCTTCTTGCTTTACTTGAATCCCCTAGGAGGAAATCCTGCACACCATACAAGTGCCTTAATGGAAAAATAAAAGCCAGGATGAGCTCAATTTGAATCTTTGAAAAAGTTATACAAGAGAGGTGAAACAATGTGGTCAAATAAAGATGGGGAAATATAGACAAAACAAATGTTGGGATCTAAAAATGGAGACGAGAGAGAAGAATCTTCTAATTTAAAAAAAATTGCCCACAAAGAGAAAAAAGAAACCCTGTGACAACAAACTGTTGCTAGGGAAATCCCATTATATACACATTATCATCAAGCCATCCTGCCCAGAAGTCCTCCTCTACGTGGCAGGAGGGAGAAACAGCACAAGTAAGGGACTGCCCTGTAGTACGGTGTCGTGAGCCCCGAGCCGCTACGGTAACCGTGAACAGGGAACTCTGAAATATGGCTGACTAACGGGGCAATGGCATCTCCCCTTTCCATGGAGAAAGAAAATCAGAAATTGACAATATTGGACAAGACACCACCACCATCAAGCCATAAATATTAGGACTCACTTATAGGTGATAAACCAAGAAGAATGAAGAAAGGTAAACCAAGGAAGGTTCTTTAATCTAATAGAATGGTCAGTGGGATTGAAATATGGAAGTATCTCCATATAACTCTGGAGATTAAAATGGCAAAACCGCTGGGAGGGTTCGCCCTTCCTCTTTCAACTTGTACTCCTTGCAGTATAAGGGTTGTAGAAATACATTAGAATAATATACATTAAAACCCCTCTATATAACGAACCTCAATGGGACTGAACCTGTGGTTCACTATAGCCATGATTCAATATAGCCATAGTTCACTATATTATAAATTTAAAATGGGAATTATTTCAGGCTTGTTTTAAGGGAAGGTTCGCTATATCCCAAGTTCATTTTAGCAGGATTTTACTGTATATTTAAAAAAGAAAATTAGTATTAAAATCACTTCAAATTATCAGTTAATTGTTCACTTGTATGTGTATCAAGGGTAGAATTTGATCAGAAAACTTACCACTTCAGTTGGCCGAAAGTATTTTTTATTTACTCGGACACGGACTTTCCCAGTTGCCTTCTCAATGCCTACTTCATCCAGGCCAGCTCCTTCCCACCTGAATAAAATACATTTAATTATTTTCCAGCCAAATAAAACTATTATAAAATGTAACTTAAATATTGGGCTGTTAGTAATGATGAGGTAAAATTTTGGATTATAGATTAAAAACAGAAGGTAATAAGACCAAATCCAAATAAATAAATAGTGTGTGACGTTTTGGTAACAGCATTTTTACCATCTTCAGACAAAAATACTGAGTAGTCTGAAGTAGTAATTTTATCTGAAGATGGTAACAACTATGTTACCGAAACGTCACACAATTTTTATATGGATTTGGTCTTACTACTTTGGGTTTATTGAACTGAAAAGAGAAGAGAGTATGCATAAAGGATTATATAACACTTAAATTCTTACTTGATTTCCATTCCAATGTTACTAAACGCCAGTTCAACAAATTCCCGTACACTGTGCACTTCCCCACTTGAAATCACAAAATCTTCAGGCTTCTCTTGCTGTAGCATTAGCCACATGGCCTGCAAAAAAAAAAAACAATTTAGATATTTTCACAATAGATATAGGTATATATATATATATATATATAAGTATTGTTCTGAAAATAGAGCAATCCATATTTAAATCTTTAGATAATAAAAAGGGCATATATTGGATTGATTAAAAATTTTTAAGGGGGTCGGTGGAAGGCTGGTTAAACCGTTTGGTTTTCGACCACTAGGACCCGGGTTCGATTCCCGCATTGGACACTTTTTTCTGTTTAAAGAAAAAAATGCTCCAATGGCCCCCGATTCTTGCAAAAGTCCAACCCCACCAGCGAGTGCAAGTAACCAAACGGGGCTTTGGCATTAGTAAGTGCAAAGTCAAACTGCTTTTCACATGTGTAGACATGTGGTGCACTTACAGTAAAAGCAGTCGCTAACTACCCACCATGATTATCATGGCCTGTACCACGTATACTAGGGATAAGCAAAAAAAAAAAAAAAGATTTTTAAAATTATTTCTCAACTGTGATATTATAACACTATGGGATATTTTAACACTAGGATATTTTAGGAAGAAGGGGCGTCCCCTTATACTAATTAATAAAAAATGCAATTTTGGTGATTAAAAACTTTCTTTCATTATAGAGGTGTCCTCTCATTCTACTATAAAGATGTGGATGTTGCTTACTCCTCTCCCCACCAAAACTAATGACTATTCAAAGCCCACAAACAAATTAGCCTCAAAAACTTAATTTGTACTAATTTTGAGATCTGTTGATAGCAAACCTATTAATGAATAGTTCTCTATCATCACTATACTACTAAAAAGTAAAATTGATAAGGCACAATTTGGATTATAGATTATAAACACAAGGTAATAAGACCAAATAAATAAATAGTGTGTGACGTTTCGGTAACAGCGTTGTTACCATCTTCAGACAAAAAAAGTACTGAATGAGAAATTTTACCACAGCATGTTTTAAATAGCTACTGTTATCAAGTGTGTAAACAATGCTGTGGTAAAATTTCTCATTCAGTACTTTTGTCTGAAGATGGTAACAACGCTGTTACCGAAACGTCACACACTATTTATTTATTTGGTCTTATTACCTTGTTTACTAAAAAGTAAGTATAACACAACATTAATATAATTTCACTGAGGAGAGTCACTGACATGTGGGGGAAACTAAATAAATAATTGGTTGATGTCTTCTTCTTCTTCTTTCTTATCTCCACTCAATCACACTAAGGTATCAAGCTTGTAAAGTTGACAACCATCATGATTGGGTAAAGTAAAATGCGTCTGCCTTTGTCATTAAGACTGGGAGCACTACTCAGTGGCAGGCCGACTTAGCTCCAATTGGTTGATATAATTCTTATAAACCAACTTCCAACCAACAAATGATAAAAAATAATATAATTATTAAACATATTCTTGGTACAACTCAAGCTAATAAAAATAGATGGTATTCAGGTAATATTTGACAGCATGAAGGTAAACACAAATATCTGAGGCAAAAATAATTTGGAGAATACAACCATATAGAAGCCACAAACAAACAATAAATTGACTCAAATAAGCCAACTTGAGTATCCTCAATGTGACTCTTGTATCTTGAATATGTGGTAGCCTTCAGGAAGTCCTTAGGGAAAGTCATAAAAGGCTTCTTAATCCTAGCTAGAAAAACCACTATTTCCAGAAATATATATTTTTTAAATCTATACATTCAATCGATTATTTTACCAATAAAATTCGGCCTTTGCTGGTCCCAAGCCCAGATGAAAAAGGAGGGGGAGCAGTAACAGGCTCGCTAAAAAACCTGGGCTCAGCTGGCCCGGCTGATAGTACCCTGTAAGGGCTCCTAATTCAGGGATACAGGATGAGCAGCGTTTGTATTCCATGTTAGGAGCGACTGCACATGGTATCTGTTCCTCATGTCAGAGGCGGCCATTTCTTTTGGAGCTAAGTCGGCCTGCCGCTGAGTAGTGCTCCCAGTCTTTAATGACATAGGCATTCTACTTCACCCAGTCATGATGGTGGTTGTCAAGCTCTACAAGCTTGATACCCTAATATGATTGAGTGGAGATAAGAAAGAAGAAGAAGACCAATAGATATAGTATTCTTGTTTTTTTTTTTTTTTTTTTTATTCTTGTTTTTTTTTTTTTTTTTATTTGGTCAATGTTCAAATTAAAAATTCTACAACAAAACACGCGGAAAAGCAATTTGGTTAATAATGAAATAAGGGAATTTATTTCTAAAGAAAAATATGATATGATTTTAGTTCAAGAACCATATAGTATAAATAATGAAGTAATCTTTAATATGCGTTCAAAAATATATTATGCAAATTTACCGGGAGTTCCAATATATACCGCAACAATCGTTACAAACCCTTTCTTATCATGTAAATTAATTAAAGAGTTTTCAAATTCATTTGCAACCACTATATCAGTACAAACTACTAAACGGCAAATTATTCTTTCAAATATTTATATACACCCTAATAAAATGGAAACCTGTCATGTTCAATTCCTTGATAAATTAATTAAAAATTTTAACACAAATCCATTGATTTTAGCTGGAGATTTTAACGCTCGAAGTCAGATGTGGTTTGATAATATTATTAATCAAAACGGTAGAAGACTTCAACCTATAATTGATTTTCACAATATGCTCATACATAACAATCGAAACAAAACATGTCGAGGATTAAGTATAATAGACCTTACTATTACTAATAGTCATGCTCATGTACTTGTTAATGGATGGAAAACGTTAAATCTTTCGCAAATCACAGACCATCACGCAATCTCATTCGACATTAGTCTGGAAACAGAAAGTTTATTACATGAAAATAATTCTACATGGTATTTTCAAGAAAAAAGAGCCAATTGGCAAAAATATGAGCAGGCAATCAATGTGTCTAGGATAAATGAGGCAATGATGAAATTAGGTAAAATAGTAAATATAAACGATATAAACTGTGTAGTTTCTCTCATAACTGACATATTAATTGAAGCTGCATATGCATCTCTACGATTAAAACCAAAATATTTAAATAATAATCCATTTAATTGGTGGACGGATGAACTGGAACTTTTTAAAAATCATTTTAAATATGTTCGAAATCTATATTATCGGGGTAAACGGTCTAATAGACAGCTAGTTGATGAAAAAATGTATAAAGAAATACGAAATAAGTATATGAATATTATTGAAAAAACAAGAAATGTAAGCTGGAGGGTATTCCTGGAGGAAGTTGAAAATACATCTCCTTTTGGTAATACTTACAAAACTTTTAAACAAAAAATTTCTCCGAGGTCTTTTGATTTACCAATTCTAGATGTATCTCAAGATGTGCTCGAATCAGAAATGAAAAATCTTTTATCTTCTCTATTTCCGAATGACTGTCAATCTTCTGACACAAACTATCATAAATTAATCAGAGACAAGAGTTATACTTTTTCTAATGATAAAATCATTTATTTTGATAATATTCAAATCTGTTCAATAATTAAAAAACTTAAAAATGGCAAGGCTCCAGGAATAGATCATATAAGCAATCAGATGATCAAAACGGCAGTTCATCATATATTTCCTGTGTTAACAAAATTGTTCAATGCTTGTATGGGACTTAATTATTATCCGGAGGCCTGGAGAAAGTCAGCAGTAATGATTATAAAAAAAAACCTAATAAAGAAAATTATAAAGATCCGAAAGCCTACCGCCCTATAAGCTTGTCTTCTAATTTAGGTAAAATTTTTGAAAGTCTAATTCATATTGAACTTTTAAATCATATTAATAGTAATAATGTTATGCATCCTGCTCAACATGGATTTACACAAGAAAAATCAACAATCTCTGCTTTACAAGAAATAACTAAATTAAGTCTTCTGAAAAGAGAAACAGAAAATACGGCAATAGTAACAGTGGACATCAGCGGAGCTTTCGACAACGCATGGCATCCGGCAATTCTTCAACAATTGGACAAGGCAAATTTTCCAGCGGTACTAATAAAAATAATTAATTCTTACTTTGAAGACCGGAGTGTAGAGTTTAAATATACTAATGTAAAGTGTATAAAAAAGATAAATAAGGGATGTCCCCAGGGTGGTATTATTTCTCCTATTCTTTGGAATATATTACTTAATGATTTCAACTTATCTTTTAACGAAAGTTTTGCTAGAGTAATTGCTTTCGCGGACGATGTGACATTTGTGGTGTGGAGTTCAAACATCTATGATCTTCAGTATAATATTACCAAATGTTTAGTAAAAATCAAAGCATGGTGTGAAAAGGTAAAACTTTCACTAAGTCCAAGCAAAACAGGTATACTCTATCTACATAACTATGAAAAATTGCCCATTAACTTTGATGGAAAAATAATTCAACCATCAGAAACTGTTAAAATTTTGGGAGTTATTTTTAAAAATCATAGACAAAGGAATAAGATTAATTTTGGAACACATGTTGACAATATAATTATGAAAGCTACGAAACTTAAGAATATATTATTCTCATTATGTGCACGTACTTGGGGCATTGATACTCGGCGTAGAATGATCTTATATAAAGCTATGATACGCTCTACAATAAGTTATGCATCAAATATTTGGTTTCCTTTTATCACTGCAGCAAAAAGATCCAAGTTGAATTCTATACAATATCAAATTCTTATTAGATGCATTCATGCTTATAGGACTTCATCTTCTTACATCACACATATACTAGCGAAAACCCTTTACTGTCCGATTATCTTGAATTATTACAAACAAAGTATAATATGACAAATTCTCTCACAGATCGAACACTCAAAAAACCCCTTCAAAAAGAATTAAACAAACTATATCTGGATCTAAAATTTAAGTTTTATCTTTCTCAATCTAATGAACTGTTCAAGAAATTTTTTCCAATTGCTGTCCCAAATTTCATTTCTTCTGATAAATTCACTACTTTATTCTTAACTGGCAAAGGACCCTTCTTAAGTTTCCTATTCAAACTGAATGCTATCAATGATCCAACATGTGAATGCCGCTTAGATGTTGAATCACCAGAGCATCTTCTTTTAACTTGCCCTCTGACTAATCAAATTGTATGTAGATACTTTGAAACATTACCAAATTCTCTTTGTGTATATACTCTATCTTATGAGAACTTTGTTAAGTTTAGAACTATTTGTACAATAATTTACAAAACAATACTAATCCATCGTGTAAATAATTAATCATGTATATAAATAATACTAGCACAGCACAATAGTCATTTGGACTTCGTGCTTTTGTAACAATAAATAAAAAAAATAGATATAGTGGTCTGCCAACAACACAGCAATATTTAGTTGCCTAATCTGGGGATGTTCTCAACATTGATGTTGAAATGATGATGCACCATCATCAAGTATTCTATTCCAGAGAGATCCTCTTTCATTATAATTGCTGAGTATATTGCTGAATATATTGGGGCCTTATAGAATAGAACCCTTCAATTCGACCAACTATAATTCATCCATTTTTCTTAATCCCTATCTCTATTCCAGAGAGATCCTCTTTCATTATAATTGCTGAGTATATTTCTGAATATATTGGGGCCTTATAGAATAGAACCCTTCAATCCAATCAACTATAATTCATCCATTTCTCTTAATCCCTATCTCAAGACTATTTGCCTCAATTCAACTGATTATAATTCAAAAATGACTTTTCAATTCAAATGGAAAGTTTGGTCCCTTGGGGTAGGGAATTAAAAAAGTTGAACTGTATTTGGATTTTATTATTAATCCAATTATATGTTTGGATGGAAATTTTTGTTTTACATCTTAATATATTCTTTGCAAATAGAGAAATCCATAAATAGATCTTTAATTAAAAAGGCATATTTTTGGATAAAAAAAAATATTTTTTGATCCAATATATGCCTTTTAAAGTTTAATATATTTGCAAATATATTTACCTCAATGTAATCTTTAGCGTGCCCCCAGTCTCGTTTTGAATTTAGGTTACCTAATTCAAGGAATTCTTGCTCATTAAGGGCAATCTTTGCGACAGAACGTGTAATCTTCCTTGTCACAAATGTTTCACCTGAAACAAAAAAAGAATAAATCACTGACCAGCTAAAAAGTGAGAGAGATATACACAAGGAAAGATTATACCAGCAAGTTAAGTTTACACAATACACAGAGCAAGATAGAAACACTGAGGTCTAGCATCAAAACAAAGCTACATCACTTACACTTATCAAAATTCAAAACTATTTTAAAGGCGTAAGATTCTTTTTGATATTAAACAATTTCTAAATATGTATTTATAAATACATGTAATTCTACTGTCCTCACAAAGCTTATGTCCATAGTTCTTCTAAAATACCCATTCAAAGAGTCTACCAACAGTATCACTATAAAAGGAAGTTCCAAAAATGCAATATAACAGCGGTATGGTAGATTAAACTGGCGAAACCGCTGGGAGGGTTCACCACTGATGAGAGCCAGGCCCTCTCACTGATTTTTCCATTGCAGTAAGGGCAGTAGAAATTGTTTAATATCAAAAAGAGTCTTACGCCTTTAAAATAGTTTTGAATTTTGATAACAGATGGCGCGCTAGTTCCAAACTTACACTTATATATAAGACTTAAGACAGAGATATTTGGTAGAACCTTAGATTAACAGACTTAATATTATAAAAATTTTCAAAAAAAAAAGTCCCAACACAAAATTGTGGATTTTAAAATAATTAAATTATAGAAGCACAGCTTTTTTTAGAATTATTTGAACAAAAGATTAAAACATGTCAAAACCTTTTTAAAACTTTTATTTACAGACATCTCTCTCTCTCTCGACAACCTTCTTATCGTCATTTTTATAAGGTAACAAAAACTTTAATACAATGTTAAACCGTTGCAGATTTATTAAATTCTGGATACTAGTAAGTAGAGGGTGCAGCACGTCGACTTAAAATACAATAGGAACATAGTTTAAAACTAATAAATGATGGTAAATGTAAAACATATGCTGCTCTTTCTCTGAGACTTCTTTCACCCTATATTTACTTTATTAGTTCGAGTATAACCACTTTAATATTCAACTGACTATAATTCAACACCTACACACACACACACACAAAACCTTTATTAAGACACACAGGTCTTACAGATGATTCTCCTTGAGGTTACAAGGCGGAGAAACCCATGAAAGTGGGAAATATACAAAAGGGTAAAAATGGAGAAAGATTATAATTCAACACTTACTCTAATTTAACTAATTTTTCCTTACCAATCAGCTTATTTATTCTTTAATATTTAAATAACTATAATTCAACTGAAAATTCTGATGCCTTGGGGGCAATGAATTAAAGAAGATGGACTTGTGTGCTATGTTGGGACATCGCTTTTATCATTCAAAAGATTACATTGGATTAAATTTATGATCATTTAAAATTCCAACAGTTTTAATGTACAGTGGTACCTCGACATACGAGCGCCCCAACATTCGAGTTTTTCGAGATACGAGCCGACGAGCAAGGGATTTTTTGCTTTTAGTTACGAGCGAAATTCGAGATACGAGTTCGGTTTGGTAGTGTTGAAGATATTAATCTGTGATTTTAAATGTTTCTTTTTGACCAGTACTTTTGTGTTGTTTTTGCTTTTCCTAAAATGTTTCTTTCTTCTTCTTCATTATTATTTGTTCTATATGCAAAGCTTTATTTTTTTGAGACTTGAATAAACAAATTCAAGTTTATTATATTTTTGTGTGCTTTTAAAGTTAAAACACAACAGGTAGTAACACGCAGTCGCGCCATCACGATCAGTTAGCAGCGTGCTTCCGCTGTGATAAGTTGTGTTTTGTGTTCGCGTTTTGTGTTGCGTTTACATTTACAGTTTTAGTTCATTTATTTTTATAACCATGCCTAACTCATTTCCGGAACATTCTGAGAGGGAGGAAGAAACAAACCTCCTTGGACATGTTTTTTTTCTAAACGGCCTACAGATGAAAGCGAGAAAAATGTAGCGAAAAAGGCAAATACCAGTGAGGATATCTAATTTATTTCTTTACATTCTCTTTTTTGTTTTTGTGCAATAAATATTTGATATTTATAAATACGTTTTTATTATTTAAAACCACGTAACAAAAATAACTGAAGTGACATTTTGGAGGTTGGAACGGATTAATGGTAGTTCAATTGTTTTGTATGGGGAAATTTGCTTCGAGATACGAGTAATTCAAGATACGAATTAAACTCGTATGTCAAGGTACCACTGTATTATATTTTTAAAAGAGGGTATTTAAATATTATATAATTGTGTTTTCATAGTACACCTATCCCCCGATTTACACGGTAGATACGTTCCTAAGAAAAATGTGTAAATTGAAAATTAAAAATTTTTTTAAATTAGAAATACAGACACAGTGTGCGTGTGCAGCAAGTCAGCACATAAGCTTGGGATTCCTCGTGAGATGTGTACACAGCGCATGTGTTCAATCACAGTAGCATTTAGTATAATGCGATAAAAACAAAAAAAAAAACTTATTTGGAAAACCGTGTAAAAGCGAAAACGTGTAAAATAAGTACCGTGTAAATCGGGGGATAGGTGTATTAGGTAAGAGAAAAGTTTAGGTAAACAATAGAACCTCCCTGTAAAGAACACCTAATTGCAGAGCCAAAGTGTCCTTTAGGGAGAGGTGTCCTTTTGCTGGAGAGTTACTAAATAGTAAAAATAATCATTTTTCAAATGAAAACTGTCCTTTGTAGAAAGATGTCCTCCAGCGGGAATGTCCTCTCATGGAGGTTCTACTGTATACCTCATCAAAAAAGTTATGACAAAACATTGTTGTTGTTTATTTGAGTAAAAATTACATAAATTCCATGAGTTCATGCTCCTCGAGCCTAATCTCATGGAATGGGGTGCAGCTTTCATTGATCATGGCACCGTGATCCAGGCACACTTTGGTGAAAGTCATGACAAGACATTCTTGAGATAGTTTGTGCTACACTAACCTAAGAAAAACACATTGAAGCTTCACAGGGCTATATCTCGAGCAGTCTTTCATTTCTATGGTAGGCAGTGGGGGTGAGTTCGAAGTGGCATGGAATATGGGGTGATATATAATATCACAACTTTTGTAAGCCCTGGTCCACTACATTAACCATAGGGCCTACAGAGAACCCTGAAATAAAAGGCTTTCTAACGGTGCACTGGTGTGAAAGCTGGACTTACAGCAGATGGAGACATGGAGAAAGATTCTGGATGAAAAAGGAGGAGGGGGAGCAGTAACAAGCTCGCTAAAAAACCTGGGTTCAGCTGGCCCGGCTGATAGTACCCTGTAAGGGCTCCTAATCCAGGGATACAGGATGAGCAGCGTTTGTACTCCATGTTAGGAGCGGCTGCACATGACGTCTGTTCCTCATGTCTGAAGCAGCCATTTCTTTTGGAGCTAAGTTGACCTGCCACTGAGTAGTGCTCCCAGTCTTAATGACAAAGGCAGACGCATTCTACTTCACCCAGTCATGATCTTAAGCTTTACAAGCTTGATACTCTAATATGACTGAGTGGAGATAAGAAAGAAAAAGAAGAAGGAAGATTCTAAAAAAAGTATAAAGGCAGAAAACTCAGCTGGCATTATCAGATAGCTATGGCACCAGTCAGGTTTGATGATAAGTGACAAAAGATAAGGAATCCCACTCCATCAATTTTCAAGAACACCTCACTGGTGCAAGTTCCTTTTGGAAAAAAAAAAAATAACCAATGAAGTGGTGAACTTTCAGTAATGGAGAATGAATAAACTACTTCTAAAGTAGTTAGAACCAAATTAGAATCCCCGCTCCTTTGTAAATCTGCCACCAAAGGCATCTTCTTCTTCTTCTTTCTTATCTTCACACTGGGTGAAGTAGATTGCGTCTGCCTTTGTCATTAAGACTGGGAGCACTACTCAGTGGCAGGCCGACTTAGCTCCAAAAGAAATGGCCGCCTCTGACATGAGGAACAGACGCCATGTGCAGCCGCTCCTAACATGGAGTACAAACGCTGCTCATCCTGTATCCCTGGATCAGGAGCCCTTACAGGGTACTATCAGCTGGGCCAGCTGAGCCCAGGTTTTTAGTGAGCTTGTTACTGCTCCCCCTCCTCCTTTTTCATCCGGGCTTGGGACTGGCATGATGAGAGACAGCCAGTGTGCCCTGTGACTTAAGGCTGAACAAAATTTTCACCTTCACACCAGCCAGAGTTCAGTTTTCTATATTAACAAAAGATTTTTTCTATAAAATAATCCCTTGCATCAATATTGAGTAAAATTAATCATTCCTCCAGGGAAAAGTGTCTTTTCAAAGACAACTGAAATTGACAACTGTGAAAAGACATTTTTCCCTGGAAGAATGATTAATTTTACTCAAAAAAAGAGTTTTTAACTATTTATTAGCATAAGCATCATTGGTTTCAAAGATACAATTAAACAGCACAAAGGCAAGATAGTAATAAGGTGACATTGGATCACAGATAAATCACAGTTCTACCCATTGTCACAAATTATAATATTTTAGCCGATAAGCTCACAGAGCAGGTAAAAATATGTTAGCTTTGTGTAAAATTATACTCAATATAAGAAATAATCACTTTTTTCTTATTTGAAATTTCTTTGAAACCAATACTATACCTCGTCTAGGGCTCTCGTGGTTGAAGAGAATTCCGTTTGTAGCAAACATTCCATAGGCTTCTCTGTAGTTGACAACTATCCAGTAGGCGTAGATCTTGGCAACTCCTTCAAACACATACACATATAATTGAAATTAAATTTAAATATGTTATAACACCTTGATAAAGGTTGGCGTTCAGCCAACTGAAATATTGGTAAAATAAATTATATTTTGATCCAATATATGCCTTTTTATTTAAACACATATATATTTCGATGCACTAGCGCGCCATCTGTTATCAAATTACAAAACTATTTCAGACGTGTAATATTCTTTTTAAAATAAAATAATTTCTACTGCCCAAACTGCAATGGAAAAATTAAAGGGAGGGCCTGGCTCATCAGTGGTGAACCCTCCCAGCGGTTTCGCCAGTTTATATGTATGTAGCAATATATTTCAATATACACTTGATTTTCATATGTACCACATAATTATAAATAGTGTAAGAGCCCCAAAATGTAGATACAATTTAGCACACTAACTTGCTCATTCTGCTTATATAGGCTACACTGAAAGATGGAATCGCAGAAAAAAATGGTATGTAAGTAAACTATGGGGACAAAAGCTTTTAGGACGGTAGAATTACATATAAATATGTTTGTAAACCTTATCAATTATGATGCATTAATGCGCCATCTGTTATGAAAATTTGAAACTATTATAGAAGCATGATTCTTTTAAAATTAAACAATTTCTACTGCTCTTACTACAATGGAAAAATTAATGAGAGGAGCCTCGTTCATCACTGGTTCACCACTGATGAGCCAGGCCCCTCTCATTAATTTTTCCATTGCAGTAAGGGCAGTAGAATTTGTTTAATTTTTAAAAGAATCATGCGTCTATAATAGTTTCAAATTTTCAAACCATATCAACACTAAATAGGAATCCAACCTGAATGATTATGACCACTTATCAAAAACTAAGACAGCCAATGCCAAAGAATGGAAAACAACAATTCATGGAACACAACTGGTACAAAGGTAAAAAAAAAAAAAAAGTTGAAAAACCTTGGAATATAAAATCAATAGGACCAAGCTCTCAAAACACTTCTCTTCAAGGATTTAAACAAGACCAACCAAAACTGTCAAAAATCCCAGCCAGCTGGTCTCACAACATTTGTTTTAAGATTTCAAACAAAAGGCCTTTCTATTAGATAATTTGGGGGTTCTATAAAGAAGTAAAATGACCAAGAGTTGTTTCAAGTCCACCTATGAGTTTCTGCCAACTTTATTATTAACACTTCAGTATGTAGTTGATGTGGCACAATGGGTATCTAATATTTCAGAAATAACACATTGATTGTGAGAGAATCTCCTATTATTTATTTATTTTGCTTATCCCTTGTACACGTGGTACAGGCCATGATAATCATGGTGAGTCGAAGTTGGTGACTGCTTTTACTGTAGATGCACCACATGTCTACACATGTGAAAAGCAGTTCGACTATACACTTACAAATGTGCTAGAGTCCCGTTTGGTTACTTGGTGGGGTTGGACTATCTCCTATTAAACATTTTTGTAGCATAATTGAAGAAGGAGGAGATCACAACCTGAAATTTTTTCTTGTCGATTGATAATTTTTTGTTTTTAATCATAAATTTCCATACCAATATAAATTTGCATATATATCATATTTCTCAAAATAGTTTTATATTGGGGGACACTCAGACTACTAATCAGCAAGGTAGTTGTAACACAAAGGATGAAAGATTGCGGAGCACCTGTGGGAAATAGATTGTCTACACAGGTGTTTTCTATAGGGAACTCAGTTCCTATACACATGTTCCACTTATATATACACACACACCATCCAGAATCTCAAACTTTTATTCTCCTAATCCATCAGAATAAAACAATATCAAAGCACAATTCTTTCAACAGTAAGAATGTACTGGTTTTTTTTTTTCTGATGGATTAGAAAGAAAAGAGAATCTCAAACAATGAGTTGCAAGCTATAATAGGTCCCCAAAAAAGAAATATTTTAGAAATATAGAGAGTGCTAGAAATAAATATTTTTTAATATACAGTAATATGAAAAATATTCCTTCTTTCCCCTTATTTGACACATTGTAAATAACACATTGCTGATTATTGTTACTTTTACTGTTATTCCTATATATACCCTCTTCTACTTGGAGAATCTGTATAAGACCAAAAGTTCTTACTTAATAAAGCATTTTTTTTTGCTTATCCCTAGTACACATGGTACAGGCCATGATAATCATGGTGGGTAGAAGTTGGTGACTGCTTTTACTGTAAGTGCACCACATGTCTACACATGTGAAAAGCAGTTTGACTTTGTACTTAAGTTTTTTTGTTGATTTATATGAAAAATGATGGCACAAGCTATCAGAAACTTTCAGTTTTAACGATCTGGAGATGACTTCTTTTTTTTTTCTTAATATCTTCTTATATATATCTTGTGGTATATCTGAGAAGAGTGGAATACAATGGAAAAAGAATAAGGGTCAATATTTACCATAGGGAGATCTGGGATAGAATGGAGTTGTTTCCTTCTGTGGAATTTCTTGGACCTTTCCATACAGTTCACTGGTTGAGGCCTGATAAAATTTCACACTTTTCTCCAAACCGCACGTTCTTATTGCATCTAGAAGTCGCAGGGTCCCCAAGGCATCAACATCTGCGGTGTACTCACTGAGATCAAAAGAAACCTGCATAACACAACCAACTAGTTAATAATTAATAGGCCCATAAATATTTTGAATATATTCTTGATGAAAACAATGGATGGCCAATACAGGCCCATTTATTTTTCAACTCAGAAATTTATACAATAGTTTCCAGTTGGATAATCAGTATAACCTGCTTAACTGACTATAATTTAACACTGACTTTTTTAATTATATAAACTGGCATCATTGCCCGGATCCAAAAGATGTAGCTACTTAGTTTAGAACTGACAGAAATTTAGGAAATCTCTGATTTCAAACCATGGGTTTTATATAGCCTTGGTTGCTAGAGAAGGAATAACTTTTGATTCCAGAATTGTGTTGGGTTCTAGGGTTCTCTCTTATAAGGTGGTCATTCCCTAAGTGATATCTTAGAAAATTGTCTTACTTGTGGGTGAAATGATGTTTTATAATGGTTGACTTCCCTATCCAAGATGGCACTATATGATGAAGAATAAGACTGTGGGGTCCTAATCTACCCCCACACTACACATTTATCTTTGCCAATTAGTTTTCCTTGGAAAGAGAGATATCCGGTGGTTGAAAAACAACAGAAAAAAAATAACAAGAAAGGCTATATAGTGGATAATAAATCAAATATTTAATTCAGATTTCATGGGACCACCAAAAATTGGACAACACCTAGTTGTAGAGCTAAAGTGCCCTTTAAGGAGAGGTGTCCTCTTATGGGAGAGCTGTTAATTATTAAAAATGTTAATTTTGAGGATGTAAACTGTCCTTTGTAAAGAGGGGTCCTCTAGCATTGGTGTTCACTTATGAAGATTCTACTGTATTGAAAAATAAATGCAAGTTTTACAAATGAGTGGCACTCACCTTAACATGGCTTTGAGCTGCCAGATTGTAGATTTCAGTTGGCTTGATCAGGTTGACCAGCTTGACAAGACATGTGCTGTCTGTCATGTCTCCATAATGCAGCTTCATGTCTGAAACATGCACAGAATTCGGACTGTCATGAATAATTCACCATCTCTTATCTGGTACATTATTCCCTTTGTACCAGTTTTCCACATTCAGTAGAACCTCTCTCTCTCACTCCTAGTTGAAGAGCCAAAAGTGTCCTTTAGAGAGAGCTGTCCCTTTACTGGAGAGTAGATAATTGGTGAAAATGGTAATTTTGGGGATGAAAAACCTTTCTTATTGTAGAAAAGGTATCTACTAACACGGGTGTGTCCATCTATTTTACTGTATTGAATTTTAAGGATTTTTAATAATTAAATGATGATGTGGACTGTATTTAAGAGAGAGAGAGAGAGAGAGAGAGAGACAGAATATCAGGTCTCCTGGCTTAGAGATTAAACTCAGTGAGAACTATAACAATGTTGAAAAGAGGTAGAAAAACTTTCCTTATACAGTAAAACCCCGCTAATACAAACCATGGATATAGCGAACCTTCCCTTATAACGAACCCATGGCGATTCCCAATTCCATTCCATTGAAAATACCATCGTTATAACGAACTTTGTGATTTTTAAAATAACGAACTACCCCTATAACGAACCTATTTTCGGTCCCAAAATGATAAAATCTATTGAAAATACTAAGCTTATAACGAACTTAAAATTGTGATTTAAAAAAAAAATTAAAACAACAAAATTTTGAGCATGTTTCAGCTCACGGAACGCGATTTCAAAACAAAAAATTAGCGGCATTGTTTGTTTTCATTTCCATTCTATTTTTGTTGTATGTTGTGTAAATTTTTACACATTATACTTTTATTTAATAGAATATCTTTGCATTCGACAATTTTGAAATAAAAGAAAAATACAAATGGCTTCCAAAATAAAGAAAAGAAACAAAGAATGGCGTTCTAAAAAAAAAAAAAAACAGTGGCAGCTTGCCCTTTTAGAAGCGTTCTATATCAAGTTTAACCTAGGCTAAAACATAATTCCAAATAATTTTAAAGCCAGAAATGGTTTGAATAACAGGTTAAAAACAAATTTAATATACACTTCAGAAGAATATGTGGAAACTGGAATTGGAAGAAGAAAAAGAAGAAAAAAAACAGTTCCCTAAAGTTCCTCGTGTCTCATGAGCCACAAACAAATCGACTTATAAATTCTCAAAAACTACCACTACAGTTCTATTTTTAGAATGGACTCATTCAGGGTTCGCGGATATTCCCCCTGGCCGGCCGTTTTACCACTGATTTTGTATTTGCAAATTGGCGTTTTTTATTCGCAATTTTACCGATCACGCTATCGTATCAACATGTTTCGCGTCTGATTTTTCTGAATTGGATACTTTTAATTCATCTTCAATTGATTCAGAATACACGGAGCTTCATTCCTTTGATGGAAATAACGATATTTCAAAACAATTCTGAATTTCAAATTTCACTTTTCACTTTCAAACAACAAGGATTAGAGGCTTTTTTCAAATGAATATAGTATTATATTATTTGAGAAATATGTTCTAAAATACTCTTATACCTTTTAAATATATAATTAATAATGTTTTGCCTAGGGTATTTGGCTTAATTTTTAAATAATACATAGGTTTATATATAAACATGTATGCTAATGATAAGAAGAACCTATTAACAAATGACTTCTTTTGATATTCAGAATTACTGTAAAGAAATAGGTCAATTTAGGGAATTAAAACAAAGTGGCCATTATTAAGTGGCTGCCTTTTCCTGTTTGTATGGCTGTTTTTTAATTATACTGTCTAAAAATTTAGAAAAGTTGGAAAAAAAATGGCCAAACTGTGGCTATAGTGAACCAAAAGCTCTGTCCCATTGGGGTTCACTATAGAGGGGTTTTACTGTATTTAGTTATATGTTTTTTCCTTATGTAGAGTCTCCATTGAAAAATGAACTAAAGAATTTGTTATAGAAGATTTTTTTATTATAGCTTTTTAATTTTTTGTTAATGCCAGATCTTATGTCATTTTTAAAAAGAATTATTTTTGTAGCTAAGTCTTAATTGACTTAATTTGGGTGCCAACCATCCTAATATTCAATCCTTGTTAAAACTCTGGATATTCATATACTTCATTGGGAGAAAGGGGGATTCAACGAAAATGAGGATGGAAGATACAAAAAATAAATTCCCATGGCTAGTTTTTTTTTTTTTTTTTTGAGAAATAAATGGCTATTGGAGCAAAAGATTTAAAAATATAAATGAATACTGTATGGATGTGAAGACTAGAAAGTAACCAAAGAGAACTGTAACAGGCAATAAATAATTACAACTCTGTGGTGCTATAAAAAAAAACAAGATCAAATCATTAGATTGAGTTGTAAAAAAGACAAATTTAGAGAAGTTTTAATAGAGAGTAGAATAACCTTTTATAAATATAAAGTAATCAAAAGGAAGTTTTCTGACATGTACTCTGAGGAGCATTGGGAGATCATCCATTGACTCTAGAAGAAGAATGAAGGAAGAGGTAGAAGGATTGGTTGGATAATCTAATTGAATAAATGGTGTGGCATTAGAAGTGATGAAGAGAATTGCTCAGAACAGGGAGTAATGGGGTTCCATGATGGTTGACCTCAGAGATGGCACTACATAATGACCCCCCTATAGCTAGCTTATCTGGAATTGAACTCATGACCCCAACATGTTAGGCTTGAATTGATTACATCATTATTGTGATCTATAACAGCGTATTTTACCCTTTTAAGAAAAGATCAGTTAAGATCAATGAGAACTGGTTTAGTGTGGGAGGTTCCTAATGGCCTTGTCTTTATAGTTTGCTGAAGAGCATTGCTCGAAGCAAATATTTGAATGTAATTCTACTGTCCTATAAGCTTATGTCCATAGTTTACTTGAAAACCATTTCTAAGATTCCATCCTTCAGTGTAGCATATAAAAGCAGAATGATCCAATACAGTATTAGAGCTCTGAGAAGCGGTCTGGTGGATTAAATTGGCGAAACCGCTGGGAGGGTTCACCACTGATGAGCCAAGCCCTCCCAATATATTTTTTCATCGCAGTAAGGGCAGTAGAAGTTCGTTTTGTGTATAAAAGAAACATTCGCGCTTTTAAATCCTTTTATTTTATATGTATAGATGGCGCGTTATTGCTTTGAGGTAAGTTATTGATGAAAAAATCTTTAATTAAAGGGAATAAATCAATAAGGAGACCTGTGTGAGCCAGATGTACCTTCCATCATATTGTCAAAGGCACTGTGATGACAGGCATTATGATCATCCCAATTAGTATCTTTTGAAGTTCTGTGAGTTATTGACTAGAGTAGGTCTGAGGAAGTTTTAATGCAGGAAAGCTTGCAAAATTATTTAGCAAAGAAGCACATTGGTCTTTCTACTTTTATTCTGTTATAAAATAAATGAAGCTTCCAGGGTTAAGTTTCTTGTACAACTTTTCATTTTCAAGTTTTCGGACTTGTCAGTCCTTCAACAGGATTATCATGTTAACACAACTTATTATTTTCTTTTATTATAATCTATAATCCAAATTTTGCTTTATCAACTTATTATTTTATTCTGTATTGTCAAATAAGAATTAACTTTCTCTTGTCATCAGTCAGTTGTGGAAATTGGGGCACCAGTTGGGTAGGAGTAGAGCCTATCAAATATAGCAGGCCACAGATGGCTGTGACACACACTCCACTGATTGGGAAGTGAACCAATTGATTATCCCTGCTTTGAATTCTGAGTGATGTTATTTATATATATATAATTATATTCCCCTGGAATATACCAGTTGACTCAATCTCCTGAATCCCTGATTTTTCTGATGCTTTCATTGTCTAAATGACACAAGTTGAAATTTGGATCAAAAATATATATATATTTAACTGGTGTGTTATAAATATTAAAAATAAACTAATTAAAAGATATATATGAAGATTAGAAACCATTTTAGACGCGCAAGATTCTTTTTGAAATTAAACAATTTCTACTGCCCATACTGCAATGGAGAAATTATTGGGAGGGCCTGGCTCATCAGTGGTGAACCCTCCCAGCGGTTTCGCCAGTTTAATCTACCATACCGCTGTTATATTGCATTTTTCGATCTTCCTTTTATAGTGATACTGCTGTTAGACTCTTACGTGTCTAAAATAGTTTCTAATTTTCATGGTGTGCTAGTGCATCGTAATATAAAAGATATATATATTTATTTGCCCACAATATATATACATGGCATGAGGTGTGTCAAGTTTTGAGATTCCAAAAATATACTAGACTAGCCGAATGACCCGGGCAACGCCCGTGTTTTACCTGATTGAATGTTTTGATTCAAATACTATTTGTTACAATTATAAATTGGCACCTTATATAAATGCATATGTTAGTTAATAACTATAGCCTATGTGCTTTATCTGTCTATGTACTGTTGGCTTCCGTAGGTGTCTCTTACTGGGAAAAAGAAAGAGAGGATTCCATTTGGTTATTAACTAATATATGCATTTATTTAAGGAGCGACCCGCTCCAACACAATGGTTACAAAAACGAAAAAGCGAGTGAGGGGGGCATGATGGGGGGGGGCAAAGGTGGCGTGATCGTAGCCGACCAATAGGAGGGCGCCATTCCAAAAAAAAAGCAAACGGTGACAGAGATGACTGATGAAGAATGACGCTCGTAACTGTATATAGAATAACCTGTAAATGGCACCATGTTTTCAATAATTTACAATGATGAGAAATATGTGTACGCTGACAACAAAAAAAACGTGGAATTAGGTGAGGAAGAGATGTTGATAGAGCACTTACTTATATTATAGCTTAGTGAAGGAATTGTTTTGGGTATGCAAATAAGACAAAACTTATCTAGATCCACAAGGTAATAAGACCAAATCCAAATAAATAAATAGTATGTGACATTTCGGTAACAGCATTGTTACCATCTTCAGACAAAAGTACTGAAAATTACTACCATTCAGTACTTTTGTCTGAAGATGGTAACAACGCTGAAACGTCACACACTATTTATTTATCTGGATTTGGTCTTATTACCTTGTGTTTATAATCTATAATCCAAATTGTACTTTATCATTTATCTAGATCCAGAAAGTATAGGGATCAATAAACTATTTACAGGTCGACTACTGAAAAGATACAAATGTTATTTTTAACATGTACAAATTTCATACTCAATCAATAACTCTCTAAAATTAATGAACAAAAATCACATAAAATATTGAAAATACAGGAGAACTTCCATAATGGCCGCTCTCACTATAGGACATCTAGTAGATTTCATCACCAAAATGACCATTTTGACGTGACAACGTCTTAAATTAGGTTGCGGCTGGGAGTCACTTATGAAAAAGTGTAACGCCCGGTAACGTTACGATGAGTCATCGAACGAGAGTGCTGCGCGCGCAGCGCTAGAGAATTAGGCGCATTGAATCGGCGCATGCTTGTCTCTGTCTTTGTCTTTCTCAAACGTTCTTGGCGTTGGAAAAACAAGAAAGCGTCATAATACAAGTTCACACGTGTGGTTAAAGTATCGTCAGCTGTGTCTGTAGTGAAAATGTGGAGTGCTTAGATTCGTCATTTACAACAACTACAACAATAAAGGTAAATAATTGTACACTGATATTTCATTATCGTAAACTATGATTGATTGATTAATTGTTAGATTGACACAAAAGTTGAGAAACTGAGTTTATAGGTTATGTCATACTATTGATAAATGTTGATAGTGTTAAGTAAATTATTAGTTTAAAATTAATTAATTAATTAATTATTATTTTACAAATTTTAAATAGTTTCAAATTTATTTAGCAAAAATTTGAACCTTCGATCTGAATAAATGTTTTGATTTTCGAATTGATTCTTTAAAATTACAAATATTAAGAAAAAGTGGCAGATATAAGAAAACTTTATTTAAACTGTGTTGAGCAAGAATTTTAACATCTAATTTAAGTAAATGTTTTAATTTTCAACTTCATCATTTACAATTACAAATTTTATTTAATTTCAAATTTATTTAGCAAAAATTTGAACCTTCGATCTGAATAAGTGTTTTGATTTTCAAATACCAACGCGGCTGGTGGAGTGGCGATCTATCGTAAATTATCATCGACATCTACGGCGGAAGTGTTCCAAGTTGCGATTACAGACGTAACTCGTGTCATTAAAACCAAGGGTGACATGTGCATGACTGAAGTTACTTGCTTCGCCGCTAATACTAGCTTCAAGTTTATACTCGGTGCTGTATATATTCATCCAGGAGCTAGTATGCAGGATATTGGAATGTTACTATGGCAAGGACTCGGTCCGTACATACACAACAGCCAGTACGTGCCACCGTTCGTGCAAGTTGATTCTAGTATACCGATTCTTCTGTGTGGTGATTTTAACAAAAACGTAAAGCCTGACAACTCGTTTCTTAAATTCATTAAAAATACGTATAATCTTGATTGCGTATCAAACGTTTCTAAATCAACTACGTTAAAAGGAACAACTATCGACTTGACTTTCGCAAGACACATTACAGCAGAAACACTTCCTTTCATTTCATATTTCTCCTATCATCGTCCTATCCTCAACAAAATCACTCAGATAGGAATTAGTTAAGTTTAAGTTTACATGTACAATGTTTTAGTAAACAAAATATATTTCTATAGTTAAAATTTGTGCAATTCTTATTTTCATTCAATTCCTTGTTCCTATTGTGCAATTTAATTATATTCATATCAATAAATATTCTACCGTTGTCACGTAAAATCTTCGCCCGTAAAACCGACTTTACAGGCAACCATTTTTTTTACTATTTCTCAGCTCTCCAGCAAAAGGACACTTCTCCCTTAAAGGACACTTTGCCTTTTCAACTAGATGTTGCTCTCTACAGAAAGGTTGTTCTAATGTATTATTTCTTCATTGCAATAAACTGTAAAACCTTGCGATAGAAAATGCTCCCCCAAAAGTGACTGAAATTTTGTTGTTCAATCATGGTATCACTACTATTGAAGGGATTAAGTTTGTTATAGAGGGAAGGTAAGCTATATATCTGGTTTCAATTTAGAGAGATTTTTACTGTGTGGAATTGAAATTTAAAAAAAAGACTCGCCTCCTTCTTGGTGGGTCAATGGATTCTTGTACAAATGATGGATTCTTCCTGTGTTGAAAGAACTTGCTCGCCGGACTATTCCATGCACGGAGTAGCCTTTGGAAAGTAGGAACTCAGCTAGGTAGGATCCATCCTAGACAAAAACACTCAGTTATCATTTTTTCTTAAATAATAGTAAAAAGTAGTACATTAATATGTCAGTAATGGATAGTCATTAAACAGGACCTTTGGGAGAGGTCACTGCTTATCATAAAACAGCTTGAGGAGCATGAACTCATGGAAAATTGTATAAAATCTTTACACAAGGGGATAAGAAACAACAACAGCAATGGATAGAGAGTGATGGTTCTAATACCAAGTGTACATGTGGTACTATAAGATTAGGTTTTCAAATACTTCTGCTAACAAAAGGTAGAGAAAGAGATATATATATTCAAATCAAAAAACTATACATGATGTTTCACAGTGACAGCCTTGTTACCATCTCTTCAGACCAAAATGCTGAATGTACTTTTGTACTGGGTACCTTTTGTCTGAGGATGGTAACAATACTGTTACCACACAAAACCTCATGTATAATTTATTTATTTGGATGTGGCCTTGTTATCTTAGGTGTCTTCTACTCTAAGTACACCGAATTGTTGAGGTAAGAATTTGCTGGGAATCATAGTAAAGGCCAATTTATTTGAAAAAAATGTAAATTTATGAACAATCTCAACTGTGCTCCTCTTGGGATAAATGGAGACTTTAACATCAGAAATCTCCTTGTCTTTGAGGATGGCCTGGTGTCACTGGGGATATTTCACATAGAGAGTGGCCATCCTTTTTTTTTTTCTCAAGATTGCGCTGTTAAGTACACACACTGGCCATTATCAATTACAGTATAACCTCGTTAATTCGACACACCCCAATTCGACACTCGGCGATAATTCGACCATGTTCTGATGTCCCGACCTCCGGCCTATCAAATAATAAACCGTAATTCGACATATCGATAATACGACACTTCCGATAGTTCGACCATTTTAAAATTCGAATTTCGACAGTTGAAAGTTTTTTACTTACAACTTTCCGCTAAAAAGGTATTACGGCGGCGATCGGCGGGCGCCGATACGATCGCGCGCGCGCACTTTTGGTTCCTGATTAGTTTAAGTTTCACTTTGCAGTGCCGTTGCGCAATGTCGCGAGTGTTATTGTTGTTTTTTTTTGTTGTTTTTTTTTAAGCCGGGATTTAGGCTTCGTGCACTAATTAACAATAATATTTTATTTTTAAATTTCAGCATTAAAATTTTTTAGTTATTTTAAAATTACAAATAATTTCCTTTTAAATAAATATTTCTTTATAAAATGTAGCCACAATGATTATGATAACATTTTATTTCAATATTCCATTTCTGTGTCATTATAAAAGATTTAAACACAAAATCAATAACACCTGCAGCAGCAGTGGATGACTTTAATACATTAAAATTTATTTATTAAAAGACATTTCAGAGAAGAAAGGCATGCATGTTTTTTCAAAATGACCATCTGGAATACATCCT
>CP092864.1:26863336-26979200 GCA_030710605.1 Cordylochernes scorpioides | reverse complement strand
TGTCGGGGAAGTCGCTCCATGTTGATCTTGTAGAAGCTTGTAACTTCTGGAAAGTTGTTTGTCGCTTGTTGCCTTGAGCATTGTCTCGATGATGTCAAGTCGAAGGTGGAGAACTTCTCGCAGGGTTTGGGTACATCGCTGCTTTGTTTCCATGACTTGCGGGAATTTCGGGGCTGTCGTTGGCGCGGTCAGCTTGCTCCCGGCGTTGGCGATCGGTTAGCGGGTATGCGGAAGTCCGTTGGGGCGGCGTTTTTTTCCGTAAATATATCGTCTCTTGTTGGGGGGAGAGATTGCTTGGTTGTTTCGTTGGACTGGCGGGTTTGTTCCTCCATCTTTGCTCGTTCTCGCTTCCTATCTGAACAGTCTTCTTATCTTCTTCGTTGTTTCATTCTTCGTTTTGGTCATCCTGTCGGCTCATGTAATGTTAGAGATGATGATTCCAGTAGCTTTTGTAGAGATCCTGTCGACTAATGTAATAAGAGATCTTGTCGACTCACTGTAATAATTTGTTGAGTTTGATGTCGACTACTGAAATAAGTTGAAGTTCTGGTAAGCCTTGTGTAGAGTTTTCCAGTACCTCTATGCACCTTGGAAGACCTTTAAAAGTTCTCACAAAATACAGGCAGTCGTGGTCGAGGCAGAGTGGAAAGTTTGGGATGTCCACACAAAAAACGAAGACACAATTGCACTAAGAAAGTTCCGTTAACAGATAAAAGTTGAGCTAGTAAGGCAAGATGGAGATAGACGAGTTCTTCCTAACTACATGTTGGATGAGATCGACATAACATACGACATACGACCGACGCGGCTTGCACTAAGGGTGAACTAAACTAAACTCAACTGTACTGAACTGTCAAGTCCCTGTAAAAGTGATGTATTTATAGGTTAAAAGACGGGGGGGGGACCTTATGTGACAGGGGCGTTTGAGAAAGGGCGCCTTTACCTGTCCAGGTGTGAGAGGGGTCTCTGCATTCCACCACATGTGACAGTGTGGGTGGCCTGTCGTGGAAACTGTGAATCTACCTGATTTATGACTTCCATCTTTAGACTCTGTTGTTTTGGCAATACTATATGTTCGATCTCTGCCCCAGCTCAACTCTTAAATCTATTACAGATTTTATTTATTTATTCACTTTGTACAAATTACATTACATAGGGTGATGTAAAGACACAGATTAATCATGCGCATAATTATTTATAGATGTGTTTCTATATACAACATGGCAATCTTGTTATAAGTTATCTACACCATATGAGGTTGTTGTTTTAAATTACCATATGTATTTATTTTAATAAACTATTTTATATATATTAAATCAATGATCATTATTAAATCTAAATCAATGATATTAAATCAAAGGGTAAATCAATGAATAGTTGATATCTGTTCCACTAGATGGCTCTCTGCCATCTAAAAAGCACATGTGCTCCTGGTCAGGATATGCCTTCTTTATTTTTAATATTTTATATATATCTTCTATATATATAAAAATTAATGTTTGTATGTTTGTTTGTATGTCCGGTATACAAATTCGCAGTAGTTCACTAATTCAAACCAAAATTTCCATACATAGGTAAAAAAAAATACGGGGAAGACGATAGGCTATTTTAAAAATATATAAATCAATTATTAAAACTATATATTTTTAGTCAGAAAATGATGATGACGATATTGCTGTATCATGTTTGATTATCAGATACAAAATTATATCGGGAAAAATTCCAAAAAGCAGAGACAACGGGTGAAACCAGTTCATTATTTTGTACGCAGGAACAAAATTCTAACAGAAAAACATTCATTCGAGCAGAAAACAAAAGCCAGATCATCTTTCTATAAAAATATCGCTTCTCAGACACAAAGTTTGGAGCGGGACGTTTCACAAAAGTGACATCCACGGTGCCAATTTATAATTGTAACGAATAGTATTTGAATAAAAACATTTAATCGGGTAAAACCCGGGCGTTGCCCGGGTCATTCGGCTAGTATATTATAAATTAAGAAAATATTTATATTTATAATGATAAATCAAGAAATTGGGTTGGCCAAATATCACGGAACAAGTTAAATAAACGTTTAGTTTATTTTTGTTCCACTAGATGGCGCTCTGTCATATAGAAATGCTCATGTGAGCACAGACAGGATATGCCTTTTTTATTTTTAATATCAACACCTGACTTTTTATTTTTATTTTTTTATTATTTTTTCACATATTTATAAATCTCTGGCCGTTTCGCCACACACGCATAGTTTGATTTCATTAGACAGTTTTTTAAGATTAATTTATAATACAATATAATGCGGCTATGATTATAGAACGATGCTTAACAAGTTTTACCGCAAATGTTTCTTTTTTACACAGTACGAAAAATCATAATTTTAATTATTATAAAAATAAATAACGAGACTATTCCTATCCTTAGGGGTGAAGTATGAAAGGATGAATTGTGAAGAGTAATGATGAACGGAAAAATAAAAGTGTCCAGGGATGGGAATCGAACCCACAGTGTTCCGCTTAAATTTTATTTTTCCGTTCATTATTACTCTTTACAATTCATCCTTTCATACTTCATCGTTAAGAATAGGAATAGTCGTTATTTCTCCTTAAAATAATTAAAATTACGATTTTTCTTTTGAAAAAGAAACATTTGCGGTAAAAGTTTTTTTTAAGTTTTGACAGGAATAAATTAATATGTATATTATAGTTCTACTTTTAAATTCAGCATTTGAATTCTAATTCTTGTTGTGACTCTATATATAATGTTGAGGACCTGACGTTTTTGGACATTGTATTTTTCCTGATTCTGGACTTGGAAATCTTTGTGTTTATTCATGGACACAATGTCGTGTATTTTAAATGGAAGTCATTCTTGTCCAAGATCTTCCTAGCCACAGTCTTCGCCACCACAGAACACAGTGATTGTATACAAAAGATCTATCTAGCATATTGCCATTGTACAGAACTTCACACCTTCTGCCTACTTACACCACCTTGCTTCTATCATACATACCGTTCTCACATTTAACTATTCCAACGGGGGTCGGTGGAAGGATGTTCTAAACCGTTGGTTTTCGACAGCTACGACTCGGGTTCGATTCCCGCATTGGGCACTTTTTTCTTATTTAAAAAAAAATGCTCCAGTGGCGCCCAATTCTTGCAAAAGTCCAACCCCACCAACGAGGGCAAGTAACCAAACGGGGCTCTGGCACATTTGTAAGTGCAGCGTCGAACTGCTTTTCACAAGTGTAGACATGTGGTGCACTTACAGTAAAAGCAGTCGCCTACTTCTACCCACCATGATTATCATGGCCTGTACCACGTGTACTAGGGATAAGCAAAAAAAAACTATTCCAACAATTTCGAGAGGGTCGTTGGAGCGGACTGCTGCCTAATAACGAGACGGTATTGTTGTTGTCGTGTCCAATGAAGAGCCTCAGATGTATCCCTTGCATCTCTATCACAGCAGTCGCCATGTCCACTATCTTGGGTGTGTAAAGCTGTTGACGGCTGACGGTGTTGTAACTACCTATAATATGTTGAAATTATTGCACAATGAAATCACCAGAAGAACAAAGAGTAGGAAGGTTTGTTCAAACATCAGACAGTAAGGAGATGATGTTAAAAAATATAAATGAAATCCAGCAACGTTATCTAACCCTGTTATGTACTCTTCTACCTAATATTCAATAATCTTAGGTAGTGTAGTTTCTATTAAAAGAGATTGTATGCTAGTGAAAAGTTATATATTTACATAATATTTTATTATTACAGAATTATCATAAGAACTGAAAACATGAATATCTCGCGCTATATATTGATTACATCACGCAAAAACAACAAATTCCTTGGTCAAAACCATAATAACATATTATATATTACAAACCCTTTATCACCAACCTTGTAAAATTGCACGAAACTCTTTACACCTTTTACCTTTTGAGAGATGTCCACTATTACTTGTCTCCCATTACAGACTGCATTACATTTAGCTACGTATTTCAACAACCTTACAATGGTCGTTGGAGCGGAACCTGTATGCTGAATTAAGAGAAAGTTGTGACTACCTGTTAGTTGTCCAAGTTATGGCACAAAGAAATTACCAGTAGAACAATTTAAATAAGATTTGGACAAACGTCAGACAGTGAGGAGAGGGTATCAAGGTAGATCAGTAAAAGCCAAAAACGATCCCAATACAATCTAGCGGGGTTAAAGAAAGGTATTTACCGTAATTCGGCGGGTGGGTAGAGACCATCTGGGTAGAGACCGACCAGAGGTGGAGCTAGGAACCATGGAGACCATGGTTTCGGGCTAATGGCCCTCGTCAATCCAAAGCAGGTCTTTATTTCATGAGATTCAGAAGTCTTAGGTAAATCTTAACAATTCGCCAAAGAGATGTTGAGCTGACAAAGTGGCAAGGCCATATCTATGGCCGAATAATATAGATGTAAATTTTGCTGGGAGGATGATAAACTATAAAAATAAAGGACACCTCTCACGTCGCCGTGTCGAAGCGCTCCGCTGTAGGCGAGTTACCCCAACCAAGTACGAGCGCCTACCAAATGTAGCCTCTCTCTGTGACCAGGATGACGGAGAAGATCTGTCATCGCTGATCCGAAAAATTGTTCGTGAAGAGATAAAGCAAGCATTGGACTCTCCTCAAGAGGAGCCTAAAATCGCTGTCATTGAAGATTTAGTGAGGGAAGAGATTGTAAAGACCTTGGCACCTAGATCAAAACCTACAATAAGTCCCCCTCAAGCATCCAGGCCTGAATCAAATACTAGATACGATGCCCAAACGATACGACCGCATCCTGAACCTCATTACCGAAAGCAAGGAAGAAGATGTGACACCAATGAATGACGGACAACTGAGGGAAAGCCAATCTGTTTCTACTGCGGACGCCCAGGTCACGTCGTCCGCTATTGCCGCGACAGGAAGAGACACAATGAGGAGAGGATAAATGAATATTTCCAAAGAAAGCAAGACGCAATGGAATTCTACAACTCTCAAACCGAATCTCAGGAACCCAACGATGAATCATCGAGGAAAAATGTCAGTCGCTACCGAAGCCTTACCCCATATACCGGTCGAAACAGACAAAATTTCTCACCTGCTAGAAGATCTAGCTGGTCGCCCCGCCATGAAAATTAGATGATAGATATTGGAGGTGAGGCCGCAAAGTTAGGAAATCCTACCTTGCCGACCACAGTATAAATAAGAAAAAACTACATTGACGTAAATATAGACTTTCCAAGCCCTCAGGAAGAAGTTATCTCAACTGAAAGAAGACATCCACCGCAGTCACCTGAAAATATCCCTGGCCCTAGTACTATGTAGGTATTGAGACTGACGACGTAAGTCTCCTGCTGAGCATCGGGTCGATGCTCTTTATAGGAGGAGGCTATGTGGCGAAGAAATAATTTATTATTTAATTATTCAATGGAAATATTCGACAGATTATAAAAATATGTATTACTCTGTATTTGTGGAATCATCTTTAAAATATTTCTTTGCTTGCTTGCTTAAGATTCCCTAGCTGCATAGGCATTCTATCATTGAAGCCCTACGAGAGGTTAGCTGCCCTGAGGAATTACCACAACTAATTACCAGCTATTTAATAAATAGAAAAATAGCCTATAGCGTATGGGGACACACTGCTCACATTCTGTCACTCCGTGGAGTCCCACAAGGAGCGGCTTTAAGTCCCTTCCTCTTCAATATGATTGCAAGAAAAGCATTTACTTTGCAAAAACCTAGAAAGAGCGAATTAGTGGGCTTCGCAGATGATTTCACAATAATGGTGCAGGTGGCCCCAAAGCTTCCTAAATGTCAAATAAGCAATTTTCTTGAAAATTTCTCACAATGGTGCAGAAGGCATGGAATGTTGGTAAATCCCCACAAGACTCAAGCATGCATGTTTTACAGAAACAAACCAAGATGGCCAAACAAGGACAGCATCCGACTTCTTGACCAGCCCATTGCAATCAACAAAACAATTAAAATCCTTGGTATTACCTTTGATTCAGAGAGACAATTTATTAAACATCTCAATAACAGTTTACTCAAATACCGATGGATACTCCCAAGGCTCACTAGCACCATAAAAGGGCAATTTGGTTCAACCTTCAGTTCCAGACACAAAATTTACAAGAGAGTCGTTCTCCCAGCGCTACTATATGGCTCTGGTGTCTGGGGAAAACGTGCATATGACACAAATGGGGCTCGCAAGCTACGTAGTCTCCACTACAAATATGCGAAAGCAATAATAAGAGGTGGTCCATGCACACCGACAATACCAGCTATTTCATTGACGGGTTGTCCCCCACTGGATATCTCTATAAAGGCTCACATAGAATATTTAAAAACTTTGAAAACGGGCCACTACGAATCACGCTCAAGTCCTTCCTTTTTACCCTATCCCCCATTACGGAAGATAATCTATTTTACCAAATCACTACAACTAAATGTCACCACCATTTACACAGACGGATCCCAATCATCAGAAGGAGTCGGGGCTGGAGTCATCCTACCACCTCCTCTACAAACCATACAACTTAAACTCCACCAGGAGTGCTCAGCGTTCCAAGCTGAACTGCTTGCCATTCTTTACGCAACAAAAATCACCATGAATTTCCCGAAAGAACACTTTATCATTGCCTCAGACTGCCAATCAGCTCTATCAGCCATATGTAGGTCTTGGCCCCCAAGAACACAACTAATTGCGGAAATAATCTACAACCTGCATTTTTCACCAAATGTGCAATTCTGCTGGATCAAAGGCCACAGCGGTATTCCAGGAAATGAACTGGCGGATCAGGCGGCAAAGGCTGCAGCACATTCTAATCTGCCACTATCCTTTACCACTCTCCCAAAGAGCGTCGCGCGCGGTAAAAAAAGAACAGATAGCCCTCAAAATGTGGACAGACCTCTACATCCAAGATTACTCCACCAGAAAGCTACGAAGATTTGCTGCTACCCCGAAACTAATCCTCCAAATGCTTCGAAACATCAAGCATGGATCTACCTCCACAACAATCTTGACCGGCCATGGCTACATTCAGGCAGACCTTCAACGGTATCGAAAGAAGACCATCGACCAAGAAAAAAAGATGGCCGGCGGTACGGTCAGCTGCCTCGTTCCTCTCCTTTCAATTTTTTTGGCGCCATCTACCGTTCAAACCATGCTGCCCCCTATGAGCGAACTCTGAGAGCCTTTTAATAAAATTTAAAAAAAAATGCTTAATATTGTCGACTCGTCGCTGTGACGTCATCAATAAATACTTTTACACCTTAGGATATTTCAAGGCTTGATTTCTACGCTACAATATATAAAGTATTTTTAAATTTTTAACTTACACTTTCTAAAGAACTGCATATTAAGCATAAATTAAAATACTTTTATCTTTTAAATTAGCACTTAAAAAAATACGTTTCACCAATTTAATTCAAATTATGATGATAAAAATTCAAATGTTCTCTCATATTTTTCCTTTTTAGGGTATTAAAAATAGATTTTTATTAAAATATTTTTAACAAAAGCCACAAACAAACCAAGGGAGGCAAACTTTCCCTTTAATAATTCCATATTTTATGTAAAAAGAAAGGCATACATAGTATGGAGGGGAACTTTTCCTGTGTACAGGTAGTAATCAATCACTTAGAGTTGTAAATAGATAGAAATTTGGTATTAGTTTGTTAATATTAGAAAATAGTTTATAGTTTTAATGTGTCAAGCACCTCTTGGAAACTACCTTTTCACTTGAGCTTGAACTTTCCCAGCAACATCCCATGAGGCCTACGCTAGTCACAATGCTTATTCTTTTCAGCAGCCTTCTCCCTGCAACATATGTTGAGGATGCGGAAGACAAATATATTGTAATTGATTGCAAATGGCTTAGCTGGTGGTCTAGATAAATTTAAATGGAATGAAAGGATGTCTGCTGTAGGGGGAACAATGTTAATAATAATAATAAAAAGAAAAAGTGGAGCTCACCTGTATGTGAGAGTGTTGTGGCAGGGGAGGCATGAGTCCCTGAGGACCAATTCTGACAGCCAACTGACTACTGTAGCATGCAGTCTGGACTACAAGGCAACCCTACTCCAGGTCCAGAACCCCATGGACACCTTCAAGGAGGTAGCATGCTACAGGAGCTCACCACTAACCAGAAAGTGTGCGTGAAGAACTACACCAAGCCTGGTGTGGGAGCTGGAAAGTGTGGCTGAAGGAAGATTTTAAAAGGCCTATAAACCTCCCTGGCCTTCCTACGGTCTAAACTCCCCATGTGACCTGCTACACCCCGATGCCAAAAGTCTCTCAGTGAGATGTCAAGAGCCCCTCAGTGAGATGCCAAGAGTCCCTCAGTGATGGAGGCCGGCCCGCTCAGCAGCCTGGAGATGACCAGACAATGGATAAGCCTGTGGGCCCCCACCACCACCAACAACCTCGGCCTTCAACTGAGAAGAGGACCCAGATCCCATCACCCATGGAGACAGGCATGAAATTGTCTTTTGCTCTTTGTTTTTTTTTTTTTTATTAAATATTTAGAGTTAAAAAAAAATGAACGTAATATATATTCATTGTAAAACCGTAATAATATTAAGCATTTTTTTTTTAATTTTATTAAAAGGCTCTCAGAGTTCGCTCATAGGGGACAGCATGGTTTGAACGGTAGATGGCGCCAAAAAAATTGAAAGGAGAGGAACGAGGCAGCTGACCGTACCGCCGGCCATCTTTTTTTCTTGGTTGATGGTTTTCCCCCTACAGTAAGTCATTCTTTCTATTACATTTATATTTTTTAGGCCACCAGTAATAGTCCTTCATAGGTTTTATGTATATATTATTTTATATATTTTTTTTGAATATATTTCAATATTATTCCCCCTTTTTTTTTCTTACATCAATTTTGTTAATAAATTTTGTCAGATCAAATAAATGCTAGCCTATTCAATGCACAACCTTGACACCTAATGGGTACAAAATGTAGTAAATATTGTGACAATTAGCTTCAAAGGTTGGCTTTCTGCAGTCTAAAAAAAAAGGGAGACAGCCGGGCAATAAAATAGATAAATACACGTCCCAACAATGGCGCCCGCCGCGGGGCTCGAATTATGTATATAATTTTATTCTATTATTATATTTAAAAATATATACATAGTGAAACGTCAAGTAGCACACGACCCTGAGGTTATGAATCAATACCCAGGAATAGGAGACTAATAAAATATTTTATTTCAATGTAGACAGAACAATTATTTTAGGTAGACATCTACAAATATAACTTGCATATTTTTACAAGCAAGTTTTAAATCATTTAAAATGATAATAATAATCCAATCTCGACTCTGTAGTAAATAAACAAATCTAACGTATTACTAAAATTTGTTTGGTGAGTTACGTTTAATTTTATTGTGTTATAATAATTTAATTGTGTTTTAATTTACAATATTATAGCTTCGTCGATTGATATATTTAATGCCGTGTTTTATAATTCTTAACCCTTAACTGGACGGGTTGGGTAGATTCTGCCCATGCAAAATTTGATATAGGAAAAAAATATATTTTTCGTTTACATAGAGCTACCAGCTTTCATGTATTCTAATTTTACAGTGATACAAACATTTTCCATACAACGTTTATAAATTTCAGTTTTGGGAGGGGGGTTAAATTTGCATGTGTGGGCGGATTCCGCCCAGCCCGTCCAGAAGCGTGAGAATTTTTCGTGTCAGTGTTAGCTCGTGGCTCATACTTGAGTCTCTATCTTCCGCTATTTTTAGCTTCCTTTTTTTATAAAATAACACTTATTTCTTTGGATAAGTAGAATTATCAATTAAGTCAACAGAGAGAACTATCCCTGCCAAACCAAAATATATATGTTTTAGAGATTAGTCGACCACACTTTGGAAGAAATATTCCATCAGACAATTGGTTCACTTCTGTAGAGTTAGTTGATAAGTTGAAAGAACATGGCCTTACATATATAGGAACGATGAGAAAGAAAAAAACCTTAGATTCACCACAATTTCAACCGCACCCTAATAGAGAATCAGGAACCTCTATTTTTGGTTTCTCTGGAACAACCACTTTAGTCTCCTATGTTCCAAAAAAAAAGAAGTAAAGAAAATTGGTAATCAGATTGATAAAAAGGGTAAAAAGGAAAGGAGTCCTATTATTGTTGATCTTGGGAGAGCATTGACTTCTGAACACCTGGCCACACGTAATCTCAATTCTCTCCCACTGCAATTACAGACAACAATTCAAGAAGAATGATGGTTCAAGTTAACCAAGTGAATCTAGATGCCACAACAATCTGATACTCCAAAAAAGTGCTACAAATGTCCATCAAAAAGCGCAGTAAAAATAAAAACCCTTTGCTCTGTATGTCAACTAAGCGTTTGCAATAACATTTCTTAAGAATTTGTGAAAACTGTAAATAGGTTATATTCAGAATTTTTAAAAGTCAAAATCTGTATATTAATTATTTATTAATTAAATATATATTTAAAAATATTGATTTCAATCAATATTTAGCGCTTATTTCATAAAGTTACATAAGTGGGTTGAATCTACCCAACCCGTCCAGTTACGTAAGTAAAATCCACCCGTCCAGTTAAGGGTTAAGAATGTAACGTTCAATTATGAACCCCAGCCAAGTGGTTCAACACAATAGTTAAATTTAATTACCATTTCTTTCTTTTATACAGAAAATACACGTTTATATTTTAAAAAAATTATTGAAGATCCACTAATAATAAACCTTTTTCATACATTTATTAAAATGATATAAATATTTATTTTAACTTTTCTGTTTGTAACAAATGTCAGATGTCAATTTCAAATGACTTACCATTATGTAAGAAATTGACAGGAAGTTTTTTTTTATTATATGGTTATATATATTCCCAGATTTAATATTTTAATTCATGAAATACATTTCATTAAGTTTACCTTTATTTATAAACCAGTTGATAGTTAGAACTAATTAGAAGCCTATTTATTTTTAGGCCTAAATGTCTTTTTTTTTCATCTTTATTGGTTGAAACAATTTTCTAAGGCAATTTATTGAATAAAAAGGCATGTTTTCTTTTTAAGTGTTTGAAATAACAAAAGCAAGAATTGTTAATATTTTAATAAGGTATTTCAGGAATATTGCAAATGAGTGTATAAAAAATACATTTCTTAGACATTCCTTTTGGTTTATAATGATTTTCTTACAGAAGTGTTAGCATGTTCATGGACTGCCCTTGAAGTACATGCTGGCCTATAGATTTTCATAATATGAAAGTTATTTACATGGTATGAACAGCATACTTTAAGCAAAGTTGTTTACCAGTAAAGGGCTTTCAAAGTTAAATTTAGAATCTCCCCTAAGACATGATTGACATGACAATGGCAGCCTCTTCCCCCCAACTTCAACAACAAGGAAGAAGCCTAAAATATCTCACCAACATGCATGGTGTCCCAACTTCCTCTTGGTTCCTTTGCCAAACTTTTCTTTGATTATTTGCCAATCCTATTTTTTAGGCCAATTTATCAGTCTCCATTTTATATTTATAATTTATTTATTATATATACTTTTATGTTGATAAATAATTTAATAATTGAAAATATATATATAGTTTAGATATCGAAGAATATTTTGTTCATAAAAGCTCAATTTTGATATGTTATAAAGTCATTTTTATTGATTATTATCTTATATATGTTTCATTTTTTTCTCCTCGCATGCATGTTATCCAAACATTTTAGTATGTGTTTTACCAGAACTGCACTTCCCCATTATGGTTAATTGGGTTTATATAGTGGACCTTTACATATTACAGAGTTGAATACAGACACCAGTGTTTTCACACACTGTATTATATGAACCATATCCACATAGGTAACAAGGAAATCACAACTTAGAGGGGGGCTATGTCTAAAATAACAAACCTAATAGGCATCCTATGGCTTGTGTTGGGTAATTTAGAAAAGAAACCCTATAATCCCCTGCTTTCAGGTAGTAGCCTTTGAAATAGGTTTCTAATGAGGACATGAAAGGTCAATCTCTCAGAGTGAAGTTGTGAAGTATAGGGACCCTAAGCCAGGGGTAGAAGTTAAGTAGGCCCAGACTGTAGTCGATCCTTGGAAAGCACTTGAGAATGTTAGTGTTGGGTAGTGAATCATAAACCCTATAAATCCATCTTTCAATAGAGTGTTGAGGTCGGACTACTGCAAAGGGGGGGCAGACGCATGACGAAGTAGGAAGAAAGTGACTTCACCCACGGTGGCTAGGGGAATGACTCATTCCGCTTTTATGAGGTGTCACGTTTAATGGTTCTTTATTCTCCCCAATAATTTGTGTGTGTCTATATAAAATTGTCGTGAATAGTCGCTTAGTGTCAAGGCAAGGGCAGTTTTGAAGTTACACTGATTCTTTTTTTTTTTTGGTAGATTAGCTTCCAGGTTATTTAGACTTGTCAACAGTTATTGTTAACAATCATTTAGTGAGTATAATGAATTAATATATATGTAGAGCTTGTGCAGAGGCATTTCGTTTAAGTAAATAGGGCTTTGGTCCCCACTTTGTTTTAATTAGGTAACTTTATTTGATTTCACGTCTAGTCCTAGAAGATTTTATTATTGTAAGGGTCTTAATGAGATTGACGAAATTTCTCTTAATGAATTGTAAAAATCTATAAAACGAAGAGAAAAATTATTTTATTAAAATGCATAGGCTTCTAGCTACTAGCCCTGTGGAAGGGCTTGGAGCCGAAAGCTAGTAGCCTATGCATTTTAATAAAATAATTTTTCTCTTCGTTTTATAGATTTTTACAATTGTAAGGGTCTACTTGACAGAAATAATTGAGTGTTTTGGCGTCTATAGCAGCTTCTAACTTTAGGATGAATGCCCTCAGTGACTGAATTGTGTGAATGTGAAGAGGAATAAATGTAGAAGAAGGTTAAAAACTATTATATTGTTAGACCAAAATTTACTTTAGAATAATATAGGGAATTAATAGGTTCGATTTTTTAAATTTGATTTCTTTATTTGTTAGGATCGGGAGCCTCACAGGACAACTACAACTCTACCTAGATAGAAAATATTCGCTCCCTTTTGTTAGGTCCCTCGTTAGGGGGTATAATTTTCTTTTGATTTCCTTTTATTTTAATTTAGCTTGAATTCTAAGGATTGTGGATAAATGATCCCTATCCCGACCCTCAGACTTGGAGATAGTGGAAGGCAGGGATCAAGCCGACAGCCCACTCATCTCCTCCCCGCAAGAGGAAGCGAAGAGGTATAGATTGAATTTTATGCAGGATGGGGGATTTGTTTTAGCCATGCCGTATAGCCTGGGGCATAACGGCGCGACCTTGAGTAACTGATCTGACACCGTAGTTTTCGACGCTTTTAGCGTGGCTGGAGCGAGGGTGTTTCAGACGGGAGGTCCTGTAAGATTGGCATGTAGGCAGAGATTGCCCAGTTATATTCTAGACGAAGTAGTTTCCGTCTATTGATTTTTTTTTTTGGTACCAGTTTGATCCCCCATAGCTAGCGGAAGTTTCTTCTAATAAAGGATTCGCCCTGCCATACGTTTTGTTGGAATGAATTCAAGCATAAGACCGATTCGAGAGGCAGAATAAGTAATTAATAGGACCTTCAACGAGTTTCAACTCGTTCCATGTTAGGATAAGACTTTAAAGTATTAGTTAACTATAAGAACCACGAACGAGACGCCAGAACGAGCCAATGGGTCAGATTCGAAATTAGGAAGAATAGGCCAAGAGTAGACATTTATAAACACCTTAAGTAGAGTATATATTGAGGTTCTAATTCTATTCAATTTCTTCCCCCTCATGTATAGGGATGATGTCGCACTTAGTGTAACAAGTCACACTAGGTATAACATACTAAGATTTTTATCCAAATACTACAATCTAGAGTGAATTAGGATGACTGGCACAGATAAACTTTGATATAGGTGTAAAGAAGGAAATATAGTGGCAATGAATTACTGTCAAATAATGCTTTAATGCCTTGTTTGGGCTTGAATTATTAGTGAATGACTGTAGACAATCCAGGCAGTCCACAATGTAGTCAACATCTCTATCATATATATAACATGAAGTCTGTATTATTCAATTAGTATATCCATTCATTAAAAAAAAAAAAAAAAAAAAAAAGGTGAATGTTATGGCTTATTTGTTTATATGTATATGAATGCAAGGGTTTTTGCAATTTCACTAAAGGTTTAAATATCACCATTACCTTGTTTAAAAAAAAAAAATTGCATGGCGCCCCATTTATTTATGCAATAGGCAATGTGAATCGACCTTTTAGCAATTGTCAATACTAGGAAAATAATAGGTTGTCTAAAGAATTTTTTTTTTCATTCAATAGTTTTTTTTTTTTTTTTTTGAAAGACTCAACCATTCTGGACATCTGAAAACTTGAGCTCAGTTTATTAGTAATTTAATTTTATTTATTTTTCTTTAGGAGACAATTTTTTAAATTTGTTTAAATGGGATCATTAAATTTTGATGGGCAGCGGATGTAGTCCCTGTTCTTTGGTTAACCCGGCATTGCGCGCGCCGGGTGAAAATTACCCATGGCAACATTTGAATGGAGAATTAACCAATAAAAAATCGGTTGGCGGAGATGTGGTTTCGTTTAGCTTCCTGACTCATCAATTATTATAAAGTTTTGGTTTCACATTTTGACAGCTCCCACTGAAATTCCATCTATTGTCACTGTCGGGTAAAAAATACCCGGCGCGCGCACTCACGTAATTTTTTTTGTTGCATTTTTTTTATAACATTTTTTAAAGTGAGATAAATAATTCCAATTAATAATTTAAAAAATAACTATAATAGGTTGATATATTTATCAGCCTATAATTATATATAAAATGGAGGGAAGAAGGTCATATTTATTAGATCAAGAAGAGATTATTGTAGAAGGTGATATTGAAGAAGATCATCTAAATGAACATTTTTATGGAAGTGACACTGGAATATATTCAGATATAGGAATTTTGTGGAATAAGGGAATTATCCCACAAACACATTTTTATATAGGGAGAGCCTCGAAAATCAAATGGTTCAAAAAATGTCCTTCACAAACAGTAAAGCTGAGAACGCCTAATGTCATTACACATTTACTAGGCTTGAAAGGTGAAGAAGCAAAAAATTAAAATACACCTTTAGAAGCTCTTTTGAAGAAAATTCTTGAAGTGTTTGGCCCTTGAACTCATCAAAGAGCAACTAAATAAAAAAAAAATCATTTCTTCACTGCCTAAAAGACTATTAAAAATTTCCTTTTTTTACAGATAAGTTAATTTAAATCATAAATGTATACTCTAAATATTTATTTCAATTATTTTTTAGAAGGCACTTCAAGCCATAAAGAAGGTCAGGAACCGCAAGATAAAGCTTCCTACCAGATGTAGTGTGTCCCTCCAGTAAGGACAGGAAGACCTCGACTTTGTGCCATAAATGTGCAAAACCAATTTATAAAGGACATACAATTACAGTTTGCAATGATTTGTCTAAAATATCCTCATGGAATTTTATATATTTAATATTGAAAAGGAGCAATAGTTTCATATTTTATATGCCATTACCAATTTTGAGGATAATTCAAGAATAGTTTTTAAAATGTTAAATCTGTGTAAAAAATATAAATATTTTATTAATAATTGCCTTTTTTGAAAATTAAAATGTTATTACTTTGAAATAAAAAAGGTTTTGTTTTCCTCAGTTAATATTTATATTCAAAATATGTAATTTTAATATCGGGTAAATTTCACCCAGCGCGCGCAAGTACGTTACATTTTTAGCGCGCGCGCTCGAGGGTTAAGTTTTATTTTAATCAGTCTATGGAGGTTGGGGAGGGTGTCTAAAGTAGCAATGATTTCCTGCTGGTCCCATATTTGAATGGGTATGAAGAAGCAGTCAAGGTGTTTAATAGGATGCGTAGGGAGTGAAGAACTACAGGTTGTTTCTCAAAAACTATATTCATAACCTCTAGAGAGTTGTTCATGTGTAAGGTTCGGCAACGACTCCATCAGCCACTTTGAGAAGTTAGGTGGCTCAGAGTTAGAGAAGACTTGAACTGCGAGTAGAAATGTTCAAAGTAGTGTAATTGAGAGAGAGAGAGAGAAATCAGAGTTAGACAACCAACTCCTCAGAGGAATGAAACCACCTCACCTAGACTTGTATCATTCAGATTGATCATCAACATAGTCATATTGATATTTTAAATTTTGCCAATCTGGTTGTCACAATTTGTACAATTGTCACTATTTCTGTAGAGGTTGTGTAAAATAGGCTAGATAGTTTTAGTTATCATTAACCCATGTTTATTTTCTTGTTATATTTTGGATTTGTGCTCTAATACATTTATAAAGAGGATATCTAGTAGAATATTTGTTCATAATACTCTATGTTATGTATAATGATGTCATGAACTTGTGAAGCAATTTAAGATATGTGGCTAATTTTTTTTTATATATACTTTTTTTTAAAGCATTTTGAGTCATTTATTTATTGTTTGGTTCTTTAAGGTGTGATGCTTAAGAATCCATAAATTTGTCTTCCGCATTGGGAGCACCAAAAACTTTTCTTCAATAATCCTCCCCAAGTTTTTGATGCTTGTGGCAGGGGAGGATTGTTGAGGATGCGGAAGACAAATATATTGTAATTGATTGCAAATGGCTTAGCTGGTGGTCTAGATACATTTAAATGGAATGAAAGGATGTCTGCTGTAGGGGGAACAATGTTAATAATAATAATAAAAAGAAAAAGTGGAGCTCACCTGTATGTGAGAGTGTTGTGGCAGGGGAGGCATGAGTCCCTGAGGACCAATTCTGACAGCCAACTGACTACTGTAGCATGCAGTCTGGACTACAAGGCAACCCTACTCCAGGTCCAGAACCCCATGGACACCTTCAAGGAGGTAGCATGCTACAGGAGCTCACCACTAACCAGAAAGTGTGCGTGAAGAACTACACCAAGCCTGGTGTGGGAGCTGGAAAGTGTGGCTGAAGGAAGATTTTAAAAGGCCTATAAACCTCCCTGGCCATCCTACGGTCTAAACTCCCCATGTGACCTGCTACACCCCGATGCCAAAAGTCTCTCAGTGAGATGTCAAGAGCCCCTCAGTGAGATGCCAAGAGTCCCTCAGTGATGGAGGCCGACCCGCTCAGCAGCCTGGAGATGACCAGACAATGGATAAGCCTGTGGGCCCCCACCACCACCAACAACCTCGGCCTTCAACTGAGAAGAGGACCCAGATCCCATCACCCATGGAGACAGGCATGAAATTGTCTTTTGCTCTTTGTTTTTTTTTTTTTTATTAAATATTTAGAGTTAAAAAAAAAAAAAAAAATGAACGTAATATATATTCATTGTAAAACCGTAATAATATTAAGCATTTTTTTTTTTTTATTTTATTAAAAGGCTCTCAGAGTTCGCTCATAGGGGGCAGCATGGTTTGAACGGTAGATGGCGGCAAAAAATTGAAAGGAGAGGAACGAGGCAGCTGACCGTACCGCCGGCCATCTTTTTTTCTTGGTCGATGGTTTTCCCCCTACAGTAAGTCATTCTTTTCTATTACATTTATATTTTTTAGGCCACCAGTAATAGTCCTTCATAGGTTTTATGTATATATATTATTATTTTTTTTTTTTTTTTTTTAAATATATTTCAATATTATTCCCCCTTTTTTTTCTTACATCAATTTTGTTAATAAATTTTGTCAGATCAAATAAATGCTAGCCTATTCAATGCACAACCTTGACACCTAATGGGTACAAAATGTAGTAAATATTGTGACAATTAGCTTCAAAGGTTGGCTTTCTGCAGTCTAAAAAAAAAGGGAGACAGCCGGGCAATAAAATAGATAAATACACGTCTCAACACATATACACATTGCAGCACTTGCCTCTAGGACTGGATCTTTCGAATATTTCCTCTTTGTGTAACAACACGAGCTGCTAACATAGCATGTTGCCTTTTCGATCATTAGCCTTGAACTTTCATTTTGGATATCAAATGTTTACAGATAAATTGTGAGATTACAATACGTTTTTTTATATAAGCTGATAGGTTGGGGGGAGGGGGTAGAATTTTTATATATGTATTATAAAACCTCCATGTTCACGAGAGAGTACTGATGAAAATGAAAAGTATCCATGCTTTTAAATGATACATTAAAGTACCAAGAGTAATCTTTACCTATTATTTTTTATCACAAATTTATTCCCATTGTTACAAAAGGGAATAGGCGTATTTTATATAGAGTGTTGAAAATTTAATTTATAAAAATATATTATGTGGTGAAAATTCTAGAGGACTTATAACAAAAGAAAATGTTGGCGAATAATCCAGCCTTCTATGCCAATTCTTCTTAATTGCCTCATATAAATCAAAAGACTTCTATTCTATATCTTTCAAACTAAGCGAATCAATTAAAAGGTTGGTGTTTCTATAATCAGCATAAAATCATGAGAAATGAGTTTTTTTTTAATATAAATTATACTATATAAAAAATATCAATAATTTTTATAACAAGAAGAGATTCAAGATATATATTTCTAAAATATAATTATCAATAATTTAGAAAAATATATATATAAATATCTATGAAATAAAATAAATTTTAGCTACGCTGCAAGCGCAAGTTTGCTTATTTTGATCCTGAGACGTGGCGTTTTATGAAAATAGATCAGAGCCTTTTAAATAATTGTAAATTAAAATTAATTCAAAATGCTTAGGCACTCCTTTCTCTTTATTTTATTAATTGCATACTTCCATTCCTCACACTCTTTATACTTCCACATAGCTGAAACAGAGCGGAAATGTTTTATAGAAGAAATACCGGATGATACACTAGTAGTAGGTTAGTAAATATACAAACCAAATGAATAATTCTAATTTTATAACTTTATAATGTTTTAGGTAAATACAAGTGCGAGCTTTATGATACAAATACCCAAGGATATATGCCTTCAAGCCCACAAATTGGAATGCATGTTGAAGTGAGGGATCCTGAAGACAAGATAATGCTTTCCAAAGTATATAGTGCAGAAGGACAATTTTCCTTCAACTCAATAACTCCAGGAGAGCACGTGATATGTTTGATGTCCAACTCAACTAAGTGGTTCCGTGGAAGTCAATTGGTAAGTAAATTTTTCACCCTGTTTTATAGTTTCTTTTCATTTGAGAAATTGCTTTTATTTAGCTTGAACACCCATATTGACCATCACCCTCATGTTAAAGGTAAACATTTCGATTTATCTTGATCCAAAATATTGGATCCATATATAAGAATTAATAATTTAACAGCAGGTTTGAAGAATTGCCTCCTATCATGAATGCGAAAAGCTTATTTCTGATTGGCTGAAATCATTTGTCAGTTAGAACGACATCATTGCATTATTTTTAGCAAACTCTTGAATATAGTTGTAGTTAGTTTGAAAATTATTGTTTTGAACATGGCATGGTAATAAAACATATTTTAAAACTATTATATGAAGTAAACGAAAAATTGCGTTACAAATTTCAAAAATAAAACTACAACCTTTCGCAATGAGTTTCTTTTATTTTATTTTATTATATAAAGAAACTCATTGCGAAAGGTTGTAGTTTTATTTTTGAAAAAAACTATTATAGGATATACTTCAGGTGGATTCAGCTCCCACATTTACTAACCCTAATCTATTGTTAAATATTTACAAGACATGTTAAAGTTAGCTATGGTTATTTTAGGTTAGGTTGATTAACGTCCCACCAGCGAGTGCAAGTAACCAAACGGGGCTCTGGCACATTTGTAAGTGCAAAGTCGAACTGCATTTCACATGCGTAGACATGTGGTGCACTTACAGTAAAAGCAGTCGTCAACTTCTACCCACCATGATTATCATGGCCTGTACCACGTGTACTAGATATAAGCAAAAAAAAAAGGTTAATTAAGGCTAGGAAACATGGGAACTGATCCAGAGACCTCCCAGGGTATACATTTCAAGGATGGAAAGTGTAACAAAGTGTTCCCAGATTCCCTTGTTTATAATAAATATCATGGATGCTCCTGATTGGCAGATAGAATCATTACAGTGGAATCTCTTCATAACAGCTTCCTCTATAACATCAACAGGGTTATAACATCATAAAATCTTGGTCCATAATGATGTTGTTATAATGAGATTGGACTGCATTTATCATTTGACTTACCCTATTAATTAGTTTTTTATTAATTAGTTGTTTTAATTGATAAATACAGTAGGACCTCCCTGTAAAGGACAACACCTAATTGCTGAGCTAAAGTATCCTTTAGAGAGAGTTGTCCTCTTACTGAAGAGTTGCTAAATTGTAAAAATGGTAATTTTGCAAATGAAAACTTTCTTTTGTAGAGAAGTGTCCTCTCATGGATTTTCTACTGTATCATTATTTTCAAACATAATCCTATTGACGTTATGTGGTGCTGAGTTTGTTGTTGACATAAATATGTTATAATACCTTAAAAAAGTTGGCATTCAGTCAACTGAAATATTGGTAAACAAATTATATTTTGATTCAATATATGAATTTTTAATTAAAGATCTGATAATGCACAATTTGGATTATAGATTATAAACACAAAAGGTAATAAGACCAAATCCAAATAAATAAATAGTGTGTAATGTTTCGGTAACAACGCTGTTGTTTGGATTTGGTCTTATTACCTTGTGTTTAATTAAAGATCTATTAATGGATTGCTCTATTTAAAAAAAAAAAAATATATATATATATATATTTTTAAGGTTTATTGGTAACATCTACAGAATTGTTTACTGATAATGTTGTATATTTCAATGTAATAATACATATTAATTCTAATGTTAACTTTTATATGGTTCATTAACCCCAATTGTTTTTTTTTTTAAATATATATAAAGTCTATGACGTGTAAAAGACTATTTATAAGCTTGATGCCATTGTTAAATATTTATTTACACATTCAGAATGTTCACCTCAAGAATGAAAATATAAACTTCCTTCTACTCATTACTCTTCATTATTTTCTATTTATATATATAAATATACACAGAGTAGAGAAACTCCATGAAAGGACACCTCTCTACAAAAGACAGTACAAAAGGTCTCAAAAACTACCATTTTTACTCATTAGCAACTCTCCGGAAAGAGGACACCTATCTCTATAGAACACTTTGGCTCTGTAACTAAGTGTTGTCATTTACAGACAGGTAGTTCTACTGTTTATCCAAATATATATCGCGAAATGTGTGCTGTCGCTGGAGACCTGCTGGCGATTCTCCACCAAACTCTGCAGCGGTGGCATAGACGCCATGTTCATTGTACATTGTATCATGCATATATCCAAATATATGTTTAAATAATATCTCATTTGAAGAATGTTCCTCTATCCAATGTTCACAGCTGATCTGTCTTGTGGATGTTAATTCAAAGGCTTGCTGGAACATGGATCACTCAAACTACAATTTTGCCTGCAATGTTCTTGGACAAAATGAAAATCAGGTCTAAAACTGTCAAAAAAAGGCCATATAGTCTAACCTTGTTAATCGAACCAACAATAATTTGACCATTTTTCTTAAATTGAATTTCAGCAATGTTGTTTAACTAATGTTGTTGTTTAAATAAAACTTGATCATTAAGTATATAAAACTTTGGCACAACAGGTACCATATTTAGTGATGCATGACTATACACTTAGTATTGCAATGGGTTGGAGTAAAGCCGGTGTCAACATTGTCCATAAAGTCTAGCATAATTTTTGCTTTCTTGTGGACAATTTAGTGGTTGCTGGTTTAATAACCAAACTTAAATATCCATTAATCACCGACATAAACAATAAGATATTTTGGCGAGCAACAACATTCTGCTATTTGTATTAACTTACAAAGGAAGAAAGACATACATGCTTTTAGAACGCTATTGTTGATCAACATGTGGTTGAAATTTTTTTTTTAAATCAAAATTTTATATAAAGAATATAAATATATTAATAGATTAAATGTATATAAATAGTGGGAATTCTGTTTCTTTTATTCTATCTGCCAATCAGGAGCGAGCTTGTGACATCACTGCTGAAGAATAGGTTTCAAATGGTTTTTTGAAAACTCTTCATTAATAAACTCCTGTTTAATAAGAATATAGTTAAACTTTATTATAAGATCATCCGGGTCCAAGATTTTATGCTGCTATGACATTGGTATAATTCCAGTTAAAACTTGGCGACCTTAAAGAAATAGGACTTTTAGAATAAAGTTATATAAAGGAGGCTGGTATAACAATGTTCAACTGTGAAAAATGGCATCGCCTTATTATGCAACTGAAAGTTGCTGATGGCCTGCACCATCTATCGGAATAAATATCAACTATTCTCGTTAATTTTTAATTATTCCAGAATTGGCCAAATACCCATTCTTGATTAATCAAGAATGGGTATTTGGCCAAGTCTGAAATAATTAAAAATCAACGAGAATAGTTGATATTTATTCTGATAGATGGTGCAAGCCATCAGCAACTTTCAGTTGCACGATAAGGAGATGCCTTTTTTTCATAATTTATGCACCTTATCCCAGTACAATATCACATTTGTACTATTTTTTCACAATGTTCAACTGGTTATATATCAATTTGGGAAATCTCTCTTCGAATTGTGCACTGGCATTGTCAGTGACACCTGAGTGAAGGTTCAATATTGCACAAAGGTGAATGGGAACACCAGCAAAAGGGTGATTTGTCATCTAAATAGTGTTTATATAAAAATATCTAACCTATATCTAAATAGCACCTTCCTCTCTATAGCGCTCGATTTTAAACATTAAAATGTAAACATTTTACATTAAAAGTGACCTGCCTATAACACCCTATTTTGGTGAGTCCCAAGAGGGGGCGCTATAGACAGGTTTAACTGTATATCGCAATTTTATTATATATATAAATAGTGATTTATGATGGTCTGCAGTAATACAGAAAAGGATGGGTGGTACCTGCCCATAGTTGTGTCATGTTGGCTCCTCTGTTAGATAACAGGTGTTTGCTTGGCACATCACAGGATGATGTCATACAGTAGAACTCTCTCACACCAGAACCAAAGTGTCCTTTAGAGAGAGGTGTCCTTTTACCAGTGTAGGTAGCTAAGTAGTGAAAATGGTAATTTTGGTGATTAAAAAACTGCCCTTTTTAGAAAGTGTTCTTTCATGAAGGTTCTACTCTTATAGACAACCCCAAGCCTTATTGAAGTTTCATATCTTAATAATTATATTTTTCAATATGCAGTTTATGTAACCTCGTAATAACAGCCCTCTTTATAACAGTCTATTGTTTATAACATATCCAAAGTCTCATTTATTTTAGAAAAGGAAGACAAAGCAACAAGGGATAGATTGTAATTTATAAAAATTGAAGCAGAAAAGAAGTATAAAAAATTGCTAATCACAATGTTGTGATATATGTATGTAAATAAGGCACAGAAAACATTTTAAACTGGGGGTTGTGTTGGATATGAAAGGAACTTTAATGGAAACCAATGGAGAAGTTCCTCATCAAAACTGCATGTTCACAACACACTTTTTAAACACAAGGTCTTCTTCTTTCTTATCTCCACTCAATCATATTACAGTATTAAGCTTGTAAAGCTTGAGACTTTTGATGGTGTCTGCTGGGGATGAGTAGAGCTCATCAATGGATGAGTCAATACAGTCAATAATGTGTTTTGGGGTTGCATGGGTAATAAGACCAAATTCAAATAAATAAATAGATTTTTAATTAAATTTGGATTTAGTCTTATTACCTTTTGTTTATAATATATAATCCAAATTGTGCCTTATCACACACTTTTTATTTATTTAGTTTTTGTCTTTATTACCTTGCGTTTCTAAATTCATAATCCAAATTGTACCTTATCAATTCATTGGACACTTTTTCTAAAGAAGAACAATTGTTTCAATGGTCCCTGAAGGTAACATTGCTCCTACAAAATCATTACACTTTGTTAGGGTTTTTCATGGGGGTCGGTGGAAAGATGGTATAAACCGTTGGTTTACAACCGCTACGACCCGGGTTCGATTCCCGCATTGGGCACTTTTTTCTGATTTAAACAAAAGCTCCAATGTCCCCCTATTCTCGCAAAAGACCAACCCCACCAGCGAGTGCAAGTAACTAAACGGGGCTCTGGCACATTTGTAAGTGCAAAGTTGAACTGCTTTTCACGTGTGTAGACATGTGGTGCACTTACTACTGTAAAAGCAGTTGCCTTCTACCCACCATTATTATCATGACCTGTACCACGTGTACTAGGGATAAGCAAAAAAAAAAGGTTATTTTATGTGCCATATTAGAAGTCTGTGTCATTAGTTTTGGTGAAGAGAATATGCCAGAGGCACTGATGTGAGAATGATACTAGGTTGAACAAGACTGCAGCCAATTATAACTGGCCAGCTGTTAGCCAGATTTACTATGGCACTGGGAGAGACATGGGTTATCTGTTCTCCACTCCTGTGTTCTCCCAGTGGGAGAAACTGTTACCGAGACTTCACACACTTTTTATTTATTTGAATTTTGTCTTATTATCTTGTGTTTCTAAATCTATAATTCAAATTGTTTCAATGGCCCCTGAAGGTAACATTGCTGCTACTAAATCACTATATCTTGTTGGGTTATACTACAATTTAATAAGACCTAATCCAAATAAATTATTAGTGTGTGACGTTTTGTAGTTCTATTCTATAATCCGAATTGTCCTAATCCATTTATTCTTTTGTCTGATGATGGTAACAACTCTGTTACCGAAATGTCACTCACTATTAATTTATTTGGATTAGGTCTTATTACCTTGTAGATCTAATCTATAATCCAAATTGGGGGTCGGTGGAAGGATGGTCTAACCCGATTGCATTGGGCACTTTTTTCTGATTTAAAAAAAAAATGTTCCAATGGCTCTTGATTCTTGCAAAAGTCGAACCCCACCAGCGAGTGCAAGTAACTAAACAGGGCTCTGGCATATTTGTAAGGGCAAAGTTGATAATCCAAATTGTGCTTTATCATCTTGTTGGGTTAGTTTATGTGCCATATTAGAAGTCTGTGTTTCATTAGTTTGGTTGAAGAGAATATGTCAGAAGGGAGCTGAGAGAGAGAATGTTGTGGGCTCACATTGGGATGTGTGGCAGAGAGTCCACCTGGACATCCAGGTTGGAGAGCATGCCGTGGACTATGGGAATGTAGCCCAGAAGGAGAAGCTCACTGAACTCCAGCTGCGGGTCCGCCAACTCCTGGACCAAGTGGAGGACATCACCAAGGAGCAGAACTACCAGCGGGTGAGCCACCACTCTGCTATTACGTATTTAGAAAAAAATACATAAACCAATGATTTATTTAACTCCCGACAAACTGGTTCATTGGTTGATATGGCTATATTTTTTCTGAATCAACTTCCAACCAATCTTTGGAACTACTCGTATTTAGTGTGACATGACCCTTCTCAAACACCTTGCATCTTCATCCACTCAATTTAAAATGTGCTAAGTTTTTCTTAAACTTTGATTTAATCAATTCCCACCTTCACCATACCTTTCGATTTTTTTTTCCATTTCAGAGGAATAAAATGTAATTGTCAGATTGTTCTTCTCCATCCAAGAGCTAAGATGCTTTCTAAATTCTCCTCTACTTTTGTATCTTGAAGTTTTACTTTTTTTCTTCTATTTGTTCTTGAACAGTCCTTTTCTACTGGGCATTATGATTTCCAGATTGTGTAGTCTTTCATTTTAGATAAATGTTCCATCAATTATAGATTTAGATGAAGGCCAGTCTTTCTTTACACCTAGAATAGTTTCTTGCACCGTTGGTAGAAGTTCTAGCAAGAACTATGTTTGTGCTAAATGATGCCTGAGGATGGACAAGACTTTCATCAGTTTCTTTACCAAAATATGGGATAGAAGAATTAACATATCTGATCTTAGCACCCAGCAAGTATGTAAATGTGGAATCCCCATTTAGTAGGTTTCTGTAGGTTGTAAGTTTTGTAACTAATGCCTACTAGAGACCCCTCAGTAGATTCCTCAATGGAATATTCTGTGGCATAAGAAAGGTAGAACAAGTACAGTGAAACCACCCTAAAATAACTTGGGGATTTAGTAAACCTTCCCTTATCTAACAAACCTAAGGTACAGTTTGACTTCATTAATCCGACTAATGATAATTTGATAATTTTTCCATGTCCCGGCACCTCCAGCCTATCAAATAACTAACATTAATTCAACACCATCAATAATTCTGCCATTTTTTAAAATCAAATTTTGACAACATTAGATAATCATTGTTTAAATTCGATTTGATGGTTAAAAATACAGTTTTTCAGAACGTGGTGGCACTACGGCTGTAATTAGCTCATGTGCATCATGCTTAGAAGTGTTACAATGTGGCATCGCAAATGCAGGGCCAATGTCCCTCATAAATTCACGCTCGTTTTTTGTTTCTTCTAGGATGTTTTAGGTGCCTTTGATAACCTAACCTAAGTGGCCGCTACTCACTGACAATAACAATGAAGTGTCTTTTTTAGACACTTTTTTCTGATTAAAAAAATGCCCCAATGGCCCCCGATTCTTGCAAAAATCCAACCCCACCAGCGAGTGCAAGTAACCAAACGAGGCTCTGGCACATTTGTAAGTGCAAAGTCGAACTGCTTTTCACATGTTTAGACATGTGGTGCGCTTCAGTAAAAGCAGTCACCAACTTCTACCCACCATAATTATCATGGCCTGTACCACATGTACTTGGGATAAGCAAAAAAAAATGAAGTGTCCTTGAGAGTAACGTTCTGCTAGTTGAAATAATAAACAAAGGAGTAATGACATGCATGCCTTTTGAAGGCTGATCAACTAGAATGCACACTGAATACAGCTCTAGCATAAAAGCAAGCAACTATAAAGGATTTATTTAAAATATCTTTTTTTTTTTTTTTTTTTTTTTTTTTTTAAGAAAATATTTATATTTTTCTTTATTTTCAAATTTTTTCACTTTTATATAAGATTTACAATTTTTTTTTTGTGTGTGTGTGTGTATTTTTGCAAGTCTAAATTGAATGAAATTGAAAAGGGCAAAGTGTGGTATATCAATTATTATTGTTGTATATGTTAGCACATTCCCTTTTCAAAATGTTCTTATATCTGGCTAATTCAAACTAGGCTCTGTGAAATTTCCCAATAAACAGGCCTCTGAGGCAACAAGACTTTTTTTTAGTGGCACTTTAAAGCCAGCTGGCATGACAGAGGCTCAAAACAAGAAAAAAAAAAACTTTTACAAAGACACTTGTTAAAAGTGCAATTATGCTAATCAAATTATCAGAAGAATGTAACATCTTTCCCCAATATTTTTATCCTTTGCCTTGAAAATATTCAGCATTAATGTATGGAAATTGAAAAAAAAGTGACAATATATTATATTAACAGATGGCCTTTTTTCTCTTTATGTGCATGCCTGTCCTTTAAATACATAAGTTGAAAAGTACCTAACCACCCCATGGCTATAGTGTACTAAAAGTTCTGTTCTATTGACATTCACTATAGCAAGGTTTTATTGTCGAGTTGGAGAAATCTAGAAAAAACACCTGTGCAATATATAGGTGCTCCACTGAAGTAATCTGTTACCATTGAAATCTGGCCCATGTTTCTAATAAGTCCTAGAAAAACCAAAATTTCAATACTATTTTAATTTTATTTTCTTCTTCTATATATATATAATTAAAAAGGCATATATTGATAAAAATAAATGATATTTTGATCCAATATATCCTTTTTTAATTAAATATTTATTTATGGATTACTTTATTTTCAAAAATATATAGGGATCAGCTTCTTCTCTGAATCTCCTATCCATCAGAAATGATACAAAGAATCATAAAAATGTGGGGAATGTGGAAGCAATCGTGGTGGTAATTAGAGGTGATAAATGCTAGTACTCACTCCTGCAATAAGGAAGCTCTCAGTCAGTACTTCTGGCTGATTTCTCTGCAGCTGCCACCAACTTCCTTTTCTTGGACTTTATTGATGTCCGAAATATGTCTTCTATACTCCTGGATGTCACTACAGAAATCGTAAGACCTCCAGAGCTGTATGATTTGAACCTATGCAATCTTAGTGCTATTGAATCATCTCATTTATTTATTTGACATTGTTTCAATACAAGAAAATAAGACTTAATCCAATGAAGTAGAGGAGAGCTACAGATCCCGAACTCTTTAAAATAGAATCTTCAAGTGATGGCTTAGCATCAACATTGATATTCACTTTAGAATTTATTTTCTTCAGCTCATTGGATTAGGTCTTCTTTTCTTGTATTATAATCTATAATCCAAATTGTGCTTTATCATTTGATCTTGTTTCATCATATATCCTGAAGGATTTACAAATTGTGGGGAAAAATTGAAGGAAGACCTGCAATGAGCTGGCTAGAAGAGAATCATGAAAGCTACCATAAGGTCAATAGATGAGCTTGTATGTGGTGGTCACTAACAGATCAAATTGGCGAACATTTGTCCATATAATCACCAAAAGTCGAACTCAACTTTGATGGACGCTCTGACAACATAGAAAATAAGATGATAAAAAGTTAATAATGTTGTTGTTTCTTATTCCCCTTGTACAAAGATGACACAAATTTCATGAGTCCATGCTCTTCGAGGTAGTTAACAATGTTATTCTTTAATGAGAGAGAGAGAGAAAGCTAGATTTTGGACAGGTGTTATCCTTTCACAGGCCAAAGTAAAATGCCCTGTGCTGCAAAAAAAAAAAAAGAATTATTTATCTAAATACTGTAATTAAAGCAGCAATAGACTGGTGGCAATCTGGAGGAAACGAGCTACAAGAACAATTGAATTAACATATTCATGAATTTTATTACAATATGAAAAAAATGATATAAAAAAACAAAGCTATTCCTAATCAGAGCAATTATCTGCAACTATCTAGCCGATTACTAACCTCTTTATTGTAGAGAAGATCCGCTTCTGTTTTCCTTCTGAGCTTGATTCCTTGTCCTCCAGGCACTCTAATTCATTAACTTCTTTTTGGAAGCTCTGAAGAGAAGTGGGATTAGTTTTCTTTCCTTTGGCTTCCTGTAAACTAATCAACCCTTATAAACTAAACAATCTGTTGCCAGCCCATCCTTCTGTGCTTTTTATACCGTGCTTGCGTAATGTCTCACCTTATTGGCTTTTTTCAGCACCTGATCAGTAAATGATAATATACAAATGAAATAGTTCTTGAAAATAAAGATACTTCAGCCAGTAAATCTTTTTATTACCTTGACGTTTCGACAAAAATCTTTTGTCCTCGTCAGGAGCAAACAAAAATTAAAACATTTGGCAAAGCGTTAGAATAATTTCTAACACTTTGCCAAATGTTTTAATTTTTGTTTGCTCTTGACGAGGACAAAAGATTTTTATCGAAATGTCAAGGTAATAAAAATATTTACTGGCTGAAGTATCTTTATTTTTAAGAACGATGAATGGCGGCTAGGCAGCCTCTATCTTTACGACAAATGAAATAGTTTTAACAAACTCCATTGACCTGTTGTTTTACCAATATTTTCTGATGTGGAGATGACTAATGGAATATGAAGTGTAAATGGCTAAGAGATTGGCTAAGGAGGTTACATTGACAGAGTGTAATTTGAATGTAATTCTACTGTCCTATAAGCTTATGTCCATAGTCTTTTTGAAAACCATTTCTGAGATTCCACCCTTCAGTGCTGCGTATATAAGCAGAATCATCCAATACAGTATTAGAGCTCTGAGAAGCGGTCTGGTGGATTAAATTGGCGAAACCGCTGGGAGGGTTCACCACTGATGAGCCAAGCCCTCCCAATATATTTTTTCATCGCAGTAAGGACAGTAGACGTTTGTATTATGTATAAAAGAAACATTTGTGCTTTTAAATCCTTTCATTTTATATGTATAGATGGCGCGTTATTGCTTTGTGTTAATTGACAGAGTGGTGTGGCAGTTCCGTGAGGAGAGGTTCCGGCAGACCAGCGAGAGCACCAACCAGAGAGTCCTGTGGTGGTCTGTCATCCAGACACTCATTCTGGTGTGTATGGGATTCCTGCAGATGAGACACCTCAAGTCCTTCTTCCAGGCCAAGAAACTTGTTTGAGATCTCAATACACTCCTTTGTTTTGTTTCTTGTCTCCGCACCTTCTTTTTTTTATTATTTCCTTCCCTCCACCCCCCTTTTTTTTATTTTTTAAAATCTTTTTCTCTCCCCCAGTTTTATTACCAGCCACATTGAGAGGAATTGTACACAGAATACCTTGTTGTTATTACATTAATATCTTTAATACAGTACTTAGAGGCTGTTTTTTGTTTAATGCTACAAATTTGGTTTCTCAATGTTTGAAGCTAGTAGAGCTTGATATAGGTTCTCTATCAACTACATCCTATTATGATCTATTTCCACTGTGCTATGTCCATTGTCATCATTTTATACTCTGATAGTTTCCATAAACACAATTTTTTTACAAGATAATCTTTCTCATCTTATATAAAAGATACTTTGATTTTTCTCCGGTTAATACACAGCAATGTTTCGGAACATCAATCAAATTCTATTCTTTTTCTGATGCAGTACGGTTTTGAATTATCAGTTAGAAATATTTGAAACGAAGACGATAAAAACGTGGTGATTTTCTTTGAATGGTAAAATACAAGCTTACTTCCTTGAGGAAGGGCATTCTTGCCTGAAAGCTTGTATTTTACCATTAAAAGAAAATCTTCACGTTTTTATCGCCTTCGTTTCAAATATTATTGCGTGGCCACGTCATGTCTGATTCTAGCTAGAAATATGGAGAGGCAATAAGAACCCTAACCAAATAAGTAAATTTTGTGTGACATTTTGTGGTAACAGCGCTGTTACTGTTTTTTTTAATTATCCCTTGTGTTATTTCACAATGTCATGGAAACTACCTGTATCTTATTTAGCGCTTTTACCGTAACGTCACACATAATTTATTTAGATGTGGTCTTGTTACCTGATATCTTTTTTATGGTTTTACCTTAATTTAGGTAAGTCCTCACTACTCATTTGTTACCTTTATCAAATAGGGAATATGGTTTGAGATCTCCAGACCTCTCTACTAATGAAGGACTAATGAAGGTAACAAAAGAGATCCGTGCTGAAATGTTATAGAGATTGAAACTACTTTATTTCAATGTCCACATAAGATTATATAAGGTTAAATACAGAATAAATATGATTATATAATGATAAATATATGAATAGATATAAATAATTGATAAATATACATATATACAAGGTCTTCATTGGTGGCGCCCACCGCGGGAAAGACTCCGCCACTGCTGGTTATAAAGAGTACAGCAATAAAGAATTTGATTGATATATGATGCTACCCCCCCCCCCCTCTCTCTATAAAACTATCAACCGATAAATGGATTCCACAACGGTATTGTTGTTGTTACAATTCTACTGACAGTAAATATGTCTTTTTATACAGAGCCTTACCTATATACCTTATCTCTTACCTTTATCTACCATGTTAGCTACAAGAAAATAAGACCTAATCCAAATAAATTAATTGTATGTGACGTTTCGGTAACAACTCTGTTTCCGAAATATCATACACTATTAATTTATTTGGATAAGCTTTTATTTTCTTGTAACTATTATCTATTATCCAAATTATGATTTATTAACAGTAAGAGGTGTGTTTGATTTGAACAAAAAAAATCTGCGCTTTGTTTCATTTCTTGTATAATGAATGTTTGTGAAGGGGAAGCTGGAACATAAAAAAAAAATGTCCATGAATAAAAAAACTACAAACACAGAGTGTGCTGTATTAAAAGTGATATGCTATAATAGCAAGGATTTTACCACTTTTCTTAAACAGACTATTAATACTTTTCTTTTTTATTACAAAGACTTTCTTAAGTGATATCTTTGTTTTTGTTTTTTTTTGGCTTTTGTGTTTAGTTACAGAAAAAAAAATTATATATATATATTTGTGGATGTAAATATACTTCAGTGTGTCCTCTCTTTTTTTTTTTTTTTTGTCCATAATTTATTATTTGGAAATAAAAGAAGTATAAAATTTGCATATATATTGATTTATTTGAAATAAGTTGCATATTGTGGTAAAAAAAAAGTTATTTGAAAATAAAGTTTATATTACTCTTTTTTTTTTTTTTTAACGAATGTGTTTTTTTATTTCTATTTGTACAGTAGAACTACCTCCCTGTAAAGGACGCCTAATTGCAGAGCCAAATTGTCTTTTAGGGAGAGGTATCCACTTACTGGAGATTAGCTAAATTGTAAAAAATGGTAATTTTGCAAATGAAAACTGTCCTTTATAGAGAGGTGTCTGCTAGCGGGGTGTCCACTAAAGGGAGGTTCTACTGTTTTACAAGTAGTTTTAAAATAAATATAGGAAATCAGTAAAAAAAATATCATAAAAAATTATGGATATCATCAACCTAATTCCATTCTATTGAAATGTACTATAGTTTTATAAATATCTGATCTCGTGGAATGGGGTGTAGCTTTCATTGATCATAGTATCATGGCACATTTTGGTCAAAGTCTGACTTTGCCTGTAATTTGAGGCCGTTCCTAACATGGAAGCAGACATCTTTGTTGCCGATGTGTAATCTTTACACAAGAGGATAAGAGACAACAACATAGTTTTAAATAATAAATTATAATTTACCTAATTTTAAAACCCAAAATAAATCAATCCAAATTTTACCTTATCACACTTTCTGGCTAGTTTGAGCTAGGCTTGGTTCCAACAAATTGTAATGTGATATATTTATGATAAGGCACAATTTGGATTATAAATTATAAACACAAGGTAATAAGACTAAATCCAAATAAATAAATAGTGTGTGACATTTCGGTAACAATGTTGTTACCATCTTCAGACAAAAGTACTGAATGTGAAAATATATCGCAGCATGTTTTAAATAGTTATCAGGTGTGTAAACAAGATAGCAGATAAGAAGAAAAAAATATAATAGTTTATTTGGATTTGGTCTTGTGTTTGTGATGAATTTAGTTTCCTGGTTTTTGTACTCTAGATTTTGAATCAACTCTTCTTATAAAAGAAAATAAGACCTAATCCAAATAATTTATTAGTGTGTGACCTTTCGGCAACAACATTGTCACCATCATCAGACAAAATTTTATTATTTTGTCTGATGATGGTGACAATGTTGTTGCCGAAACGTCACACACTAATAAATCATTTGGATTAGGTCTTATTTTCTTTTATTATAATCTATTATCCAAACTGTGCTTTATCAACTCTTCTTATATTTAAGATGCATTAGCGTGCCATCTGTTATCAAAATACGAAACTATTATAAAGGCGTATGATTCTTTTCAAAATAAAACAATTTCTACTGCCCTTACTGCAATGGAAAAATTAATGGGAGGGTCTGGCTCATCAGATTAAACTGGCGAAACCGCTGGGAGGGTTCACCACTGATGAGCCAGGCCCTCCCATTAATGTTTCCATTCCAGTAAGGGCAGTAGAAATTGTTTTATTTTGAAAAGAATCATACGCCTTTATAATAGTTTTGTATTTTCTTATATTTGTTTCTTTGCTATGAGAATAATACTTTGATTCAAAATGTTGCAAAAAGTTTGCAAAATATTTTACCAATTATTCAAAAAGTATGAAAAAAATAAAAATTGCATGAAACCATGTAACCCTATTTCTAAATATATCAACAAACACAAGAATACCCAATTACCAAAAAGATCAGGTCTAATTTTGTAAAGTGAAATGTGAAAAGTATAACCAATGTTATGTAGGAAAAATATCCAGAACTTTTAAAGAAAGAATGGAAAACCATGAATGTGGGTCTAGAGTGGGATAAAATTGAGAATTCTGCACTTTTATAAAAATAGAAAAATCACAGGGCATAATAGTTTCAATCTAAAAGAAACAAAGATTCTATATTATTAGAAAATTATTTTAAAAGACAATTTAAAGAAGCCTTTTTCATTCAAAAGAAATGTGCTAGAATTAACAGAATAGAAGAAAGAGGAAAAATGTTATTTACAGATGTGCTTTTAACTATATGAAAAATATTTTTTCTGTAAAATTTTTTATATAAAAATAGTTTTTTTTAGGATGATAAGGCACAATTTGGATTATAGATTATAAACACAAAGGTAATAAGACCAAATCCAAATAAATAAATAGTGTGTGACGTTTCTGTAACAGCATTGTTATCATTTTCAGACAAAAGTATTGAATGGTATTATTCAGAATTTAGTATATATTCAGTATATAGTATATCATTCAGTACTTTTGTCTGAAGATGGTAACAATGCTGTTACCGAAACGTCACACACTATTTATTTATTTGGATTTGGTCTTATTACCTTGTGTTTAGTTTTTTTAGGGTTTTCTCTTATAAATTATATATTTTCTTCATATCAGTTATCTTGTTTGCACACTTGATAACAGTAAGTATTTAAAACATGCTGTGAAATTTTTCCTCATTTAGTACTTTTGTCTGAAGATGGTAACAACATTGTTCTTAAAATGTTGCACACTATTTATTTGGAGTTGGTCTTATTACTCTGTGTTTCTAATCTATAATTCGAATAGTGCCTTATATAATATACAGTAGCGGACCCTGTAAAGGACATCTAATTGCAGAGCCAAGGTGTCCTTTTAGGGAAAGGTGTCCTCTTACCAGAGAGTTCCTAAATAGTAAAAATGGTAATTTTGCAAATAAAAAGTGTTCTTTGTAGAGAGGTGTCTTCTCATAGAGGTTCTACTGTATATGGAAAATGCTTTTTCAAGCTCTAGTCTAGGTCTTTACATCATCCCATGCTGAAGCTACAAGGTAAATGGCCACAAGAATAAGGGTGCTCTTTCCAAAGGGTTTTTCACCAAATACAAGAAAATACGGTCACTCCACATTTCTCCGGTATTTCTTTAGATATTGAATTTTGACAACTTTATTTATCAAATATAATGTACCATCTATATATGGGAAATCAAAGCATTAATGCACGAATGTTTCTTTTGGGCATTTTTCATTGCAGTAAGGGCAGTAGAAGTTGGTTTTTTTGCGCAAAAGAAATATTCATGCATTTAATGCTTTCATCTACTACCTTTATATATTTTGACTGCCTCTTCATGTGAAATTTGTTGTAAATTTGAATATTTTAGATTTTTTTTTTTAAAGATCTATTATGTTTTACAATAGTGTGATAAGATTTTTAAACACAATTCAAAAATGATAAGACACAATTTGGATTATAAACCCAAGGTAATAAGAACAAATCCAAATGGATTACCTTGTGTTTACAACAAACTTATTATTACTTTGGGTTTATAATCTATAATCCAAATTGTGTCTTATCATTTTTGCATTGTATTTAAGAATCTTATTTCACACTCTAGGGGGTCGGTGGAAGTCTGGTTAAACTGTTTGGTTTTCGACCACTACGACCCGGGTTCGAATCCCGCATTGGACACTTTTTTCTGTTTAAAAAAACATGCTCCAATGTCCCCCGATTCTTGCAAAAGTCCAACCCCACCAGCGAGTGTAAGTAACCAAACGGGGCTCTGGCACATTTGTAAGTGCAAAGTCGAACTGCTTTTCACATGTGTAGACATGTGGTGCGCTTACAGTAAAAGCAGTCGCTAACTACCCACCATGATTATCATGGCCTGTACCACGTATACTAGGGATAAGCAAAAAAAAAAAATGTTCACACTCTTGCAAAACATAATGGATGCAAAAATATTGTGATGTTGAAATGAGGGAAGAAAAACATGAGGATGACATGTCAATTTTTTTATACAAATTATTATTAACATCATTTTTATTCATTTATTGAGTTATAACCCAGGTTCCTGGAACATACAGAAGTCACCCGGGCTGTCCTTCTAACTTAGAGTCTTTTTGGTTTTATTTACAATGTCTGTGGAAGTCTAATTGATGAAGCCAGGCAGTTTTATTTCTTGGGAGATTTTCTAGGGATGCTGTACTTAGGCCATCAGGAATCTTTGGTATTGGAAGGTTGGGTAGAGATGAAGAGGAGGTGGTTCACAATTTAGTCTTCATCTTGGCAAGTTGGGTCTTCTTTCAATAACCTTTGCAAAGTTTGCTTGAATGTAACTATGGCCATTCAGGATTGTTGTTGAGGTAAATTCATGTTTAATGTGTTGAAGCATTGAATACAGTTGTTTGGTATAAGAATAATACTTTGATTTAAAGCCTAAAGTGCAATTACCAGGAAACGAAATACATCACATTGCCATTTATAAACTATTTGCAAAAAAATTTTCCAATAAATTCAAAAGTATATATATTTTTTAATTTTATGGAAACCATGTAATCCTATTTCTCAATACACAACAAACACAAGAAATAATAACAAGACTCAGAATACAAGGTAATAAGACCAAATCCAAATAAATAAATAGTGTGTGACGTTTCGGTAACAGCGTTGTTACCATCTTCAGACAACAGTACTTTTTAGTAAAAATTACAATTCAGTACTTTTGTCTGAAGATGGTAACAACGCTGTTACCGAAACGTCACACACTATTTATTTATTTGGATTTGGTCTTATTCCCTTGTGTTTATAATCTACAATCCAAATTTTGCCTCATCAAGACTCAGAATGAAACATTACAAAGGAATGACAATACATCCAGATGACACAAGAACCTACAGGGCATGCAACAATTGTCCTGGTGTGGAACTAACACCTACCCACATATTCTCATGTCCAGCAATAGCCGCAGCCTTGCAGAAAATTAACATGGACCCAAAGCAACATCTTTATACACCCGAGAGAAAGGACATTGCGACTGCTGTGATAGAGATGCATGGAGATATCTCTTTGGACACAACAACAACAAACACAAGTACACCCAATTATCAAAAAGAGCAGTTTTAATTTATGAAGAGAAATGTGAAAAGTGTGACCAATGTTAAGTAGTAAAAAATAGCCAGAACTTTAAAAGAAAGAATGAAAAACAATGAATATGCTCTAAAATTGATAAAATTATGCAAATTTTGAAGATAGAAAAAACCTGGACGTAATAATTTCAATCTGAATGAAACAAAGATTTATGAGAAAAATATTTTAAAAGGCAATTTTAAAGGAGCCTTCTTTTATTCAAAAGAAATGTCCTACAATTAATAGAATGAAAGAAAGAAGAAATATTAACAATATATTTACATATTAGCTTTTAAATTTCTCTAAAAACTTTTTTTTACAAAAATTAAATACAATAGAACCTCCATGAGAGGACACTCACGCTAGAGGACACCTCTCTATAAAGGACAGTTTTCATTTGCAAAATGACCATTTTTTAGCTTTTTAACTCTACGGTAAGAGGATACCTCTCTCTAAAGCAGTGTCGGGCAACCGGTGTGCCGTGGCACACTGGTGTGCCGCGAAGAATTCTAGGTGTGCCGCGAACATTTTTGTAGGTATTTAGAACTTTTGGTTAAATTTAAAAATAATGTTTCAAAAAATATTTTTTATAATTTTTATTCAATTTTAATAATTTTTTTCAAAAATTTTCATATAAAAAATGAAATTAAAAAAAAGCAAATTTCATTTTATATAAAACTTATTTTGGTATTATAATTACAACAGTTTGCATAATTTTATATTTCATATAACGTGTACATAATCTTGACGTAAATAACTGGCACGTGCCATTATTAAAAAATAAAAATGCAAATAGGTACGTACCTATTTAATATCATAAGTTAAAAAAAAAACAATCCGCGAAAACAACTTTATTTAATAAAGACTATTTTTCAAAAGACTATTCACTGAAAAGGAGCTATCTGAGTTTTGGTTGTGCTTAAACTCCAAATTTCCTAAACTTAGTAATGCGGCCATCGAATCATTGTTGCCATTTGGAAGTTCCTACCTGTGTGAGCAAGGTTTTTTCAACACTCACAGAAATGAAGTCTAAGAAGCGCGAAAGACTTCAAATGATAGATGAGGAGATGCGCGTTTGTCTTTCACAAGTAGATCCCCGTATTGATTTGATATGCTCTCAAAAACAATCGCAATGCTCGCATTGATTATGTTAATTTAATATTGAAAATTAATAAAATGTGATATATATGTTTAAATTTTTACTAGTATTTATTGTTGTATTTTAATTACATACGAGGAAATTTATAGTGAGAACCACAGGTGCGCCGCGAAAAAAAGAAATTAAGCTTAGTGCGCCGCAACTCGAAAAAGGTTGCCCGACACTGCTCTAAAGGATACTTGGGTTCTGTAATTAGGTGTTCTTTACAGGGAGGTTCTACTGCATATGATACAAATTGTACCTTATTATTTATTTAGATTTGAGAATGTGACTAAAATGATCAATTTAGTGTAGAGATACTATTTGTTTTAGTTCAGTTGGTAATATAGAAAATTTGAGGGAAAAAAAGTTTCCTTCTCATTGAGCATATTCAGTTGTAAAAAGCATAGAATGTATTTATGCTTTACAAATATATAAATTTATGTTAATTTTTCCCATTGCGTTTATTTTACTTTCAAATTTACTCTTATTTATAAAATATTGTACTTCAGGTTGGAATTTAGAATTGATGCAAACCTTATTTAAATTATTTCCTGCAACCAAAAGAACATATTTTAAAAATATGTTTACATTATCTTCACCATCTGTATTTTCAAATCTTATTTCAAATTTTAATTGATTTTTTCCAATAGACGACAAAAATTCCAATGGATATTATATTCTGTGCCTAAGATCTTGTCTGTAATCAATCCATAAGGTTTATCTATCAAATTTAGATATTTTTTCCCATTTGCTAACTTAAATTCAATTATTTTTCTATTTTGATTAGGATTGGCATATATCTCTTTAGCAATAGAGTTCTTCAACAATTTATAGTTAATTTGATGAAGCCAGTTTTCATTTCCAGATTCTAAATTGAGTTGGATTGTTGAAGTTTGGGATTTTTGGCCAAACCCATGAACATTGCTTTCCATAGCCTGGGAAGTGGATGGTTTTGCTTCTGAACTTTCATTTATAGTAGAACTATGGGAGAAATTAGTTGTAGGAGATATCTGTACACTGCTTTGTTGAGTCTCTTTTGCCATAGTTTTTTGGTCTGTTGTTGAAGGATTCTGGGTTTGATGGGTTGCAAATATTTCTTTGAAGTCGTTTGAAAGAACTTGCATTTGTAGAATGATGGTGTTAAGTTTTTCAATTGCGATAAGGAAAGCTGTTAGTTTGGTATCTCCTTCTTGGGAGATTCTAGCTGCTGGCTTATCTTCAAGGGATTCTAGGGATATTATACTTTGATCATCGTCTTCATCATGGATGCTGTGAATTGAGATGCCATCACTCATGTCTTCTTCCTTTATTATTGTATCACAAAATGGCCGGTTTTCTTCAGAAATATTTTCAGGATTTTCTTCTGTTCTCTGTCTTTCTTGTATGTTGATATTTTTTTGGCAGGCTACAATATGATATTGAAGCTGGTAGTTTGGGAATTCTTTGTGGCAGTATTGACATGGGGTCAAACGAAGGGAACATCCCATTGAAGTATGCTCCCCCATTTCTCTACGTCTGACAAGCATGCCACAACTCAGAGGGCATTGTAACTTGTTAAAAAAACAACCTTGTTTATGTTTTTTTAGACTATTTTGATCTTTAAAATATCCTCTACAGCCCTCTGTAGAATTGGGACATGGAAAAGTAGCCATTTGTATATCAATGGGAATCTGGAACAAACAAAATTGATAGTTAAAATGTGGGAATGGAAATAAAGATCAAAATGTTTGTAAATGGATTTAGAATAAAATTGTGTATCATTTCATATACTTTCTTTGAATTAGAATTCTAACACTCACTGTTTATATCAATTTTATGTAGTATATGTGTAAATAAGTCGATATATAAGAAAATTAAAAATAAATGGCATATCCTGACCAGGAGCACCTGTGCTTTACAGAAGGCAGAGCGCCATCTGGTGGAACAGAAATCAACTAAACGTTGATTTACCTGTTCCCTGATATTTGGCCAACCCAATTTCTTGATGAATCAAGAAAAGCCATCCACGAACGTGTTTCGCACTTTTGGCGCTCGTCAGCGTGGAGTAGGCTGTACCACTGCGACCAAAAAGATTTTTGGTCCCAGTGGCTTCTTGAAAAAACCAAGAAAAAAGGGTATTTAAAGCCAAACTTGCATAAATACGCTTAACACATGAAAAATGATAGAAAAAATAAAAAGGTCAGGTGTTGATATTAAAAATAAAAATGCTCTGCCTTCTGTAAAGCACATGTGCTCCTGGTCAGGATATGCCATTTTTAATATCAACACCGACTTAGACCCAGAGCAGCAGCTTTACACACCCAAGATAGTGGATATTGCTGCTGCTGCGATGGAGATGTATGGAGACATCTGAGACTCTTCTTTAGACACGACAACAACAATATCAACACCTGACCTTTTTATTTTTTTCAATCATTTTTTCATATAAGGAAATAAATAAGTTGATATAAAGGAATAGTGTTAACATACTCTAAACAAACATGTGTAATTAGGTATTATTTAAGTAGAACCTCCCTGTAAAGGACATTGCAGAGCCAAAGTGTCCTTTAGGAAGAGGTGTCCTCTTATCGGAGAGTTGCTAAATTGTAAAATTGGTAATTTCGCAAATGAAAACTGTCTTTTGTGTAGAGGTGTCCGCTAAAGGGAGGTTCTACTGTATTTAAAAACGAGTTGTACATATAGAAAAATATAAAATATATAGGTTTTAAGTAGGTGGTTAATCAAGGGGAAAAATGATTAGCTGCGAGTCTAGACTGAATTATCCTTAACTCTGCTGCGGTCGTGCCCTCTTCTATACCTTGGAAGGTTACGGTGGGTATAAAATTTACCCTCAAAATCAAATATTCTTCAATATTTTATTGTTAGTCTGTGATAAGATAAGATTTTAGTGTTTGAATAAACATACGTATGATCCTGAGTTTTATAAAAATGAGGTTTAATTTATTTTATTGACTCAAAATTAAAATATAGCAAAATTTTAACTATTCGCATAATTTTATGAAAAAAAATACAATTATATGTTGAAGAGATTACAAAATATAATTTCAAATGAAAGTTTATTACTTTTTTTATTATTTGTATATTAGAGATCTTTTTGCTTTATAGCATTTTAATATCAACACCGACTTAGACCCAGAGCAGCAGCTTTACACACCCAAGATAGTGGATATTGCTGCTGCTGCGATGGAGATGTATGGAGACATCTGAGACTCTTCTTTAGACACGACAACAACAATATCAACACCTGACCTTTTTATTTTTTTCAATCATTTTTTCATATAAGGAAATAAATAAGTTGATATAAAGGAATAGTGTTAACATACTCTAAACAAACATGTGTAATTAGGTATTATTTAAGTAGAACCTCCCTGTAAAGGACATTGCAGAGCCAAAGTGTCCTTTAGGAAGAGGTGTCCTCTTATCGGAGAGTTGCTAAATTGTAAAATTGGTAATTTCGCAAATGAAAACTGTCTTTTGTGGAGAGGTGTCCGCTAAAGGGAGGTTCTACTGTATTTAAAAACGAGTTGTACATATAGAAAAATATAAAATATATAGGTTTTAAGTAGGTGGTTAATCAAGGGGAAAAATGATTAGCTGCGAGTCTAGACTGAATTATCCTTAACTCTGCTGCGGTCGTGCCCTCTTCTATACCTTGGAAGGTCACGGTGGGTATAAAATTTACCCTCAAAATCAAATATTCTTCAATATTTTATTGTTAGTCTGTGATAAGATAAGATTTTAGTGTTTGAATAAACTTACGTATGATCCTGAGTTTTATAAAAATGAGGTTTCATTTATTTTATTGACTCAAAATTAAAATATAGCAAAATTTTAACTATTCGCATAATTTTATGAAAAAAAATACAATTATATGTTGAAGAGATTACAAAATATAATTTCAAATGAAAGTTTATTACTTTTTTTATTATTTGTATATTAGAGATCTTTTTGCTTTATAGCATTTAGAAAAAGTATTACTGAGTGTTCTTTACACAAAAGTGAATACCAACCAGCAATATTCAATAGTTTTCTGTCTGTCCTTTTTAATCAATGTATTTTCTCTATTTTTTGGTTTATGGATGGACGAGATTCTTTAAATTGAAATTGACCAGATTCTTCAAATATGGACCAGATTCTTCAAATTGAAATATCGTATTCTCTTTCTATTAATTCAAGCACTATTCTTCCATTTATTGTGTGGATTTTGGATTTCTCTAAGGGCGACTATTTAAAAAAATGACATCTTTATTTAACCCTTAAGTACTCGCGCGGGGTCTGATAGACCCCAGACACACTTATTTCATTAAATATCTAGAATTCTATAAAACACTAGCGGACGTACCCGGCTTCGCCCGGGTTTTACCCGAGTAAAGGTTTTTCTAACGAATCTCTCGATAAAGTGAACATTTTTTCCTGGTCCATTGAAAAATACTCGATAAGTTGAATAAAATCAATATTAATTGGTTCCTTCGGTAATTGGAAGTTAAAGGAATAGTATCTTGCCTTGGAATTGTATCATTATTCTTTTATGGATGTACCCGGCTTCGCCCGGGTTTTACCCGAGTAAAGGTTTGTCTAACGAATCTCTCGATAAAGTGAAAAATTTCCCCCGGTCCCTTGAAAAATACTCAATAAGTTGAATAAAATCAATATTATTTGGTTCCCTCGGTAATTGGAAGTTAAAGGAATAGTATCTTGCCTTGGAATTGTATCATTATTCTTGTCTAAAATAAATTGCCGTGTAATCCTGAATTTTGTCTTTCCTAATTTTCTACATTACAAAATCATCGTATCATTATGATAATATTTTTAGAGCAGATTGTTGAATTATAACAGATAAATTAGAATATTTACCTTGATTATTTTTAGGCGAAAAGTTATTTCAAAAATTTTATTTGCTAGAAACCTTCCCAGTACTATACTAAATAACTTCCCAAAGTTTCATGGCGTTCCAATGAGTGGTTTGGTCAGGCATAAAGGACACACACACACACACATACATTCATTTTTATATATATAGATTTGGAGATCAAAACTTTAGTAGCTTAATTTTATATGACAATAATATGTAGACATGTATTAACTTTATTTTGTTGCGCTATAATAGTCAATACAATGGAGTTGGGGTCGACTGGACCCAGCGCGAGTAATAACGTAACTTTAATTTTTAAGCATGGTGAAATAGGTAAGCTGCCTTATAGCTCGGCAACGCTTTATATCTTTTTTTCTATGACCTTATTTAGTTTTTTAGAAACAATGAATAAAATAAAAACAAAATTACGCACAATTTTTTGCTACAAAAGCTACGTTCAACTCACTCTTCCATTTTTGGTTTCAAGGAAAGAGAGAGTACACTGGTTTCATATGTACCACGAAAAAGTCTAAAGCAGTTATTTTAATCGTGGACTACACAAAACAAATAGATCCTGAATATAGTGGAAAAAATTGTAATGAAACAAAATCAGATGTAGTTGATCAATTGTGTAACATTAAAGTGTAACATAAAAGTAGGAGGACAAGGGGATGGCCATTGTGTCTCCTTATATTTCATCAATGTGTCAACAGAAGTTATATATAAAATGAACAAAAATTTAGAAATATTAAAAATAAAATCGTTTTTTAAAGAGATAGGAATTGGGCTAATTGATCTAAAACTAGAAAAACGGGAAAATAAATGTTTTCCACTAAAAAATATACCAAAAACATATTTACACATTCTTCTATAGATTAGCCACAACAAGTAAGTCCTAAAATGTTATAATTAATTGACAGATATAAAGTTACAGTGTTTCTTCAGGAGGAAAATCAGCCAGGGTCACATCGTCAGCGAAACGGAAGCGTTGCCAATTTTGTGATCGCTTCAAAACCGAAAATCCAAAATTATATATGCTAAATGCGCTAAACATATTTATACTGAACACGCAAAAACACTTTACAAGAAGTGTGCACAAAAATAATTTAGATTTTCATTCATATTTTTAAGGAAATTGTTCGTATATATTGATAGTTTAGATTTTTTGCCATATTACCAATTTTATCAGATAAAAATAATCAATAATGTAATTTTTATAATTTATTGATATTTTTGTAAAGTAGAGACTGTATTCTTTCGGATGCAAGCAAAAATTATATCAATATTTTATTTTTCAAGTATTTTATTCATTGTAAAATATTGGGGTCTGCCAGACCCCGCGCGAGTACTAATGTCAGTAAAATTGGCGCGAGTAACTAAGGGTTAACTTGTGACGCATTGCTATGATCAAAATGAATGATCTGGTAATTTATTGCTCCAATGTGTGTTCAAAAGAGAATAAAAATAACCATCTTCTTGAATTTCTAGCACAGTTATATGTAGTTGTCATTTCGTTCATCACATCTACACCACCCTTTGTCTTATTATAAAACGTGATCATCTCTGACTTTTCCAATTCTCCTGTTAAAGCATCTATATTTGCATCATAGTTCATAGTTGAAAGTATCAAAACAACTTTATTCTCTTCAGGTTTGTATGAAAGAAGTGTCATTACATTTTGATGACTTTTTTTAAATTCGAATTCGATCTATGTCAAGACACATTCTCCTTCAGTGAACCATGTGTTGGGTCAGTTTTTTTTTTTTCATTAAACAAAACCCAACAAAGATGTAAACTTTCATTTACATCATATAAACATATATATACGCAGTGTCTCGCCGAAGTGTTTGTTGCCTAGGTGGAGAATTCCCAACGATGGTCGACGATGCTCTAAAGGCCCCCCTTCCCTGACGCAGGGCCTCTCTTGGAAGGATATACAAAAGGCAGACACCTGAAGACACCAGACTTCCATGCCAAAAGCAGATACCTGGTGGCAGAGGGAAGACACGACGGGTGACATCCAGAGACATCCGTGCTGAGAACTGCTGTACCATATGTACATATATTGCTGTACCATATGTACATATATTCCCCTCATTTCTTTTTGGTAGTAGGTGACCTAAGAAAAACAATGTGTCATATAGACATGTAAATTATTAATTTTTTATATACTCGGGATATATATATATATACATTAATTAATTCCTAAGGAATTAATTTTAGGGATTAATTTGTTTCATCCAATATACAATTTTCTTTCTCGCGCGGCAACACGGGAAATTGGGGGGCGTGGTCATGGTGACGTGCGTGTTTTGCTCTCGACGAATCAAAATGCCAGCCAATAAAGGCTTTGGCATGATCAACGAATGGAAATGAAGAAAGGATAGAATAAAGGGGCCCGTTTTTGACTAAAATGATCAGACAGAGAGAGCCGCTCAGTGACAGTAGAGAATTTATCCAGACGAGCCTGGGACGTAGAGGAGACCAGTCCGTGCCGCCGCTTTCCGAAAGAAGGTAAGCCCCGCCATTATGGCTTAGCCCCCTATTTAGATTCAGAATGGGCCCTAAAAGGGCTTTAAATACAAGATAGAATGTTTGTATTTTCGTGTCTTGTCCCGTTAGAAGGGATGGAGATCTATGTTCTCCAATCTATAGAGAGGAAATAGTAACCTTAAGTCACCCTACCTACATTATTATGTAAATAGTATGTCCCGCCAGCATAAAAATGTTCCCAAAAATATGAATAGTTCAAATAAATATCCGATACATATCGTATAAGAGTAATTTCTTGTTCTCTCTCATACATACTCCATTCTTTTGCCCTATGATGTTACTCCCACTGTATAAATGAAATGTTGTATGTTTCTTATCTATTTGAAGGGAATGTTGCTAATAATTAGGTCTCCATAAATTGCCGGTCATATACATCGTTGTAAGTGTCTGTGTTCCAGTGTGTTGCATCATGTCTACTTTATATTGTTCATTGATTTAAAATTAATAAGATACATGTTGTCTTAAAACTCATTAGGTTGTTCTCTTTACGGCTTTATTGAAGACCCAGGTTTTAGATATATTACGATTATTAATGACAATAGCATAAGTCTATAGTATGTTTGTCTCTTATAACCTATCTGTTAGATTCCGGAATAATCTCTATAAAACGGGGTCCTTCACATGTATCCAGATGGTAACTTACTTGTTGCACTTTATTGAACCTTTATTATAAAATTGGGAATCAAATGATATCCGCACGTTTAATCAGATTTTCTACTAGAAGTCTGAACCTGGTACTTATGATATCTACTTTGAAATATTGATTTTAACTTACTGTACTTCAATAGAAATATTAATTTGGTCTTCTATATTCAGGATTTTAGCCTCTAATAGTAACATGTTCATCTTTCTGAGATTTTCCAAAATCGTTGGATGATCTCAAAGGACGGGACACAAAGAGATGGGTGCGTCACGGTCCGTTGGACTGTAGGGGCGGTAAAATGGATGGCAGTTCCATTCCAGCGTCTATCTTTATGATGGGAGAGCCGTCCACTATTAAGTGTATAGTTTGCTTGTCTTTAAATCTTATTTGTTAGTCTTCAGATATAATCTTCACAAGTAGGGTTCCTTCTACATATATCCAGATAGCAAAATAATTCAAATATCTTAACCTCTTGTTATATGCTAAGCATAGACTATTTACATATTTCTAAACTAGGAAACTTATTATATAATAATTTAACTCATGAAATTAGAGTTAGTTATGGAACATGATTAATGAAACAAGGATTATTTTATCAGATATGGAGAAGTGTACGCTTAATTGCTATCATTTCTATTTTTGATCTGGTGCGCCCATCCATTCTATCTATTATTTGATCTGTACAAATTATAGAGATCTGTTGCTATAATTTCCTCTATGAAGTAGCTACCAGCGTCTTCAGTAGGTGGCTAAATCGTTAGAAGGCGATTCTCTTAAAGTAATGGTTGAAACAACGAGGGAGGCAAAGGAAGGGTCCGCCATTTTCTCTTTCATGGAGGAAGAAGCAAGGGGGGGGGGGGGGGGGAGGATGGACGTTGGACCCCGACATTCCTGAGACACCGTTAGTTCCCGCGCTATTCCCGACGCCCCCCATACATTCCAGGAAGAAGTCCATCAACGGGGCCTCCCCTGAGGGGCCCTTCTCACGCCGACATGGAAACTTTTTACTTGGAGCTGCATTTCTAAAAATCCTTCTGTCTTGTATGTTGTCTGATATTCCATTTCCATCCTTTAAGTTATAGTTTTATATGCTCAAGCTCTACATTGTTTATCTCAATATCAAACACTTTACCTATTGTGGTAGAGGCCCTGTTGTCAAACGTTACACTTACAGATTTCTTTGTAAAAGACTTTTACTAAGTCACTGTCTACATGCTCCGTTCTCGTAGGTCTAAAATCGGGAACGCGACAGTGGTAGGGGAGTTGTTGTCAAACGTTACACTTACAGATTTCTTTATAAAAGACTTTTACTAAGTCACTGTCTACATGCTCCGTTCTCGTAGGTCTAAAATCGGGAACGCGACACTTTCAATATATGTATATATTATCGGGTACTCCTCTCTTCTCAAGTATAACCTTAGCTGTCTAAGTCATATATATATTTGTCTATTCTATGTCACGCGCTTTCCCGAAGATTGGTAGGGGGGGGGGTTGTCGTTAGACGTTACACTTACAGATTTTTTTTTTTGAGAGTTTTACTAAGGCACAATATGCATTCCGAGGATGGTGTTGACATTGTTGTCGAAGGGTTATGCTCGCAAATTTTAATATGGAAATTGTATTAAGTCACCCCATACATGCTCCGTTCTCGTAGGTCTAAAATAGGGAACGCGACACATGTCCCGACATTTGGGTTTGAGAAGTCTAACAAGATGCTTTTTTTTATTATCTACGTCCCCGTTCGAGTGCACAAAGCTCTTTTACCCCCTCATTTTGTCTCTCACGAACCTCAAGGTTCTTAGCCCACTCACCCGCGGCCCAATCAATTTGATTTCGGCTAAACATCTCAAAATATTCGCCCATAACCATCTTTCGATTTTAGAATGTTTATTACCGAAATCTTCAAATTTCTCTCCACCTTTCTCAGGAGTCAATAAAGTTGTTAATTGTCATTGTCTCCGCCTTTCTCTATTCTTCATAGTCAGACAGATGATCACGAAGGTCAAAGTTATGATGATGGAATAATGCCAACAATGGTCTGTACAGCCACTGTACTACAGCCAGTCACATCACTTTTCATCGAAGCATGTTACTTAACCCTTTGATTGCGCGCGCACCGTAATAACGTGGTTGCAACGTTTGAAATAATCCCGAAACCAAAATTATTCAAGGCCATTCTACTTGTGAAAATTGGTTAGGTTTCGGTTTTGTGAGAAAATATTGAATAGAGGAGTAGGTATGTAGTTGATTTTGACAAATTCCGAAACCAAAATCATTCAAGGTCGTTCTACGTGTGAAAATTGGTTAGGTTTCGGTTTTGTGAGAAAATATTGAATAGAGGAGCAGGTACGTAGTTAATTTTGACAAATTCCGAAACCAAAATCATTCAAGGCCGTTTTACGTGTGAAAATTGGTTAGGTTTCGGTTTTGTGAGAAAATATTGAATAGAAGAGAAGGTATGTAGTTAATTTTGACAAATTTAACATTTTATTGACTGGGAAGAAACGCATAGGCCGATAGAGAGGCGGAGGCTAACAAGATAGGCCCTATAGATTGCTGATTTGCTAATCTAGCGCGCCTAAATTACCCAATACCATCTTTATAAAGGCTTATAAACAGTTTACGCAATTCAATTAGTGTTGAATTAGAATTTTTTTAATGAAACTGATTTCAAGAATATTATATATTAATTAAACATTATTGATTTACAAGAGAGAGAACAAATATAAAAGGGAAACTTATATTAAACAAAGGAACTTTTTTTTTCTTTCGGTTAGCGCCTATTTACCTGTGAGCTTACACACACACTCTGTGAGAACAATTAATTAATATATACAACAATTAGCAAATCAGCAATCAAATCCCTTGACCCACTCCCAGAAACTTGGTTAAAATAAATTAAATAATAAAAATTAAGAATACTAATAGATATTAAAACTATTGTGCTAAATTAAATAGAAGATCCACACAGAGATAATTTTCAGACATGCAGCAAGCTTCCTGCCACAACCGAAACCTATCTCCACCGCAGTGAGGCGTTGGTTCCGAGTGAAATCAGCAAATTTGTTAGAAAATTTGTATATAACTCCAAGGATAAACGAGATATAAATATAAAAATCGGACGTTTTTCCAGATTCAACTCTATATACTGTTAAAATTTTAGCCAGATTATGTACGTATTGAGGACGTGTATAGCGGACGAAAATATACATGCATACATACATACATATATATCGAGATAAAAACTCTAATAAAGAAACGTATTCCCGGATAAAATTTCTTCAATTTATTTAAAATTCAAGAATATTAAACATTTATTGACCCAAGTATTCAGTCAATTATTTCAAAATTTTAATAGATTTTACATATGCAACAATTAAAAATAAAGAAGGCATATCCTGACCACGAGCACATGTGCTTTTTTTTATTGTTTTTTCCATATGCAACAATGTTTGCATTTATGTTTGTATTAATTATAAAATTGAATTAGGTACATTCGTGGATAAAACATGAAGAAGTTTTACCTTTTAGCATGTATATCTGGATTCAGACAATAACTTCAAAATAAATTTGATACACAGTGACCTTTATTGAAGACAAACAAGATAACCAAATGCAAACAAAATTGCCTCTGTCTCCTACAATAAAATAGACGACCGGTGATATCAAAGACACTTCCTTAATTTTTTTTTCCATGAGTGTAGTTGTGTTTTGATTTAGTTCCTTTGTTTTAGACAACTAATAAAGAGATTGTGAAACTATAGCAATAAAATAAAAAATAAAGAAGATATCAAAAATTAAGAGCAATAATCAATAAATGCATACAAAAGCGCATTTAATTGAAGTAATTAAACACACTAACAACGTCAAAGTAGAATCGAAGGCATGAACTACTCACCCAGTTCCTGCTGTGAAACAAAAAGTCAAAGATTAGATAAGAACTTATCTGTTATGATATCACCTCTGGAGTGTACGCCTAACTCTCTCTCTCTCTACCTGCCATAACAGCCTTATTTACACTTGATTATGATTAAAAAAAGAAAAAAGGCATCTCCGTATCGGGCAATTGAAAGTTGCTGATGGCCTGCGCCATTAATCGGAATTAATATCAACTTTTCGTTGATTTTTTAATTATTCTAGAATTGGCCAAATACCCATTCTTGATTAATCAAAAAAAGCTAACACGTACCGCGTTCCGGGCTGTTGGCCCTTGTCTGTTGGTACAGCTTGCACCACGTTTCTTGATCGCTTTGGTCATCGGTTCGCTTTGATCATTGGTTGCTTGATCGCTTTCATCATCGGTTGCTTGATATCTTTGATCATTGGTTGCTTAATCGCTTTGATCATCGTTTGCTTGATCGCTTTGATCATCGTTTGTTTGATCGCTTTGATAATCGTTTGCTTGATCGCTTTGATAATTGGTTGCTTGATCGCTTTGATCATCGGTTGCTTGATAGCTTTGATCATTGGTTGCTTGATCGCTTTCATCATCGGTTGCTTGATATCTTTGATCATTGGTTGCTTGATTGCTTTGATCATTGGTTGCTTGATCGCTTTGATCATCGTTTGCTTGATCGCTTTGATCATCGTTTGCTTGATCGCTTTGATCATCGTTTGCTTGATCGCTTTGATAATCGTTTGCTTGATCTCTTTGATCATTGGTTGCTTGATAGCTTTGATCATCGGTTGCTTGATACCTTTGATCATTGGTTGCTTGATCGCTTTGATCATTGGCTGTTTGATCGCTTTGATCATTGGTTGCTTGATAGCTTTGATCACTGGTTGCTTGATCATTTTATTTTCTTGGATTACATAATCGTTTAGCTCTTTAGTAGTTCGGTTTCTAAAGTGAGAGTCTTTTTACAACAATGGTAGTCAATGTTTGGGCCTAAATAATTAAAATTGAACTTTTTTTTCCGGAAATATATCGATTTTTAGTAAATATGCGGAGTAAATATAATGAAGTTGGCGAGGGAGGGATTAAATTACGATCACCTATAGTCTGGCTCTACAGTCAAACGACTCGGTTTGGTCAATCTGTTATCATACAGAATTTTCTGGATTTGAAAATCCACCAAAAATCGTTGTTCTAAGCTATGCCATCTCCCAGTTACGTGAGGTCTTGATTTCAAGAACATTTCCACTCACAAGGAGATTTGTTGCATCTTCTGAATTCGGTGCTTGGTTAACTTGTGGATAGGCCAATTGGATAACAAATTAATCAGAAATTGTTCTCGAAAGTAAAATATCTAGAGTGAGACTCCATGAAATCAAAGCCCCTGGACATCGCAGAGAACCATGAGACATATTTTTTTCATGCAAAGCCCTTATCAATATATAGATACTTATCCCAAGTACATGTAGTACAAGCTGTGATAATCATAATGGACATCTAGCAACTACCTGTACTGTCAGTTCACCATATGTCTACACATATAGAAATCAGTAAGACTTTTGCACTTATAAGTATGCCAGCCACGTTTGGTTACCGGAATTTACTGATGGCGTTGAATTTCTGAAAGTATCGGTGCCATTCAGGCATTTTCTCTTCAGAAGTGTCAAATGCGGGATTCCATCTCTAGTCGTGGCTGTCGGAAAAATCGACGGTTTATTACCATCCCTCCACTAACTCCTTTAGCAATATTCTGGGTTCACTCCATTTTAGAAGCAAATCCCAAGAGCAAAAAAACAAAACGATACACAATTATTTTTATCGTTATGGGATCTTTGTAGTAATTTTTAAAGTGCAGGAATAGAACCAGAAATGAGTATCTACCACTGTAAGTGAAATGATTGAATAATTCAATACTTCGCCTCTTAGGAGGACCTGCAAGACTATTCCAAAATAAAATAGAATTTGTTTATTACTACTGTGCTACTCAGTGATATGTGAATAAATCCTAAAATTGCGAGATCAGGGGGTATTTAAATGGGTGTAAACCTCTTCTAGTTTTCAAATTATAGGTCCCCACCAGCGAGTGCAAGTAACCAAACGAGGCTATGGCACATTTGTAAGTCGAACTGCTTTTCACATGTGTAGACATGTGGTGCACTTACAGTAAAAGCAGTCGCTAACTGCCCACCATGATTATCATGGCCTGTACCACGTGTACTAGGGATAATAAATAAATATATATATTTGTAACACAAAGCAATAACGCGCCATTTTTTTGTAACCATACCCCAACAGAAGGCGTATGTATAATCAAATCAAATGGATACATGGCTTCCCTCCCACATAGACTTACAGACCACTTTTGCCCAGAATCCGAGACAATTGATGACACCAGACTTCCATGCCGAAAGCTGATGACTGGTGGAGAAGAAGACATCCAGAGACATCCGAGCTGGAAACTGTTGTTTCATATGTACATATATTCCCCTCACCAAAAATTTAGATAAAGGTGACCAGAAAAAAAAATGGAGAAGGAAGATTTCTAAAAGACTAAGCCTTATAAATATCCTTCCCGAAAAAAGGAAGCATCACATTACAGTCCAGGTAAAAGGGGCCTGGGTCGATTTTTAGCCAAGACGGGGGGCGATATATATACCGTCCCGAGAAAAGGGAAGATAGTATTTCAATCCATGTGGAGGGGGGGCCTGGGGTCTGAAATTTTACACTAGTGCCGTGGCTGTTTCTCTCTTTAGATTTTTTTGTTTTGGTAATACTATATGTTCTATTTTGATGGGAGAGGCCTGGGGCGTCTATGAAATGGTATACTGGAGCCGTTGGCCATTTTGATTGGTGTTTCTTTCGGCGAATGAAAATGCCAGCCAATAAAAACATTGGCGCGGCCAGCGAATGAAAACGGAGAGAGACAAGAATAAAAGAGAGTTCTTTGCCAAAAGGCGGATTGAATCGGAGTCGCTCAGTGAGAGGACAGTCTTCAGACGGGAAACCAGACCTTTGCCGGCACTTTCGAGAAAAGGTAAGCCATTTGTCATTATGACTTAGCGCCCCCCCCCCTTTTTTTTTTTTTTCTTTCTTTTTGTGTAGTAACCAACCTAGATTTCGCATGGGCCCTAAAGGGCTATAAAGTAACTTCAGGTCACCTCTACCTAAATTTTACTATGTAAATAGCATATCTCGTCAGTATAGACATGTTCCCAAAATTTTAATTTATTTAAATAAATATCTAGAGAAATTTTCTTGTTTCCTCTCATACATATTTCATACATAATTTGCCTTATGGTGCTACTCCCACTGTTTAAATGAAATGTTGTATGTTTCTTACCTATTTGAAGGGAATGTTACTAATAATCAAGTCTCCCATAAATTATCGGCCACATACATTGTCGCGAGTGTCTGTGTTTCAGTGCGTTATTCCATCATATTTACCATTATACCTTATTTTCTGATTCCTCGGGCTATTGTTACGCTGTTAGGAGGGTACGGCATGATGCAAACAGATTTGTATGTTTGACTATTGTTTGTGTTATTTGGGCTATTTTATAGATTGCCCAGTTTAATAACGATTTCATGGGTTGTCTGATGAAATTGTATACTAGTGTCGCGGCTGTTTCCATCTTTAGACCATTATTCTGACAATATTATATGCTCGATCCCTGCTTTAGCTCAACTCTTAATCAATTACAGAGCTTCCCCTTTTTTTTTTTTTTTTTTTAATTTATCCTGTTTGCACAAATTGCATTACATGTGATGAAGTAAAGACTTATGTCGATAGTGCATCATTGACAGCTGTGCTTCTATTATATAACATTAAGGTCTTGCTTCAGGTTATATACATGGGGTTGTTGGCCTAAATTGCTATATATATATATATACTTAAGTAAGGAAACTTTAATAAGTCACATCGTGTATCCTCCCTTTTCATCTATCCAAACCGGGAACGCAACAATGTCGCCCGCCGCGGGGCTCGAATTTAGTATATGTTTCATCCCCTATACTTTAGAAATATATACCTAATGAAAAGCCATACTATTTTTAAGTATTGGTGAAGTAGTCCACGCATCCTGAGATTAACAGTCTATTATAAATCGTGAATTTTAATTTATGCTTTCCGTTTCACTGGCATTTTATCAGGCAATGAAAGTTATGTTGAGGCGGTGTATACCGCATCTCTCGCCGCTGTCTTTTACGATTCACATTGTTTGTGGCAAAACCTTAATATTATCATTGATTTCTGATATAAAAGTAAAACGTTTATGGGGATGAGTATCTTTTATTCTGGTCTTCTCAAGCTTTCGAGCTTGTCCGCCCTTCTACAGGAGAAACATATACAATATATCAAGAAAATATAACGTCGCCTGATGCTAAAACTATTATGATTCTATGTACATATATATATATATATATATATACATTAGGAAGTTTTGCATATTATTTGTTTTCTTAAGACATTTTTTTTTTGGTTAAGGTATTTACACATATTCTACTATTGTTTGCTATATTCTATGAATTATCTTATAGGTTAGAAATTCTATTATTTAAGTAGTTTTATAATAGTCATTGGCTATTACATATAAGTTACTTATATTATTGTTGATATTATTAGCTGGTACTAGGATATATTGTGTTATATGTTTCGGGCAAATCTATTTTCTATTAATGCTATTGTGTTTTCTGAATAATAGAGAATCAATTATAAGCCTTTGATATTTGCTGTTTATGTTATTGTAATGTATTCTAGGTTCTCCTAATGCGAAAGTGTGACCTGTTCCTTTGCAGTATTGGAAAATTAGAGACCTATTGTCTTGATTAATAACGTTGCGTCTATGTTCATATATTCTATTGCTGACTCTCCTTCCTGTCTCCCCTGCGTATTTTGGCTTGGCAGCTGTATACACTCTGACAAGGGAAGGTTATCTTAAATTGATAAATGTGCAATTTTTTTTTGCCTTAAGTAGAGATTTCCAAGATTCTATTTCTGAAACATTTTTTTTGGATGAGGACAAATAAAACCATCTTGATAGTATTAAATCTGCAGTATACATTTGCCAGCAGAAGGCATGATGAGATTACATGAAATTTAAACCAGTTATATGTTTAGTATGTTCCTTCAGTTGTAATTTGACACCGTCTTGAAATAAAGAAATTGGACGGTGCGCTATATCTTGATGCTGGATATTTCTGTGTCAGAAAGGTGTAGTTATTCTGTTTAATGAGAATTCCAATAATTATCGAAATTTAGCAGATTATCATTGGGGATTTGAACAACTGTCTTGAAAATTTTTGAACAGCCCGAGTAGATAGAAGAGTCCTAGAGTTAGAGTGGAGAATTAGTAGTACAGACTGACCACTCGACGCAGATAACTCTAGGGAACAATTATTGTGTTAATTTCGCCGTAGACAAGAAGAACTTTGGTTCTCAGGATATCCGATAGGCAGAATTTCGAGAATTAATAAGGTCATGGTTAAAGTTTACACAGGCATGTGGGGGGGGGGGGGGGTAAAGACAGTGATTTAAACAAGATAAGAGGCAGCCTTATGTCTTAAATACTTTCAGTGGAAGTAGATGCCACTGCAAATATTCAGGTCTAATAATTTCTAAATTTGAAGTCATGCATGACGGGTTAGCACGGGATTGACGCCTGGACGGGTTTTCACTGGGATTAATCGAGCTTGCGAAAGAACTAGAAGAAGTGTGACATGTCACGCCACTGTACTAAGATAATAATTGAGAAGATTTATGTTGAGCCAACTGAAATTAGTAAAGAATTAAGAGATTAAGGTCTTATTCTTTGAGTTTTACTCTAATTTCAATTACGCGATATGGACGGCGTTATAAGTTGGGTGGAAATGATTCGGCCGCAATGGGATGGTCTCCTGGAGGTGGTACGATCAAATACTACTTATTGAATGCCGGGCGGGATCGCATAAAGCATTAAAAGACACCAAGAAATGCTTAAAGAAACACCCTAGAAGATTGGGGATCGACAAAAATGACGACATGGAAAATGCTCAACATTGTACATTGGCAGCAAAATGATATCTTGCTATTGTATGGACGACCACTCCTTCCCGAAATGTGCAGCGGATGTTAGTCCCAGAATTAGGTCCTTGAGGCGACACTTTCCTTTGCAGATGACATAAAGACGCATGACAAAACAGCACATGAGCCTTTAAACTAACTTCAATTCCTGCCATCAATTAATTTAGTTGACCAATAGCTATAGAACCACTGGAGACCTCCATACCTGTGTGAATATTTTAGTGAGAAATGAGCGATTCAATTCTATGAGCCATGAGGTATCCTGTAAGATCGGAGTTGTACCCCATTCAATTTTTTTTTTAATAGTAGCCAGTGCGAGATATTTCCAGGATTTTTTTTTTTTCTAACTGTCATATAATTCGAAAACTAGAAAACTACACCATTTTAATACAGTTTACGTTTAGCACCCATGTGGACTCAATATGACCATTGCATAAAAAAAAAAAAAATCGAAGACTAATGAGCGAGCCAACCTAGAGAGAACGAGTTTAATAGGCTTACAATCAATAGTTGAAGCAAACTATTCGCACAAATTTGTTATGTTCTCTCTCTAAATGATCTATGACATTATAGGTTTTCTTAACAAGGTAACTACCCCCGCCGAGTGTATATGGAGTTATAAAGCTTAAAGGTCATAGGCTGCTAGTATAATATTACACTAGTAATAATTAATAGTTCAAAATTAAGAGTGATAATAGATCGGGATCCAGATCCCGATGACGGGTTTCGAAGAGACTCCAGAGGGATGAAAGAGGTGTTGAAAGTGATGAAAGGGCGATGAAATATGATGAAAAAGGCGTTGAACTGTGTTATAAGGTGATGAATAAGAGATGAAATGTGTTGAAGGCGTTGAAGAGAGATGCGATGGAAGTAAGTTGAAAGGCGTTGAGGATGATGAAGGATGATGAAAGAGTGAAAAAGCGTTGAATGTTGATGAGGAAGAGATAGAAAGATGCAGAAAGATGTTGAAAGAGAAAGAATTGAAAAAAGTTGGATAAAGGGTTTTGTAAATAGTAGATAAAGATTGATGGAAGAAAGTACATTTAATGTATAAAGCGTAGCTGTCGACCGCAATATCGCCTCGATAGAACTATTTCTTTTAAAATAAGACATATTATGCACTGGGGGTTTGTGTAAGCTGATTTACATAAGTTTCGGCAACAGTATACACTAATTAACATAGATAGGTCTTTATTAATTACAATATTAGGTTATATATTAAATAGCAAATATGTCTTAGTGTTATGGTGAACTTTGAAGAGCTTGCAGCTTTCCTTTTATTTTAAACTATAACGTGTGTTCTAAACTTCCAGTTTTTTTTTCTACTTTATTTTTTTGTTAACAATTTTGTCTTAGTGGCATGGTGAACTTTAAACAGTTTGCAGTTTTTTTTCTTTAACATCTGTTCTAGTGCTAAGTGTTGAAAGGAGCTTTAACACCATGTTTCAGGGTTTGTGTGTTATTTGTCTCAACCTTGTCTTTGTGCAGAATACCGTCTCACAGCCTTACTGTAGTGTTTGTTGCCATCTTTAAAGATCTTCACAATTTGTTTCAATATTAGTGTGTCATTTAGAGAAAATTGTCTCAACCTTATCCTTGTATAGAACACCGTTTTTACACCGTTTTATTTAATAAGTTATATGAGAGATTTTAGATATAGTATAAGAGTTACTATTTACATGAGCCAAATCGACCCAACAGTTAGAGCAAGAGGGGGGAACTCAGATATTTCCTCCTTTCACGTGACGCGACTGTTCACCCCGACCGGTCGTGCCAGATAAGAGGGAATACCAGGAAACTCTGTCCTCCTGACATCGCTCCCTCAACACGAGGAACGTCATCCCGCTGCTTACTAGTCGGTCACAAGACCTTAGGCAGTCTGTTCTTGCACTTCGGGTTTGTGATAGGGCTCCATGCTCGCTACAAGGACGACATCTTGGGTTTTCGTGTTCTCCTAGTGTAGAATTGGCTCAGCCTCATTTTTAGTATAGTATATAATTAAGAGTTGTCTCACAACCTTGTTTTAATATGACACACCGTTTTGAAGAGCTTGTACAACCTGTCAGGATATGATTTAGGAAAATTTTAGTTTCTTTTTATTGTTATGTTACAATTTTATCCAACAATACAACCAGAGCGGACTCAGAAGTAATGAGACGAGGGGAAATTGACAGAGTTAGTGTGGACAGCTTAACTTTACGCAGGTCTACAAGGGTGAAAAGGCCCACACAGTGTAAATTCTACTTAGACTGTCGCCACTAAATAGGATTTTGGAGTGTGTATGAAGAATCAACCCAATAGAATGAGAAATTTAGAGATTTCAATCCTTTCTTTTTTTTTTAACCTTTTTTTTTTTCTCGAAGTAAGACTTCATTAGGATTTTTTTTCTCAAACTATTTCTTGTTAAATCCCGAGTTTCAAAGACCAGTGAGAATAATGTAAACCATTGTGAATTAATTATTTAGTGTAAATCTGAAATTTTAGTTATTATCGGGAGTAATAGGTGAAGGAAGGTGTAGGAAATCACAACTTAGAGGGGGGCTATGTCTAAAACAACAAACCTAATAGGCATCCTATGGCTTGTGTTGGGTAATTTAGAAAAGAAACCCTATAATCCCTGGCTTTCAGGTAGTAGCTTTGAAATAGGTTTCTAATGAGGACATGAAAGGTCAATCTCTCAGAGTGAGGTTGTGAAGTATAGGGACCCTAAGCCAGGGGTAGAAGTTAAGTAGGCCCAGACTGTAGTCGATCCTTGGAAAGCACTTGAGAATGTTAGTGTTGGGTAGTGAATCATAAACCCTATAAACCCATCTTTCAATAGAGTGTTGAGGTCGGACTACTGCAAAGGGGACAGACGCACGATGAAGTAAGAAGATAGTGACTTCACCCACGGTGGCTAGGGGAGTGACTCAATCCGCTTTTATGAGGTGTCACGTTTAATGGTCCTTTATTCACCATTATAATTTGTGTGTGTCTTTATAGAATTGTCGTGAAAAGTCGCTTAGTGTCAAGGCAAGGGCAGTTTTTGAAGTTACACTGACTCTTTTTTTTTTTTTGGTAGGTTAGCTTCCAGATTATTTAGAATTGTTAACAATTATTGTTAACAATCATTTATCGAGTATAAAATGTTAGTATATATAGAGCTTGTACAGAGGCATTTTCTTTTGAGTAACCTAGGGCTTTAGTTCCCAATTTGTTTTAATTAGAAAACTTTATTTGATTTCACATTAGTCCTGGAATTTAGAAATTGTTAGGGTTTATTTGATAGAGATTATTGAGTGTTTTGGCGTCTATAGCAGTTTTTAACTTTAGAATGAATGCCCACAGTGACTGAATTTTTTTTTTTGTATGAATGTGAAGTGGAATAAATGATGAGAAGGTTAAAAACTAGTATACTGTTAGACCAAAATTACTTTAGAGTAGTGTTAGGGAATTTAATAGGTTCAATTTTCAATTTTGATTTCTTTATTTGTTAGGAACGATAGCCTCACAGGACTGTAAAAACTCTATTGTTAGGAAAATATTCGCTCCATTTTTGTTAGGTCTCCTTTTGGAGGAGTATAAATTTTTTTTATTTCTATTACCAAGGTAATAAAGTACTCTTTGTTATTTATATCAACTTGAATTTTAAGAGTCGTAGATAATGATCATATCTCGATTCTCAGACTGGAAGGTTGTGGGAGGTTATGATCAGACCAGAAAACCCACAAAACTTCTCCTCATTAGAGGAAACGAAGAGGTATAGATTGAATTTTATGCAGGATGGGGGATTTGTTTTTAGCCATGCCGTATAGCCTGGGGTATAACGGCGCGACCTTGGGTAACCGATCTGACACCGTAGTTTCGACGCTTTTAGCGTGGCTGGAGCGAGGGTATTTCAGACGGGAGGTCCTGTAAGAATAGCATGTAGGCAGAGATTGCCCAGTTATTCTAGACGAAGTAGTTTCCGTCTATTGAATTTTTTTTGGTACCAGTTTGATCCCCCATAGCTAGCGGAAGTTTCTTCTAATAAAGGATTCGCCCTGCCATACGTTTTGTTGGAATGAATTCGAGCATAAGACCGATTCGAGAGGCAGAATAAGTAATTATTAGGACCTTCAACGAGTTTAAACTCGTTCCATGTTAGGATAAGATTTTAAAGCATTAGTTAACTATAATGACCGCGAACGAGACACCAGAACAAGCCAGTGAGTCAAAGTTTTAGAAGTGTTGTATTGAGGACAGTAGAATTAAGAGCAGTTATACAGGGAGTAGAATTCTGAAGGAATTTGTAAAAGGAACCAAAATTTCAGATTGATAAAATTCAAACTTATAAGATGTAGATTTATAGGATTCAGGTCAATGAATAGAGGGTATATTAGTAGATGAAAGTAATGTGAATTTCTTGGAAGGGGGAGGTAGCTGAACTGTACACACCCCAGAGGCAAGGTAAACGGAGTCACAAACAAAATGGGAGAAGTTGATTAGTTTCTCTGTCAAACAGAGAGCTTTCTTCATACGGTTGTCACCCTAGATTTAAATGGACTGTGTAGTTTAATAGAGGTCTGGGCTATGTTCCATTTGACCAAGATTCTAAATGACGTACCCATCTGGGTTGAGAGAGTATTGTAATTTGAGGAATCTAACGCACAAGAGAGAACACACCCTCCAGTAGGATCGGGATAGACGAATATTACCCAGTGACCAACTCGTGATTCCAGACTGGATAAGATTGAAACTTAACTGAGATACTAAACCTTGAACCTTCAGCGCACAAATATATATTATGTTTACATTTTCTTTTTCAATATGTTATTATTTTTATATCATATATATTATATTATCGTCATATACTATTCATTTCAACAATTTTATTTTGATATTCATGATATTAACATTTATATTAAATATTTAATTATATATATTTTGTCAACATATATAATCTTGTAGTAGTTTTCTTTTGTCATCTATCATGGGATGATTTTTTATCACTTATATCTTAACATATTTAATCACTATCTACATGATATGTTTTACTTCAATATATATATTATACTCATCATATAACATGGAAGGATTCATTTTATCATTACATATTTCGTGCCTTATTTAATGATTACTTACATAATTTGTTTTCTGTAATTTTTTATTTAGCAAAAGTCATCATGTCATAGGCTAATTATTATATACCAAGATATTTCTTTCAGCTAACTATAATTATCCTTCCTTTGATTGTATATGTATAACTATACCACTCGAATGTCTTGATTGGTACTTAAATAAAGATGCTGGCATGTTTTAGGAGTTGGACTAGTCAGTTATTTCTAAACGACTTCTTGGCGCCTAATTTTTTATATATAATATGTAATAGGGAAATGTCCTAACTGTATTGTTAGCAGAAAGAAGGTAGCAATGAATCCAGCACCCCAAGAGGCAAGGATGGGGTTGAGAGGACTTACCACAAGGAAGGCCTACTCCTCAAAGCCAAAGAAGAAAGTGGAAGGGTGGTATATATACCCATGAATGGTAAGACAGATGACCTTGCTTACTTCCATACATATGATATGACTGTCCCCATAACCTATTTTGATAACAGTGTTCTGACAGAATAATAACACATAAAAACCCCTTTGCCAGGATGCGCAATGCCCACTAATGTTCGGAATAATAAACATCTAGAATGGCATACCATCATTTTGACTAGCCTTATCTTCCCTATAGGTTTCGGTACATCTGGCTTCACCTAGTAATGGAAAATGCATTTTGCTAGAAATGGGCCTGCTTTCATAGTAACTGATGAAAGGCAGATGAATAATGAATAGCATAAACGCATTTGTCCATTACTTGGCAGGGGGAGGATTGTTGGGGCACGTTTTTGTAACCATACCCCAACAGAAGGCGTATGTATAATCAAATCAAATGGATACATGGCTTCCCTCCCACATAGACTTACAGACCACTTTTTGCCCAGAATCCGAGACAATTGATGACACCAGACTTCCATGCCGAAAGCTGATGACTGGTGGAGAAGAAGACATCCAGAGACATCCGAGCTGGAAACTGTTGTTTCATATGTACATATATTCCCCTCACCAAAAATTTAGATAAAGGTGACCAGAAAAAAAAATGGAGAAGGAAGATTTCTAAAAGACTAAGCCTTATAAATATCCTTCCCGAAAAAAGGAAGCATCACATTACAGTCCAGGTAAAAGGGGCCTGGGTCGATTTTTAGCCAAGACGGGGGGCGATATATATACCGTCCCGAGAAAAGGGAAGATAGTATTTCAATCCATGTGGAGGGGGGGCCTGGGGTCTGAAATTTTACACTAGTGCCGTGGCTGTTTCTCTCTTTAGATTTTTTTGTTTTGGTAATACTATATGTTCTATTTTGATGGGAGAGGCCTGGGGCGTCTATGAAATGGTATACTGGAGCCGTTGGCCATTTTGATTGGTGTTTCTTTCGGCGAATGAAAATGCCAGCCAATAAAAACATTGGCGCGGCCAGCGAATGAAAACGAAGAGAGACAAGAATAAAAGAGAGTTCTTTGCCAAAAGGCGGATTGAATCGGAGTCGCTCAGTGAGAGGACAGTCTTCAGACGGGAAACCAGACCTTTGCCGGCACTTTCGAGAAAAGGTAAGCCATTTGTCATTATGACTTAGCGCCCCCCCCTTTTTTTTTTTTCTTTCTTTTTGTGTAGTAACCAACCTAGATTTCGCATGGGCCCTAAAGGGCTATAAAGTAACTTCAGGTCACCTCTACCTAAATTTTACTATGTAAATAGCATATCTCGTCAGTATAGACATGTTCCCAAAATTTTAATTTATTTAAATAAATATCTAGAGAAATTTTCTTGTTTCCTCTCATACATATTTCATACATAATTTGCCTTATGGTGCTACTCCCACTGTTTAAATGAAATGTTGTATGTTTCTTACCTATTTGAAGGGAATGTTACTAATAATCAAGTCTCCCATAAATTATCGGCCACATACATTGTCGCGAGTGTCTGTGTTTCAGTGCGTTATTCCATCATATTTACCATTATACCTTATTTTCTGATTCCTCGGGCTATTGTTACGCTGTTAGGAGGGTACGGCATGATGCAAACAGATTTGTATGTTTGACTATTGTTTGTGTTATTTGGGCTATTTTATAGATTGCCCAGTTTAATAACGATTTCATGGGTTTTCTGATGAAATTGTATACTAGTGTCGCGGCTGTTTCCATCTTTAGACCATTATTCTGACAATATTATATGCTCGATCCCTGCTTTAGCTCAACTCTTAATCAATTACAGAGCTTCCCCTTTTTTTTTTTTTTTTTTAATTTATCCTGTTTGCACAAATTGCATTACATGTGATGAAGTAAAGACTTATGTCGATAGTGCATCATTGACAGCTGTGCTTCTATTATATAACATTAAGGTTTTGCTGCAGGTTATATACATGGGGTTGTTGGCCTAAATTGCTATATATATATATATATACTTAAGTAAGGAAACTTTAATAAGTCACATCGTGTATCCTCCCTTTTCATCTATCCAAACCGGGAACGCAACAGTACTTGAAGTTTTGATGCAAATAATATTATGATTGAGTTAAATAAATTTAAAATATTTGCAGAGTTTCTTTATTAAGGTATGGGAGGCAAGCTTTCGCGCGGTCGCGCTTCATCAGGCCACTGGCTCCGCAAATGCGTGCTATGGATACAATAGAGATTCAGAGAAATACATTTAAAAATTCAAAAATAAAAATAGTGGCAGTTGTAGAGGGTACTGTTTCGTTGGGGGTTGGCATCATCTGCGTTGAATATGCTGGAACTGTTGGGGTAGATCAATTCTTCTGTTTATGCTATTATTGTCTTTGGAGATTAAAGATTCTAGAATGAGTCTATTGTATTTGGAGAATATGCTATGGAAGTGACATGTGACATCTTGTAGGTTGAATTGATGACCTGTAGAATTTTCGTGCTGGAATATTAAGGATTTATTATCTTGGTTTCTGATATTACGGCTATGTTCTTTAACTCTTATGTCTATTGATCTGCTGGTCTCTCCTATGTAAGAGGCATTGCACTGTCGGCAGGAGATGGAGTATATAGCGTTCTGCTTGTTTCTAGACTGTATTATTATTGGATTTGGTTATGGGGTTTCTAATGATCTGGCCTATGGTTCAGGAATTTCTAAATAAGCATTTTATGCCATATTTCCTCAATTCATGGGATAATCTTTCATTAGCAGGTGAATATTGTAGACTAGACGAATGACCCGGGCAACGCCCGGGTTTACACGATTAAATGTATTCTACATATGGAAGATGGGCGTAGTTCCCGGAGGTCACCCGCGAGGCTTTTTTGGCACTTGGCACAGCTGTGTCACCAACTCTGCCCCTGCGCGCCAGGACCGCGCGCGGTGGGAACTTGAACTGGCCAGCAACCGGGCGATTCCATTTTCACGGAGGGTGGGGGCGGGGGCAGGGATGTCACGTGCTCGCCGGCAGCCAATGGGCGCGCATTCTATCCGTGAACTTCAGACAGTGAACTTCACACAGACAGAATAAGGCAATTATATAAGTAGATAACTATTTGCCCAGTATATTGTTTGTTTTATAGGGAGGGATTGGTTGTAGAAATGTTTATATATAAAATCTATTGGAAATCCATTATTTCTTAGATTTTGGATGATATTTCGTTTTTCAATTTTCTTGAAAATCGGTAGAGAACAATGTGTCCATATTCGTTTAGTTAACGTTTTCACTATAGATATTTTGTGTCCTATTGGGCTGTACGATTTAAAATTTAAATACGAAGATTCTATGCCGGGTTTATAGTAGACTGTGGAGTGGAATTTCTGTTCTGTTTTTAAAATTAGGATATCAAGAAAAGGTAACACCGATTTGGTTTCTAATTCCATAGTAAATTTGATTTGGGAGTTATATCTATTTAGAGTATTTAAAATTTGATGCTCTTTTCCTTTTTGGAATTCACAAAATACATTATCTATATACCTATACCATTTTATTATACCTAATTCCTCAAAACTGTTGATCCATCTATCTAAATCAGACATGACAATCTCCGCCGCAATCAATGAAAGCGGGCTTCCGATAGGAGAGCCACATATCTGTTGGTAGAGTTTATCTTCAAACCTGAAGTTAGATGTTGATAGACATAATTTAAATAAAGGAATTATTTTTGAGCTTTCTGCGGGATTAGTTAAGTTTCGTTCCAATATTTCTTTCAAATTATTCATGATTAAATGGTGAGGAAGACTGAGGAATAAGGCCACAACATCAAATGACCCCATAATGCAATCTGTCATTGGTTTTGAGTTTCTCAATTCATTTATAAAATCAGTTATACAGGTTATTGAATATCTATTTGTTGGACGGATGAGAGGAGTTAGGTACGATGATAAGAATCGAGATTGTATCTGTAGCACGCATTTGCGGAGCCAGTGGCCTGATGAAGCGCGACCGCGCGAAAGCTTGCCTCCCATACCTTAATAAAGAAACTCTGCAAATATTTTAAATTTATTTAACTCAATCATAATATTATTTGCATCAAAACTTCAAGAACAAATTAATATGGAATCCTCTCTTTACGATCTAGAGAAGTATAAGAGAATCATTTTCAGCAAATCCCTCCAATTGGCGAGGTGGCGTTGCAATTTGAGATTCAACAACATTTGTCAAGAAATTAATTTTATCCCCCCATCGCTGCGTATTAAGGACCCTGTGAATAATTCATATTCAAAGAGGATAATGATTGAAGTACGGAAGAAACTTCTGAAAGCTAGAATTGATGGTTGCCATTCATCAATCAGATTCCTTTGCAAAATAATTAAAGAACTCATAGCTTTAGTATCAGACAAAATTCCCCTACCTGAATTGACAGACCTTATCGTTGACACCACCAAAGCGGTCAAGCGACAGGATATAGCCATCAGAAGAAAACATGAGGCCAAACTGAAGCATTGGTCCAAGAAATATTCTTTTCCATTTAAGAATGATCAAAATGCAATATTGAACCTCCCAGGTAAAGATTTTAGTATCTCGCAAACAGGTATTCTGAACAAAGGTTTAAAATTTAGACATCCCAGTGCTACGGATAATTATCTGACGATTAGTGCCCTTGAGACGTCCATATCATCTTTTAACCACCAAGAAAAGAATAATATCAGAAATCTAGTCGCCAGCAAAATAGCCAATACTAGAAGATTAAAAAACCCTTCGCTTAATAAAGAAGAATTGATTGCCATCAAACAGTTAAAAGAAAATTCTGACATAATAATAACCAAAGCGGATAAAGGATCTACTACAGTTATTATGAACAAAACAGATTATAGACGAAAGATCCAGGATATTTTGGATGATGCCAATATATTTAAACAAATAGATTCCAATAATAATTCAAAAGCTATATCATTATTTAAGCGTACGTTAAATGCCTTAGAGAAAGATTAAATTATAACGGGTACACAACTGAAACAATTCACAGCTAAATTGAACTCTATTCCATATATTTATGGGTTACCGAAAATTCACAAAGAAAACATTCCCCTCAGACCTATTATTGCTTATCACCTCTCACCCGTCATGCCCTTATCTCGATTCTTATCATCGTACCTAACTCCTCTCATCCGTCCAACAAATAGATATTCAATAACCTGTATAACTGATTTTATAAATGAATTGAGAAACTCAAAACCAATGACAGATTGCATGATGGGGTCATTTGATGTTGTGGCCTTATTCCTCAGTCTTCCTCACCATTTAATTATGAATAATTTGAAAGAAATATTGGAACGAAACTTAACTAATCCTGCAGAAAGCTCAAAAATAATTCCTTTATTTAAATTATGTCTATCAACATCTAACTTCAGGTTTGAAGATAAACTCTACCAACAGATATGTGGCTCTCCTATGGGAAGCCCGCTTTCATTGATTGCGGCGGAGATTGTCATGTCTGATTTAGATAGATGGATCAACAGTTTTGAGGAATTAGGTATAAGAAAATGGTATAGGTATATAGATGATGTATTTTGCGAATTCCAAAAAGGAAAAGAGCATCAAATTTTAAATACTCTAAATAGATATAACTCCCAAATCAAATTTACTATGGAATTAGAAACCAAATCGGTGTTGCCTTTTCTTGATATCCTAATTTTAAAAACAGAACAGAAATTCCACTCCACAGTCTACTATAAACTCGGCATAGAATCTTCGTATTTAAATTTTAAATCATACAGCCCAATAGGACACAAAATATCTATAGTGAAAACGTTAACTAAACGAATATGGACACATTGTTCTCTACCGATTTTCAAGAAAATTGAAAAACGAAATATCATCCAAAATCTAAGAAATAATGGATTTCCAATAGATTTTATATATAAACATTTCTACAACCAATCCCTCCCTATAAAACAAACAATATACCGGGCAAATAGTTATCTACAATATTCACCTGCTAATGAAAGATTATCCCATGAATTGAGGAAATATGGCATAAAATGCTTATTTAGAAATTCCTGAACCATAGGCCAGATCATTAGAAACCCCATAACCAAATCCAATAATAATACAGAGTCTAGAAACAAGCAGAACGCTATATACTCCATCTCCTGCCGACAGTGCAATGCCTCTTACATAGGAGAGACCAGCAGATCAATAGACATAAGAGTTAAAGAACATAGCCGTAATATCAGAAACCAAGATAACAAATCCTTAATATTCCAGCACGAAAATTCTACAGGTCATCAATTCAACCTACAAGATGTCACATGTCACTTCCATAGCATATTCTCCAAATACAATAGACTCATTCTAGAATCTTTAATCTCCAAAGACAATAATAGCATAAACAGAAGAATTGATCTACCCCAACAGTTCCAGCATATTCAACGCAGATGATGCCAACCCCCAACGAAACAGTACCCTCTACAACTGCCACTATTTTTATTTTTGAATTTTTAAATGTATTTCTCTGAATCTCTATTGTATCTGTAGCACGCATTTGCGGAGCCAGTGGCCTGATGAAGCGCGTCCGCGCGAAAGCTTGCCTCCCATACCTTAATAAAGAAACTCTGCAAATATTTTAAATTTATTTAACTCAAATATATATATGTGACAATATAATAATAATGTGGGGAAAGAGAAATAATCACACCACAATTTGGTAGAGGAATCCTAGACAACCAGAAAGAGAGATGGGGGGACAGGCGGCCTGCCCGCCGCTGAGCGGCCGGCCGTTCGTATCGCACACCACACACATCCTCAACTGTCTTAATTAGTCCTGAGCTTCCAAGAAACGGGCCCCTTGGAATGTCGCTGATATCTCAAGTGACCGGACCCCACATCCTGTCCCAATAGTCCCGAGAACTCCGGGGCCCCTTTGGTCGCCCCTTGGAATGTCGCTGGTGTCTTGAATGACCGGACTTTAGCTGCTTGTCTCTCTCTGGGTTGACTGTAGGTTTGTTTTATTATTCCAGGAAGAGTATATATTATGACATATATATATACGTATAGGTTATATTAAAAATAAAAAAGGCATATCCTGACCAGGAGTACATATGCTTTTCAGAAGGCAGAGCGCCATTCAGTGGAACAGAAATCAACTAAACATTGATTTAGCCTGTTCCCTGATATTTGGCCAACCCAATTTCTTGATAAATCAAGAAAAGCCATCTACGAACACGTTTCGCGCTTTTGGCGCTCGTCAGCGTGGAGTAGGTTGTACCACTGCGACCAAAAATATTTTTTGTCCCAGAGGCTTCTTGAGAAACCAAGAAATGGGTATTATATATATAGGTTATAAGTATTTTGTTTATATAGAAAGGTCTAATCGTATAAAATTATTATTTATGCTTATGAGGTGATACAGCAGCGTATTTACAATTAGAGAGGAGACAAAATGAATTAAATCTAGAAAAAAGAAGTGAGGACATATCGGTCTATATAAAATTATTCATTCAGAGTGTCAATATCTGATTAAACGTTTTTGTTCGGAAATTTTTAAAAAGTCTTCAAAGAACAATTAGTAGGGTTATAATTTCTAGATGAGGATGAGGTTGTAGAGAGCATTCTGTACCCCGGCGATGATTCGCAGATTCTTGTTGGCTGTGGAGTGGTGTAGCGACAGAGCCGGGGAAGGTAGGGGGGTAAGTCACCCAGGGGGAGGAGGGGCTGCTGATGAGGAACACCTGGGGTGGCTTGGTGGCCACAGCTAGGACGGAGTCTCCTACCCAACGAGTAATCGTACACGGGACCTCGGTGAGGTGTAGTGGGGACCCACATGGCTGCCACACTGTGATTCCATCACCACTTGCGATCAGCACTCGGCCGTCAGCCGAGATGTCAATTCCATCGCTCGTTATGGCAGCAGCCATCACCCGCCGGATGCAGATCCCCGTCCTCTCGTCCCAAAATCTCACCACGCCGTCCCACCCCCCGGTTACCAGCTCCCGTGGTCTCAGCGGGTAGAAAGCCACTGCGAAGTTGCGTCCTCCATCCCCTCGACGATCAATTAGATGCGTTAGGAGACGAATTCCAACCCTATCGATGTGGTAAAGCGATACTCCAGAACCATTCCCGACAAGAGCAATACGATCTTCATTGGCACCGAGTCCTAATACAGGTGTGGGATCGAAGCAGAAAGTTTCATGGAGGCAGGTCATCTCGCGCGTGTCCCAGAGCCGTAGATGGCCCGTGAAGTGAGCGGCAAGGAGGCGATGGGCCGTCGCGAACCTCAGAGACGCCACCCCGCCCAGCAGCGACGGGAACGTGCAGGTATCTTCCAGACGGACGAATTTGCCGCTGCCGTAGCGTAGCCATGCTGAGCCGTCGTCCAGTCCCACGACAGTGGCGTTATCTTGCAGCTGGCAGGCGTTCACTTGGCGTTCTTCCGCGAAACGCTTCAGCGATACGTGAAACTCTCCTCTCAGCCCCTTCCAATCCATGTTGTAGCTCTCGCGATCTGCGTGCTACCAGGGGAGATCTAACTTGTTTCGTCATGACCGTTACCTCAGCTTTCGGAAGTGAAAAGTTGAGCCTGCTTGTTGCTTCAGACGCAAAATTTACCAAATCTTCGTTTTCCTTATTGGTTAGAAGCGTAACAATACAGTACTGTAGCACTAAACGTTTGTAGGTATACCACAATAACACCTTTGAAACGGGGAATTCTCCTGAATGATAAATTGTTTTGAAACACGAGAATTAAACTTACTCGTTAGCTCTAATACAATGTATTTTGTCCAAGAGTGTATATGATTATCATATATGATTTTCAGATAATAATTATTTATGAAAAAGAAACATTGGCGATAAAATAGTTTACATTTCTAAATAATCTGTATAATGATTTAAAGATAAATGTATATGTCTTTTATTGAAATTTTGAACTGAGATGATGAGATTTATGATGATGGTAAACCATACCTTACGATTGGTGGGGGGTATCCCACAAGGAGATGGTTTAAGGTTTCCTCCAAGGATATATAACCCTCTATAACTGAAGACAATCCAAAATATTTCATTGTTACTCTTAGTTAATTGTTTCAAAAATTAATGGGAAATTAAACAAAGCTAGATATTACGATGCACTTGCGCGCCATCTGTTATCAAATTACGAAACTATTTTAGAGGCGTAATATTCTTTTTAAAATAAAACAATTTCTACTGCCCTTACTGCAATTTTATTTTAAAAAGAATATTACGCGTATAAAATAGTTTCGTAATTCGATAAAGATAGATATGATTATTTACCATTTGGTAATAAATATTTAATAAAAAAACTGTTCTCAGGAAGGGAGGCTCCTCCATCTTGAGAGAGTCCTCCTCCATACAAGGACAGGATCTCTCAGTTCAATGGTGAGATGATACTATAACTGAAGACATCGATCATAAAAATAAATTCGCTAGAATAGATTAAAACAAGCTATTGAGAATTATTAGCAATGAGTTTCTTTTATTTTAATGTATGACAAACGAGAGAGAGTGTGTCAGAGAGATAAAGGATCTTCAATAGATCTAACAATTGAAGTAAACTTCAAGAAAGCTACTGTAGATGGCAATCTGTGATGAGCTTCTGTTGTATATATATTTTAATTGATTAATTGTACCAACAGAGTATATGTGTTTAAGATTACCAATTAATTGGCGCTAACCGGAAGAAAAAAAGTTACTTTGTTTTAATATTAGTTTATATTTTAAATTGGTTTTCTCTTTTGTAAATTAATAAATATAATGTTTGATTAATATTCTTGGAATCAGTTTCATTAAAAATTCTAAGCAAAGTAAACAGCTTCTACAAATAGAGTCTCGTTTTACTAGTAGATCCCTTGAAGAACTTTTATCTCGAAACCTCACGTGCCATTTACAATTCAATAAAAGAAATTCATCACTAATATGATTCTCGTTATTTCGTCTCAATTGAAGACATTCCATCAACGGAGTATTTAGGATATGATCTTCTGGCAGGAATTAAGTTGTGATGAAGATAAGGAAGTGTTATCTCAATTCTCCAGAGTCTGGCCCCAAAATCCTCCTCTAACTTAAGAATATCCAAGCTGAGTATATCTGCTCCAGCGGCGATTAGAGAATTGCAACTCCTGTGTCACAAAAGTTATCTTATCACGCACTTAGGTTTTAAATTATTACTTTATCAAGTAAGGTTCTTATAAGAGGACGAATTCAGATCTTTCCTTTCTGTAGTTTCTATTAACTTAGATTGGGGGTTCTTTTCTGAGGTTGTTAAATTGTATAATGATAATGCACAATTTGGATTATATATTATAAACACAAGGTAATAAGACCAAATCCAAATTGTGCATTAGGAATTCTTCTTATCTGCTATCTTGTTTACACACTTGATAGCAGTAACTATTTAAACCATGCTGTGGTAAAATTTCTCATTCAGCACTTTTGTCTGAAGATGGTAACAACGATGTTACCGAAACGTCACACACTATTTATTTATTTGGATTTGGTCTTATTACCTTGTGTTAAATTGTATAAATTTGAGGCTTGAGGCGTTTATTGTGCCGAACGGTTTGTTTCAAGGTTGACCATTGTCTCTTAGCGATTGCTTTGACGTCACAATTCGCACTGCGAGTTGGGGCGCCATATCCAGTTTCTTTTCCATACATCGTTTTTGTGCTATGAGTCGCCGCCTTTGGCCAGACGCCAACGTCTCGTGTCTAGAGAACCGCGCCATCAACTGTCCCACATTCCTGAAGAATGGAATATTCAGCTGCAGTTTATTGGGAATGATGTTCGTCAAGGAAGATGTTAAATTCCTTAGTAAAATAAACAGTTATGAGAATTCTGAAAACGAAATTGGGTCTGGTTCAGTGAAATCCATCGATGAAAGAAGTTCACAGATATGCGAACAAAGAATTTTAGAAAACTGGAAGACCAATATATTTTTATCACTGACAAATATTACATCACCGAACCTGCCATTTCCTTACAAGCCAGCCTAGTGGCCGTGTCCACGGATATAGATTAATTCTAACTGCCTGGTCACATATTCAAGAAATTAGGAACGACTGACATCTATGGTGAAAATGAGTATTCCATGGAGGGTCAAGCAATGCATAGCAAGGGCTTTAACATCTTTCGAGAACGCTTCTCTGGTCCGTCTAGCGACCCCTACATCGCCGGGAAACTCCTGCATAAGTTAAAGACTTCGATTACTTATAGGACAGCGATACCTATAACAGATAAAATATCTTCAAAGGAAAAGGCAGAAAGCGATTCACCGCTTACCACTCGAATGAGCCTTTTGGTGAGAAGAGGTAACCTCTGGGAGCTTATGATAGTCCTTTGAAAAATTATTCATCGCAAAGATTGTTGCGCCTCCCCTTCATATTCGCTTTGAACTAAATCTATCTCATGCAAGTGTGGTCTAAGCCTCAACGGCTGCAAATCTATCTCTCTTCCATCAACAGGAAGCCGTGTCTTAAGAAGCATATTTCTCGAGCAACTACTTCTCATCTTCATCGCCTAGTTCTAGACTATCAGACTTTCCCCTTCCATAGCCCACGTGTCCGACGAGTTTCGCCACAGCCTCAAGTAACAATTTGTTGCTAGATGTCGTATCCACCGACCTAATGTCGGTCTTCAACACTCTGGTCAATACTTTCTTGATATCAACTGCAACTGGATTTCATCGGATGGTACCTCGTGTTCTAAGCCAGGCCGACGCCGCAATCAGCCTAAACAAATACCATAACTTCTATCAAGTGAACGGAATGAAAAAAAAAAGTTTACGCTGCTATATCTACTTATTCAGCCCTTCCACAGTTCTCCATCTTTCTCGCTTTGATCAAGAACTCGGCCGTGGGGGGGGGGGGGGGGTGTCTTATCGTACGCCGATAACTTCATTCTGTTTATCAAGAGTAATTAACATTTTAAAATTTTCAAAAATAAATTTGATGAATTCTGGAATGCGTCTGGAAATTAAAATAACTTTGTCAAGGGTGAAGACCTTTGATGCAACGCGTGACGAAATGCGAAGCTGTTTCGATAGGCAACTGCTGATAAAAAGTGTAACTGAGATCCTGAGTTACCTAGTGACACCAGAACACGGGAAATGAATCAAGAATAATTACCTCGTAGATCTCATAGAAACTGCCATTGTCAGAAGATTCCTTTCGTCCGCGGCCTCTTCTCACAAGGAAGGAAAGTTCAACTTTCTCCTTTGTGTTCTCTTCTTGTGATACACCACCGCCATTATATCAGAATGCGGGTCCTTGCCATCATCGGAGGAAGAAGATCATTCCGCCCGCCTAATCTCCTGGCCAGTACGAGTCTAATCAAGTAGAGAAATCGATTATCTTAGGTCTGCCCTCACTTTTCCACGCTGTGCCTTTGTCAATGCAGCAGCATTGGTCGATTCTTGATGCTGACGAAATCACAAAACTTGCACGAGTCCCTCCCGGAGAACAACAAAAATGAGGCTGTCGTGATCCGCTGTGCAATCACTGTTCTCGTGTCAAACCATTCGCACTACTCATCGCAAGCTGGAGCGTCCATCGTGACGCTATTTTACCATCACTCAGTTACTGACCCACTGGAATAACTGAATTAGCATCCCCGTCATAACCAACTGGTTGGCTATCTGGCATTGTTCTTTTCACAGTAATTAAGCCAGATTAACATGATAATCTGTTTGGCTTCAAAACGCTTTTCCACATCTGCACGCCCTTAAGCGCCCTGCACATCCATCTTCTGTCCAAGAGTCCAGCATCGCTACGTGACTTCAATTCCTTGTCGATTTTGTACCGGTATTTGTCTTGCCAATGCGTCAGGCCTCTCATGCTTAAGGCCTTCAACATCATTCAGTGGTCATTTTACTTGCAGAGCTAGTTTTTCTGGAATTATCTGGATGACTATACCATTTATATCCACACATTGACCAAAGAGTGTATGTATGGGTTCTTTCAGAGCTTAAAAGTGAGGGAAGTACATGAAGACTCTCTGATTTTCTGGGAATCCCTTTGTTTTCGGGAGATGATCTGAAACGGTGCATAATTCTGCATACTTTGGGTAAATCATTATTTATTTTTAAAGTTTTTTTGTTTTTTTTTTTCCTGCACTCAACTTGAAAACATATTTTGAAGGCTTCTAAACACCAAAATATCACGAAAATATCAGTACTAATACTCAACCAGCCAAGTTAACAAGGACTGATACAATTGTATATATGCCACTTCCACAACCAATAAAGGCCACAAGGGATTCTATAACGTAACATCCAAAACAGCAGGGAGGTTCTGAGAAGGCCAAATCAGCAATATCGTCCTATGACCTTTGCTGCTACATTAAATACTTCTAGTCCTTATTTTACTTGCAGAACATCAAGATACTGGAGGATATGCTTGGGAAGAGCTCTGTCTTCCAGATTTTGAAGGTGAAAGATCAAGTTTTAGTTGGCAAGGCCCACACACACAAGAAAAGCCTCATTTGTCTTATTAACAGGGCTATTTTAAAAATTTAAATACATATATAAAGCACATTGAATAGAACGTGATTGTCAAACCTTTATATCATGCTCATGAGTAAATCATTTGCGGTCCCACTGTAGGCTTGTCTTCATAGTACAAAAGGTAATGACCTATAAGGTATTTTTGAGGACCTTATTTTCTTCCCATGAGTGTTTGAAGATTCCACAGCTCCGTTTGAAATTGGACATCAAATCTAAGGATAAAACGACAGCTACATTCCTCGAGACACCCAAGAGAAGAAATCATTCAAGATTCATCTGAAGTAAAAGTCTCATATATAAGCAACAAATTAAATATTTTAGCTAAACTGTTGAAAGGGTTCGCCACTGATAAGCCAAGCCCTCTCATATAATATTTTCTATCATCGCAGTAAAAGGTCTGCAGAGGTAGGTTTGATTATAATCAATAATAATTATTAATATAATAGAATATATATATGGTAATTTAAACCAACAACCCTATATTGTATAATACTTATAATAAGATTGTCATGTTGTATATAGAAACACATCTATAAATAATTATACGCATGATTGACATGTCTCAATGCATCACCCTATGTAATGTACTTTGTACAAACTGAGGATGAATAAATAAGACTATGTAATAGATTAAGAGCTGAGTTAAAGCAAGATTGAGAAGTTCAAAAACGTCTAAAATCGAGAGAGAAATCCAACAACCCTAAAGAGGAATTTGGCAAGTCGTTGCCATCAAGGTCAAAGGGTGCAGAATGCCGCAGACGTTCAAAGTCCAAATTCTCACATGTCCCCCCCCCCCCCCCTCGGCAAAGATATAAAACCTCGGTTTTAGCCGAACTTAGACAGTCACTTCACTATCGGCGCGAGCCCTTGTCGGTTGTAGCCAGGACCACCTCATCACCATGTAAAACAGTAAGAAATATTCTTTAACTCCATCTTGCTCTTAGCTCGACTCCTATCTGTTCATGGAACTTTCCTACTACAACTGTGTCTCTTCGTTTTTTGTGTGTGGACATTCCCAAGCTTTCCACTCTGCCTCGACCACGACTGCCTGTACTCTGTGAAAACTGTTAAAGGTCTTCCAAAGTGCAGAGAGGTACTGGAAAACTCTCCACGCCCTGACAGTCCCTCTCGGTTACTACTGGTTTGACCCTCGGTTACCACAGCTTTAGCGAGAGTCGACAGGATACCTCATCACAGATAAGTCGACAGGACCTTATCACAGATAAGTCGACAGGATCTTATCACATATATATAATTACTAAAAATTTGAAAACATATAACTAATCAGCAGCTCGACGCAGTTCTTGATCTTGCTCCTGACTCTCAATTACATTTAGTATTTAGGTTTGAAAAGATAGTGTGATGGCTATCTCCCATTATCACATAATAAACTCCTGTCTGCTTCTCTGCCAAACTATCGTTAATATTGAACTTTTTTTGGCCAATTTATTCATTTTGTAAAGGAAAGGGCCTATTTTCTCTAATTATAGCATATACTATGCATATTATGCACTTCTGCAAATGTGATTATATTGAGATTCAGAAAACAAGTATGAAGCTAATATAAAATTTCCAAAACAGCATGAAGTTGATGTCACGTTCGCTTAGGAAATGAATATATTTGCTGATCAGGAAATGAATATCTTCGACTTCGCTCTAATCACTTGGAATTACCATCCATTAGCTCTGTATCCTATGACCAGGTAATATCGCCTGCATCAATGTCTAAGACCCAAGAACCGCAGCATCAACTGATATCTATCCTTTTTTAAATAATGACATCTTGTGTGCATTTGTGTGTGAGATGAAAATGATCATAAATGAAACTGTCAAGGAGTATTGGTACTCTAAGAATTAAAAGTATTCGAGGATTCAAAGAGCGACACTAGGCTTGATTCAGTAGAAGGCTTCAAACCAACATATGAAGGTTTATAGTTACAGAATCTGAATAGATGCCACACCTTCTTGGAGATTGAGTTTTATGTCATCATACACATGGCTATCCGTTACTGAACCTTTAACTGTGGCTGATTAGACTATGCCACATTCTTCCTCAAGAGGAAGATCCCTTTAAGGAGAGAACTTTTGATAAGATGTTGTAAATGAAGTGTGATCTCTTTTAAAACATCAAGTATCTCTCCATTCTCTACATAGTAGACGATGACTATGAGATAAAAGCCAAGCGAAGTCTATTTCCTAAGCATGACTATATCAGCTGTAATGAGGCATCTCCATGAGAAGTCCCTTATCCCTCTGTTATGTACTCTTCTACCTAATATTCAATAATCTTAGGCAGTGTAGTTTTTCATTAAAATAGATTTATGCTACTGAAAAGTTATATATTTGCATAATATTTTACTATTACAGAATTATCATAAGAACTAAAAACATGAATATCTCACGCTATATATTGATTACATCACACCACAACAACCAAGTCCTTGGTCAAAACCATATATACATAATATATATTACACCCTCATTGCAGATGAAATAGCCATGATATACTTGGATAATTAGATTTTCAATAATAAAAAAAACCCTAGGCCTGAAAACATGGCAGATACATTGATAATGTAGTCAGAAAATAATCAATCAAAAAGGAAAATAACATCTTGAAATAGCTCAATAGCTAGCAAGGAAAAAAAATCACAATTAAAATAGACAAGGATAACATAATCATTTTTATATATTAATTATTAAAACAGACAGAAGATTCCATACAGTCAAAACACTTACAAATAGAATCAAGGCGCGTTACTCACTCCTACTACTATAAATGATCAAAGAAAAGAGAGATGCCTAAGAAATAAAGAGAGAGATGGAAACGATATAAAAGTATTAAAATTATATATCAATAAAAAAAAAAAAAAAACGAGACATCTACTTCTGGAGTGCCCAATTTTCCGGGATTTTAGGGAAGATAGATTTGGTCGTATTGGACAGCTTGATGAATTTGTAGACAAAAAAGAAAAGTATAAAAATTTTGATCAATTTTGTAAATACATATACAACTTTCTCTTGAATTGGAAAAAAGATAAGGAATCTTAGAAAAAAAAAAAGAACTGCGATGCTTGCTCTGTGTGTTTTGCTTTGTTGTTTGCTTTTCTCTTTGGACAATTTTCCTTAGTTAATTTATGTAAAATAATGAATTGAACAGGATTGTATATAGCCGAATTGCTGTAATGCAGTGAAAGGTATTGACGCAAATATCCCAGAGTTTGGGATATCGCGTTTCATGATGTTAATAAAGTTACTAATAATAAAGAAAAGCGTATCATAGAAATTCAATGAATCATAATATCCTTCATTGTTCATCAATAAGCTTTTTTTTTTCAAAAATAACCAGAGTATTGAGACCAGACTTTACTGAACAAAATTCTTTATTCCATATATTATAAAGAATCAGATCTTAGCATTTAAACTAAGAAAATACAGAATTAAGAGATCTTTTAAATTCCTCCTAGGATATTGTTGGATACTGAATGCTACGACGGCTAGCGCCACACTGGCCTTTTATCATCATCACAACTGTTTGTTTACCTTCTTCCCTATATTATAAATTGTGTTCGCTACCATAACTTTGTCTTTCCTGCTAAATGGATAATAAAGATTATTATTATATAATCATCAACGTCCTCATGCCTTCATACAAGCTGTAAGTACCTAAATCTTACAACAATTAGATTATGAGACTGAATATTGCATGAAATTCAACTAACGAGTTAAGACAAAGAAAAAAGGCTTAGCAAAAATGGCGTCACTCCCGAGCCACGATGTAACCCTAGATAAGCTCGACGGCTATAACTACTCACTATGGTCTTTCAAAATCGAAATGCTCTTGCAAAAGGAAGATCTTTGGGAAGTTGTCACCGAAAATATTACAGATGAACCTAAATCGAATGGAAAAAGAAAGACTCAAGAGCTAGAGCTATCATTAATCTAAGCATCGCCGACTCACAAATAGTGCATGTCAAAAACCTACTAACAGCCAAAGCTACCTGGGACACTCTTAAAAATATCTATGAAAGAAAAACACTCTCAGGAAAAATTTATTTGCTAAGGAAACTATACAGCTTAAAACTCGAAGAAGACAAAGACATGCAGCAGCACATCACTACCATGATGGAAATAGTTGACAAACTGCGAACCATTGGCGAAACACTAAAGGACTCTCACATCACGGCTATACTGCTTTGCTCGCTTCCAAAAAGCTACTCCAATCTCATCACGATGTTGGAATCAAGGCCTGATGACGAGCTAACGCTTGAATTCACCAAGAATAAACTCCTTGATGAACACACACGCAGAGTAGAAAGCTCGAAAGACGAGAGCCCTGAATCAAAAGCCTTAAAAAGCCTCCACGGAGCTTCAAGCCAAAGAAGAGAAAAAGAGAAGAAATTCTGTTCTTTCTGCCACAAACCAAACCACTCCAAGGAAGAATGTTGGCACTATCAAAAACGAAACAACAGCAACAAAGAGTACAAATATGAAAACTTCAGAAGAGGAAACGTACCAAAGTACACAAATCAGTCGAGTGTCACCCAAGAACAATCAACAAATCAGAGAACAACAAAAGGACCTAACCCAAAAGCTCTCAATTGCACTCAACGAGAAGCAAGTGTACACAACTGGTTCGTCGACTCTGGAGCCACATCTCATATGGCGTACGATGAAAGCTTCTTCACTGAACTTAACAGAGAACAAACACAAAATGTTGTGGTTGCTAATGGCAATAAGCTGCAGGTCAAAGGGATAGGACAAGGAGAAATCAAAGTCATCACACCCCAAGGAAAGACTGACACCTTACTTCTCACAAAAGTTCTCTACATCCCGGAACTAACAGACAACCTTCTGTCAGTGAGTGCGGCCACCTCCAACGGATGTAAAGTGACGTTCAAAAGAGATTGGTGTACCATCGAAAGAGACAACACAGCCCTCGCGAACGGTATACTTGACAATGGAATATACCGACTCCACCTGGATGACAACCCCCAAACTCGCACATTCAAAGCAAATGTAGCAAAACAAAACCACTGCAAAAACAAAAATTGCCTCATGCTCTGGCACGACAGACTAGGACACAGAAATATAGAATCAATTAAGAAAATTCAAAATGAGAACCTAGCAAGAGGACTAAGTCTAAATAACTGTTCGCACAGCACAGACTGCGTTCAGTGCATTCAAGGTAAACTCACCGAAACCCCATTTCCAAAGAAGACAGAGTACAGAGCAACTGAAACGCTTCAACTTGTCCACAGTGATGTCTGCGGTCCATTACCAACTAACTCTCTCAGCGGTAAGAGATACTTCATCACCTTCATTGATGACTACAGCAGATATACGAAGATCTACCTCCTGAAAGGAAAAGACGAAGTCTATGAAAAAATAAAAGACTACGTCATCTCAGCACACACGGAATTTGGAAAAAATATCCAAACCATACGGACAGACAACGGTCGTGAGTACGTAAACCGACAAGTCGAAGATTTCCTGAATTAAAGCGGAATCAAACATCAGCTAACAGTCCCCTACTCACCAGCCCAGAACGGAGTAGCAGAAAGGAAAAATCGATCACTAATGGAGATGACAAGATGCATGCTGTTTGACTCAGGACTCCCACAGTCCCTATGGGCGGAAGCGGTTACCACAGCTAATTACCAACACAACCGAATACCCTCGAAAGCTACAGACAAGACTCCATTTGAACTATGGACCAACAGGATGCCCAGTCTGAAGCATCTAAAAAGATTCGGATGTAAAGCCTTCGCCTATATTCCCAAGATAAAAAGAAAAAAGTTGGATAGCAAAGTTATCGAAGGGATCTTTCTTGGATACGATGATCGAAGCAAAGGATACAGAATCCTGCACGACACAGACAACATCACAATCAGCAGATCCGTAAAATTTCTAGAAAAAGAAAATGGGTTTCACCACGCTTCCACAAAAACAACTTCACCACAAGTACTAAGTACAGATCTAACTTCCTCTAATCATATTGGAAATGCAGAGGAAAGTCAGGAACCAGGAACACAATCCGAAAACCTTGAGGACTCAGAAACCGAGGATTACATTCAACCCAGTACAAGCACAGGAACACAAGTGGTCACACAAAGAAGATCCACGAGACCAACAAAGGGAATACCTCCCATAAGAAATGACTACATGCTGTACAAAACTGAAGCTCAAGACATTCAGACACCCACCAGCTACTTGGAAGTCCTACAATTACCAAAAATAGAAAGAGATAAATGGCTACAAGCAATGAACGAAGAACTAAATTCTCTTGAGAAGAACAATGTCTGGGAACTAACCCCTCTACCTAAGGACAAAAAGATCATAGGATGTAAATGGACCTATAAACAGAAACTCAACTCCAAAGGAGAAATAGAGCGGTACAAAGCCAGACTCGTAGCAAAAGGGTTCAATCAGAAATATGGCCGAGACTACGAAGAAACCTTTGCACCAATTGTGAAGCATTCTACAATTAGAGCCTTCCTAGCTGCATCAGTCTACAAAGGGATGCAAGTGAACCACCTCGATGTCAAGACAGAGTTCCTACACGGCGACCTAGATAAAGAACTCTACATGGAACTCCCAGAAGGACTCCATACAAAACAAGCAAAACGAAGTCTGCAAACTAAAGAAGGCAATTTACGGTCTAAAACAAGCTGGAAGATCTTGGAACACAAAAATTGCAAGCACTCTAATTAAAAATAACTTCAAACAGAGCATTGTAGACCCATGCCTATTCACCAAGAATGAAGAAAACCATTCCATCTACTTGATTCTATATGTGGATGACATGCTCCTTGCAAGCGATTCCAAAATAATCATCCAAAACACTGTAAAAACTCTCGAAAAAGAATTCGAAATAAAGAACCTTGGAGACCCTACTCAATTCATTGGCATAGAAATCTCAAGGAACAGAGAAGGTGAACTCCTTCTGAGCCAAAAGAATAAAATCCAAGAATTAGTTGAAAGGTACAATCTCCAAGAAGCGAAACCTACTTTCACTCCCATGGAAAGCGGATACCCCGGTATATCTGATGAAAAACTTCTACCAAACAACGTCCAATACCAACAACTGATAGGCTCACTATTGTACCTAAGCGTAGTATCCAGACCAGATATCGCAGCTCCAGTCTGCATACTCAGAAGCAGAAACCAGAATCCTAGAAATTGTGACTGGAATGCAGCAAAAAGAATCGTAAGATATCTAAAAACTACTAAAGAACTCGAGCTACGCATATCTAACCAAAAACCTCCCACACTGGAAGCATACAGTGATGCCACATGGGCAAGCGACAACACCGACAGAAAAAAACTAAGCGGAAACTTGCTCCTACTGGGATCAAACCCCATCTCATGGATGACTGGGAAACAAGGTTGCGTATCTCTCTCATCCACCGAAGCGGAACTTATCTCCGCAGCTGAAGCCTCACAAGAACTGTTATGGCTTCTCGACTTGCTAAAGGATCTCGAACTGGAACAGAAAGCTCCAATCTGCTTCCACCAAGACAATCAATCATGTCTCAAGATATGTTCATCCGAAAAAGTGTCTTCTAGGACCAAGCACATCGCAACCAAGATCCATCACCTGAAAGATCTTCAGAAGAAGACAGTGATAAAAATGATCTACTGCCCAACGGGCGACATGATGGCGGACATCCTGACCAAGCCGCTACCAAGGCCGACATTTGAGAAGCTACGCAACAACCTGTGACATCTCCACATTCATGCCGGGGATTGTTGGATACTGAATGCTACGACGGCTAGCGCCACACTGGCCTTTTATCATCATCACAACTGTTTGTTTACCTTCTTCCCTATATTATAAATTGTGTTCGCTACCATAACTTTGTCTTTCCTGCTAAATGGATAATAAAGATTATTATTATATAATCATCAACGTCCTCATGCCTTCATACAAGCTGTAAGTACCTAAATCTTACAACAGATATCAATGATTATCGGAATTTTTATTACTAATCCACTCGCCTTTGAAACATTTCTGAAACTTGATAAAATCATCATAAATACAAGAAAGGGAATAAAAAAGTACTTTTTGCCCCCCAACATGTTTCGGATCTCCTAGTTTTCATATATTCTTCAAGATATTGCATATATCTCCAGGTAAGTGTGTTGTTATCCAAGACGAGGCAAGATTAACTAAGCATTAGTTTATTTCCTGTTATATTATATCTATTTTATATACAAGTCAAAAGAGAGCACTAGCAGAGTATTATTCCTTTTGGTTTCCAGAGCTCAACAATCTATGAGCCTAATACTCTGCACATCTCCTCCCTTAACTTTACAGGGACCTTCGAGGTATCTTGACTGCCCTTCCATCTTGTATGCATGGCTGGCATTGAAGGGAGGCTCTTCTCTGGATCCTGGTCTTGGTTGTCCCTCTGCATCCTTCCATCTCTTGTAGATGAGGCCGTTGGTGTAGGGCAATCCTCCTCGGTCTCTTGCTCCTGGTCATCCTTGCATCTCCTTGAGAGCCAGGTTGATGTCGAAGTGGGGGTCTCCTCATTTCTCTGCTCCTGGCGCTTTCCAGGGGCATCGTCCTATATGCTTGAAGAGTCAGATAGCAATCTTCTTCTTTCTTCTTGGACTTGGGCTTCTTAGATTTCTTCTTGGGAGGTTCTTCAGCTTCTACTTCCTCCTCCTCACTGTCCTCAGCTTGCTTCCTCTTCTGGAGAGTCTTTTCCTCCTCATTGTCAGAGGACTCCTCCTCATCTCCGGACTCTTGAGTTCCAGATTTGGGGCAGTCGTCATTCTTATGGCCAAACTCCCCACAGGTGTAGCAAGCCTTCTTGGACTTGCGCTGGTTCTCTTCCTGTCCTCCATCTTCAGCCGTGTTGTTGGTACACTCATATTTACGGTGGCCAACTTCTCCGCAGTTGTAGCAGGTGTTGTTGCTGCCTCCATCACGGCTCTGTCCACGGCCACGTCCACCACCACGGGCAGGTTTGGTACATTCAAACTTGCGGTGGCCTTCTTCCCCGCAGTTGTAGCAGCCTCTGTTATCTCCACTTCCGAGTCTACCACGCTGTCCGCCGCGGCCTCCTGATGATAATTGCTGAATCATTCTCACAATGTTTAATTTTTCACTTGTCTCCCCAGAGAGAAGTGGCTGCTTTAGTTTATCAACAATGTATATTTTCGAGTTTAAGTGCTGGCCTTTATTTTGAAGTTTTACGTGGATCATTCCAACTGTTTCCAAGGGTATTCCATTTGGACCTTGTAATATTTTATCAGATTTTTCCAGTTTTATTCTTTGGAAACTTTGATAATAATTTTGTAGGGGGAGCACGTTGACATCAGCTCCGGTGTCAATTTTAAATTAATTTGTCTATTATTTACCTTAATTGGTACTATCCATTTCTTGGAATTATCTTCTACAGATCCCAAAAAAGCTATCTCTGATTTTTCATTTATGGCTTCTGATCTACATACTTTGGCATAATGGCCCTTTTACTTGCATTTACTACAATACGAGTTCATAGCTGGACAATTTTTCCAATCATGATTATTTGAATTGCCACACCTGGTGCATCCATGTGATGACCCTCCCAACTGGTTTGACTTGAATTGTCTTATTTTTGGTTCGTGCCTTTTGTTTCTTTTATATGATTAGGCATTTTCTTTATTTGATCTACAGAATCTTGTTGGTAAAGGCTAGACTGCCGTTCTTTGACACTTTCTAATTGCTTTGCCATTAGTGTGGCTTTTACTAAGGTCAAGTCTGTATCAAGTTGCATTCTTTCAGATAATGCTCTATCCCTTACTCCAACAACTATCCTATCCCTAATCAACTCATCATGTAACATCCCAAAATTGCAGTGCTCAGCTAGGCTATGGAGTGCTGTGATAAATTCATTCACCTTTTCCCCTTCCTGCTGACATCTTTGATTAAATCTTGCCCTTTCATAAATTATATTACGTCTTGGAATAAAGTGACTTTCAAAGCATTCAATAACTTTACCATAATTTTCTAGTTGGTCACTTGCTATTTTACATGACAACAAAATGTCATCTGCATTATCACCCATGCAGTACACGAGCATATTAACTTGCTCATTTTCTGGGTTATTAATTAACCCCTTGCCTGCATAAAACGTTCAAATCTCCTAATCCATTTTGGCCAATCACCTGGATTTGAAAAATTAAAAGGTTCTGGGGCTACACAATTATAATTTTGGGACATTATAAAGATTTACTTATAATATAATATAACTTACCAAAAAGTTTGCTTGATGTCAAGTTTCAAATTTTCTTCGAACAACGACTTTCTTTATGAATTCAGTTTACTGCTTCTAAGCTTGCTTGATGTCGAATTTCAAATTTTCTTCGAACAACGACCTTCTTTATGAATTCATTTTACCGCTTCTAAGCTTGCTTGATGTCGAATTTCAAATTTTCTTCGAACAACGACCTTCTTTAAGAATTCAGTTTACCGCTGCCACCATGTGTTGTTATCCAAGACGAGGCAAGATTAACTAAGCATTAGTTTATTTCCTGTTATATTATATCTATTTATTTTTTATTTTTTTATTTTTTTTTTTTTTATTTCGTCTCAATTTACAGGTGTTACATTCGAGCACAGCTCGCGAGTCACCTTGTCCTGGCTATTTACACATGGCGAGTTGGTGGAGTAGAAGTGGTCCCCCTAGGCCTTGCAGGAGGGCAGCTGTTGGGCGATGAGCTTTTGACTAAGTGTCAGGGCCGGGTCGTCGGAATCGGGGATTGATATCTCCTTTATTTTGTAGAATATCTTGTATGGTTGGATTATTTGAGTTTTGCATTTGAAGGTATAATTTCTTAACGGAAGTTTGGTACATATCTTCTAGATCGGGTTGGTTCAAGTCCTCCATCAGTATCTTGTTTGATAGGTTGAATGGAGCTCCTAAACTTGCCCGAAGGCAGATTCTCATGAATGCGTTTACCCTATTTTTGTCTGTGGCTGTAATATATTTGCACCAAACTGGGAGTGCGTATGTTACTATCGGGAGGATACAACTTCTGTATAGAGTAAACTTTTGTTTTGTAGTCAATTTGCTTCTATAGTTGAACAGGCTTGATAATGTTATTTTGGCGATTTTTGCTTTCTTTATGATATTTTTGACATGCATGTTGAATTTCAACTTGGAGTCTAAGGTAACTCCAAGATATTTAACGCTGTCAGTCCAGTTAATAGGGCTCTGGTTTACCTTCAGGATGGATTGTGGCTTGAATTTTTTATTGTCTAGTGGAGGAAAAATTATTGCCTGAGACTTTTTTGGGTTGATGTCTAATTTCCAATCATTGCACCATTTGGTTATACTGTTTATGTAATTTTGGAGTTGTGTAGTTATTATTCCTATTGATTTGGTGTTTGATAAAATTGCTGCGTCATCTGCGAAAAGTTTTATTTGACATTTTGGATGTGGAGGGAAATCGTTGATGTAGATGTTGAATAGGTAGGGTCCAAGGATAGAGCCTTGAGGGACTCCAATCTGGGTTGGTTTTGCCGTGGTTATATAATTCCCTTGCTTAATTGAAAAGGTTCTGTCCTGCAGATAGTTTTTCAAGAATTTGATAAAATCCCTTGGAAATTGATTTTTTGTTATTTTTGCTATCAAGCCATCATGCCATACTCTATCAAAGGCTTTGGTAAAGTCTAGAAAAACAGCACCTACTGCCTCCTTGTGGGACTTTCTTATTTGGATGTAGTCTATTACTGTGATTAGCTGGTGGGTTGTGGAGTGTCCTTTTCTGAATCCAAATTGTTGAGGAATGATAAAGTTAATAGAATCCATGTATGACTGCAATCTGCGAAGAACGATTCTCTCGTATACCTTACCGATGGTAGAGAGAAGGCTGATTGGTCTGAGATCTTCAGGTGATTTGACAGGTGATTTTTTTTGGAATGGTTATGATAATGGCATGTTTCCATGTCTTCGGGAAGTAGCACAGGTGTAATGCAGCATTGAAGATCCCAGCGAGGAAAACTATCCATTTGATGGGGAGGTTTTTAGTCATTTGCGGCGTAATATTGTCGTGGCCTGGAGCTTTGTGATTACCTAGGTTTTTAATCACTTCCTTGACTTCATTTGGCGTTGTCATTGATAGTATATTCCCTTGGGGATGATGGCAAGTGTTATCTGTTAGGTACGACGGAACCTCATCCTCCGCCTTGGAAAAGTGTTTGGAAAAATGCTCTGAAAGATCATTTCCAATTTCTTTGTCGGTCAGCAAGGTTTTTCCATTTGCGTTTAAACTAGTGATTTTGTCAGTTTTTTTCCTAATGGGTTTTGTTTTTTCCCAGAAGTCTGTTGGGCTCGATTCAAGTTTGCTTAAAAAACTATTCCAATTTTCAGATTTCTCTGCTTCAAGGGCTTGATTTACCTTTCCTTGAAGATTGAGGTAAGTAGCTCTATGAGCTGGATCCCAGGTTGATTGCCATCTTTTCCTAGCTTTATTTTTCTCCCTTATTAAGGCTTTGGTTTTTGGGTTCTTTATTAATTTGGAAGATGAGACTATTTAGTTTTTCGAGTAGCTATTATTAATTTTTTCGTTTAAAATTCCAACTGCTGAATCAATGTCTACTTCAGTTTTCAAGGGGAGTCTGGGGGGCGTGGTGGAGATTAGATCTTGTTGAAAATGAACCCAATTAGTTACTCGGCTGAGCTGGGTTGTGAATTCATCCTTTGGGCAATTTAATTCAAAGATTACAGGGAGATGGTCAGATGATAAATCGTCGGTGGTTCTGGCCTTTGGGGTCCAGGGAATGTTTTTTAGTACAGCGAAGTCTAGGAAATCGGGATTGCCGAGTGGACTGTAATGCGTGGGTGACGAAGGTGCGACAATGTCGAGGCTTTCTCTTTCAGAGAAATTGTGCAGCACGATTCCACTGTTATTTGAAGTCCTTGATCCCCAAAGAGGGTGTTTGGAATTCCAGTCTCCTGCAACGATTATTGAGTGGTTGTGTTTTATCAGTTGGTTCAAATCTTCTTCCAATAATGGTGCATCAGGCTTCTTATAAATTGCTGTGATTTGCAAGAGGGTTTTTCCATCTGGTTTTATCAAAATTGAAGTATTTTCCAAGTTTAAAGTATGAATCAGCATATTTTTATATTTAAAAAAGGATTTTATAATGATGGCTGTTCCCCCACCCTTTCCTGTAATTCGATCAGTTCTAATGGTTTGATAGTTCCTGAACTTTAGATCAATTGAGGGTTTAAGGTGAGTTTCACTGAGCAGAGCAATGTCAATTGAGTTATCTTCTAAAAAGTGCAATAATTCTTCTTTCTTTGATCTGATTCCGTTACAATTCCAAGCAATAATTTTAAAAGGTAATTTGCAATTCATTGTAGGTATGTTTTGATTACTTGCATCAATTTTTCACACAGGTCCTTAGTTTCAGAACGAGAAGTTTTTCTTGTCACAACCTCAGCATTGCTTTGGTTTTGTTGTTCTACAATTTTCGGCAGTGTTTCAGATCTTTTTGAAATGGGAAGTGGGTTGTTAGGTTTGTACTGACCAGGGTATCTTGGCTGTTGCTGATGTACTCTTGGAAACTTAGGGCATCCGCGGTAATTGGCTGTGTGCGCTTCTTCGCAGTTTGCACACTTTGGGGGAAGTTGTCTTGACTTTCTTGGGCAGTCCTTCGAATGGTGCTCCTCGGCACACTTGACGCATTTTGGTTTCAGGAAGCAGTTAAGTTGACCGTGCCCGAAACCCTGGCAGTTGAAGCATTGAGTCACACGGTTTGTTGTTCTGAAAGATTCTACTGCAATTTTCTGATAGAGAAGTTCAGTTATTCCGTAAATTTTCTTGTTTTGTTCATTTTTCGGTAATTCTACCAGTACTAAATTCATTGGCCTTTTAGTTGATTGTCTATGAAGTCTCTTCACAGAGGTCTCAGTAAAGCCCATTGTTGCAAGTTCTATTGCTATGTCTTCAGTCTTGTAGGCTGTTGTCACGCCCTTTAATACCACTTTGAGCGGTTTTTCTTCTTGGAGTCTATAAGAGTAGCCGCCATTATTTTTTTGAACATATTCCCTGATTTTTTTGAAGTCTGAAATATTTTTGGCCTTGATAATGTGCTTATTTCCTGAGATCGTACATTGGAATATATCTGTGCACAGGTCTTTCAGCTCTTGGCAGAGCAACTTCCAGTCTGTTACATTTTCTGCTATTACAGGTGGTATTCTTGGTTTTTTTGCATGTGTGACTTTTGTCCAAGGACCATCTTCATCAATGTCTTCTTCGTTAACCTGAGGAGAGGTAGCTGCGGACGTTTCTTGAGGGACTTCAGTTACCTCGTTCATGGAGACTTCGTTTTCATTATGCTGTGAGACAACTTCCATTCTCGGTGTCTTATGGCTACGTGATGTTGAATCTGATGGAGATTCGCGAGTTCGTTTCTTTGTTGAAAGAGTTTCTTCTACTTTGTACTCGATGCCACATCTTTCAAGAATTTTCAAAAGTATGTTGGTTTCGATTATACTGACCTTTTCGCCAGCTGGGCCGATCGTTGATTTGATTACAATAGGCTGCATATTTTTCCTAGCATTATCTATTTTATATACAAGTCAAAAGAGATCACTAGCAGAGTATTATTCCTTTTGGTTTCCAGAGCTCAACAATCTATGAGCCTAATACTCTCCACAGTAAGTTTCTTGGCCCATCTTCATATAGATGAATAATTTAGCATGGTAACCAATGATGCATGTTACCACTTAGATGACAAGTGGCACGGTTGGTCTCAAATATCACACATGTGAACAGCGTGTGTTAATTAATTCTGGACACTCCAAATACTCCTGTAAGTGACAATTTTTTGTACTCTACACAATAGACCACCTACATTGAAGAGACCTGAAAAAACAGAGTAATCAGAATAAAAGAATACATCAGAAAGACAAAGAATCGAGACCCCAAATCCCTATATCCCTGCAATACCGAAAAGGCCACAATTTAAAGTATGAAAACTAAAATATCACTCTGTAAACTGGGAGACTATGTTAACGTGTGTTAATTAATTCTGGACACTCCAAATACTCCTGTAAGTGACAATTTTTTGTACTCTACACAATAGACCACCTACATTGAAGAGACCTGAAAAAACAGAGTAATCAGAATAAAATAATACATCAGAAAGACAAAGAATCGAGACCCCAAATCCCTATATCCCTGCAATACCGAAAAGGCCACAATTTAAAGTATGAAAACTAAAATATCACTCTGTAAACTGGGAGACTATGTTTAGAAGTTTTCATATCCTCCTTTATTTTGAAAGCCGTTTTAGACATGTTACACACAGAAGAAACTTCGGATGAAAATTTCTTAGTCATTTGAAAGCTGATAATACTTTTTTTTTTAAACAATGGTAGCATTGCCTAAAAATGAACTTTTTAATCAATAATTGTAAATTTTCAACAAACCTTGAATAATTGCTATAAATTCAAAATAAAATATTTTGAATCTAGTTTTTATTTTATTATAATTTTGGTGGGCTCTTTAATAAAAAAAACCCCAACTTTTAAATCTCTTTCATAGATAAGAGGAAAAACTTGACTCGGAATGTTCTATGCTTTGTTTATATTTAGTACCAAAGAAGCTATTAAGGTGAGTTGGTGCTTATATTTCTTCCTTGATTTCAATGTTTTTAAGTCGAAAGATTATTTCATACAGAATAAGATTGACATTATTATCAAATGGGAGATATATTTATATAAATTATGTAGGCATATGAATTTTTCTTTTGTTAATATTTTAACGAATACATAAATAAACCTATTTCGCAAACTGTTTATATCAAATGACTAATGCATTAGATAAAAAAAAAAAAAAAAAAAAACAAGCATTAAATTACGTAGTTTTAATACATAATTATAAACATCGTTGTGTGTGTGTGTGTAAGTAAAATTTGCATTTATATTATTCACAATATTGTATTATTTTCACCCAAAAATTTGACAATCAGATTTTATTTCTCATATGCATTTATTATCCTTTTGTTAAATGCATTTAAAAATACAATTGCCATTTCTAAAAAAAGTTTAACTTTAAAAAGCTTATACTTTTAGACATATCATTAAAAGATTCCACAATAATTAGCAGATTTATTAAAACCTAGGCTATCTTTAATACCATATACTCTTTTTCAGGCCTTTTCTAAACACACTTATCAATAATACCAAGTACCCGAGGAAGAATTGTAGATTTATAGCTAACCCAGACTAAAAGAAGTGTCATTGCAATAGTTGTGGAATCATTTAATTGAACTACCCAATATAGTAAAATGTAGTTTAGTAAGATGAAATTATTAAATTATTTATTGTACCTCAAATTTTTGTATAAATTATATAATTTGTGTAACCTACTCACATATTCTCATGCCCAGCAATGACCGCAGCCTTGCAGAAAATTGACATAGACCCAGAGCAGCAGCTTTACACACACTCAAGATAGTGGACATTGCTGCTGCTGTGATAGAGATGCACGGAAAAATCTGAGACTCTTCATTGGACACAACAACAACTAATATGGCACAATTTGGATTATAGATTATAAACACAAGATAATAAGACCAAATCCAAATAAATAGTGTGTGACATTTCGGTAACAGCGTTGTTATCATCTTCAGACAAAAGTGCTGCAGACAAGAGTTTCAACACTTTTGTTATGAAGATGGTAACAATGCTGTTACCGAAACGTCACACACTATTTATTTGGATTTGATCTTATTACCTTGTGTTTGTGTAACACTTATCATAGAAGTTACGTATTTTGGGAGTTTTCCTGTCATAGGAATCTGTTTTTAGTTGTTTTTGACCCTGTCTAATGTGTCCATGTCTAAATTTTTAAGCCACTAAAGGCTAAATGTATTGAATATCTTATATTAAGAGTATCATTAAATTTGCATTAAGAATTGTTCTAGGTTTATTGTAATCAAATTTTATTCAAACTGCCTTAATAGTCAACCTGCCTTGTGAGTGCATTTTATTTGAACTTCCAAAACAGGTTTAACTGTAAACACAAGGTAATAAGACCCAATCTAAATAAATAAATAGTGTGTGAGGTTTTGGTAACAGAGAGTGTTGTTACCATCTTCAAACAAAAATGATACAAACAAGTTTCAGCACTTTTGTCTGAAGATGGTAACAATGCTGTTATAGGGATGTCACACACTATTTATTTAGATTTGGTCTTATTACTTTGTGTTTAATTAAAAAGGCATATATTGGATCAAAATATCATTTATTTTACCAATATTTCAGTTGGCAGAACGCCAACCTTTATCAAGGTGTTATAACATATTTTTAATGTTATATTTAAAATAACCTTGTGTTTATAATCTACTAGCCGAATGACCCGGGCAAAGCCTTTACCTCAGCTTTCGGAAGTGAAAAGTTGAGCCTGCTTGTTGCTTCAGACGCAAAATTTACCAAATCTTCGTTTTCCTTATTGGTTAGAAGCGTAACAATACAGTACTGTAGCACTAAACGTTTGTAGGTATACCACAATAACACCTTTGAAACGGGGAATTCTCCTGAATGATAAATTGTTTTGAAACACGAGAATTAAACTTACTCGTTAGCTCTAATACAATGTATTTTGTCCAAGAGTGTATATGATTATCATATATGATTTTCAGATAATAATTATTTATGAAAAAGAAACATTGGCGATAAAATAGTTTACATTTCTAAATAATCTGTATAATGATTTAAAGATAAATGTATATGTCTTTTATTGAAATTTTGAACTGAGATGATGAGATTTATGATGATGGTAAACCATACCTTACGATTGGTGGGGGTATCCCACCAAGGAGATGGTTTAAGGTTTCCTCCAAGGATATATAACCCTCTATAACTGAAGACAATCCAAAATATTTCATTGTTACTCTTAGTTAATTGTTTCAAAAATTAATGGGAAATTAAACAAAGCTAGATATTACGATGCACTTGCGCGCCATCTGTTATCAAATTACGAAACTATTTTAGAGGCGTAATATTCTTTTTAAAATAAAACAATTTCTACTGCCCTTACTGCAATTTTATTTTAAAAAGAATATTACGCGTATAAAATAGTTTCGTAATTCGATAAAGATAGATATGATTATTTACCATTTGGTAATAAATATTTAATAAAAAAACTGTTCTCAGGAAGGGAGGCTCCTCCATCTTGAGAGCTCCAGACAAGGACAGGATCTCTCAGTTCAATGTTGAGATGATACTATAACTGAAGACATCGATCATAAAAATAAATTCGCTAGAATAGATTAAAACAAGCTATTGAGAATTATTAGCAATGAGTTTCTTTTATTTTAATGTATGACAAACGAGAGAGAGTGTGTCAGAGAGATAAAGGATCTTCAATAGATCTAACAATTGAAGTAAACTTCAAGAAAGCTACTGTAGATGGCAATCTGTGATGAGCTTCTGTTGTATATATATTTTAATTGATTAATTGTACCAACAGAGTATATGTGTTTAAGATTACCAATTAATTGGCGCTAACCGGAAGAAAAAAAAGTTACTTTGTTTTAATATTAGTTTATATTTTAAATTGGTTTTCTCTTTTGTAAATTAATAAATATAATGTTTGATTAATATTCTTGGAATCAGTTTCATTAAAAATTCTAAGCAAAGTAAACAGCTTCTACAAATAGAGTCTCGTTTTACTAGTAGATCCCTTGAAGAACTTTTATCTCGAAACCTCACGTGCCATTTACAATTCAATAAAAGAAATTCATCACTAATATGATTCTCGTTATTTCGTCTCAATTGAAGACATTCCATCAACGGAGTATTTAGGATATGATCTTCTGGCAGGAATTAAGTTGTGATGAAGATAAGGAAGTGTTATCTCAATTCTCCAGAGTCTGGCCCCAAAATCCTCCTCTAACTTAAGAATATCCAAGCTGAGTATATCTGCTCCAGCGGCGATTAGAGAATTGCAACTCCTGTGTCACAAAAGTTATCTTATCACGCACTTAGGTTTTAAATTATTACTTTATCAAGTAAGGTTCTTATAAGAGGACGAATTCAGATCTTTCCTTTCTGTAGTTTCTATTAACTTAGATTGTGGGTTCTTTTCTGAGGTTGTTAAATTGTATAATGATAATGCACAATTTGGATTATATATTATAAACACAAGGTAATAAGACCAAATCCAAATTGTGCATTAGGAATTCTTCTTATCTGCTATCTTGTTTACACACTTGATAGCAGTAACTATTTAAACCATGCTGTGGTAAAATTTCTCATTCAGCACTTTTGTCTGAAGATGGTAACAACGATGTTACCGAAACGTCACACACTATTTATTTATTTGGATTTGGTCTTATTACCTTGTGTTAAATTGTATAAATTTGAGGCTTGAGGCGTTTATTGTGCCGAACGGTTTGTTTCAAGGTTGACCATTGTCTCTTAGCGATTGCTTTGACGTCACAATTCGCACTGCGAGTTGGGGCGCCATATCCAGTTTCTTTTCCATACATCGTTTTTGTGCTATGAGTCGCCGCCTTTGGCCAGACGCCAACGTCTCGTGTCTAGAGAACCGCGCCATCAACTGTCCCACATTCCTGAAGAATGGAATATTCAGCTGCAGTTTATTGGGAATGATGTTCGTCAAGGAAGATGTTAAATTCCTTAGTAAAATAAACAGTTATGAGAATTCTGAAAACGAAATTGGGTCTGGTTCAGTGAAATCCATCGATGAAAGAAGTTCACAGATATGCGAACAAAGAATTTTAGAAAACTGGAAGACCAATATATTTTTATCACTGACAAATATTACATCACCGAACCTGCCATTTCCTTACAAGCCAGCCTAGTGGCCGTGTCCACGGATATAGATTAATTCTAACTGCCTGGTCACATATTCAAGAAATTAGGAACGACTGACATCTATGGTGAAAATGAGTATTCCATGGAGGGTCAAGCAATGCATAGCAAGGGCTTTAACATCTTTCGAGAACGCTTCTCTGGTCCGTCTAGCGACCCCTACATCGCCGGGAAACTCCTGCATAAGTTAAAGACTTCGATTACTTATAGGACAGCGATACCTATAACAGATAAAATATCTTCAAAGGAAAAGGCAGAAAGCGATTCACCGCTTACCACTCGAATGAGCCTTTTGGTGAGAAGAGGTAACCTCTGGGAGCTTATGATAGTCCTTTGAAAAATTATTCATCGCAAAGATTGTTGCGCCTCCCCTTCATATTCGCTTTGAACTAAATCTATCTCATGCCAAGTGTGGTCTAAGCCTCAACGGCTGCAAATCTATCTCTCTTCCATCAACAGGAAGCCGTGTCTTAAGAAGCATATTTCTCGAGCAACTACTTCTCATCTTCATCGCCTAGTTCTAGACTATCAGACTTTCCCCTTCCATAGCCCACGTGTCCGACGAGTTTCGCCACAGCCTCAAGTAACAATTTGTTGCTAGATGTCGTATCCACCGACCTAATGTCGGTCTTCAACACTCTGGTCAATACTTTCTTGATATCAACTGCAACTGGATTTCATCGGATGGTACCCTCGTGTTCTAAGCCAGGCCGACGCCGCAATCAGCCTAAACAAATACCATAACTTCTATCAAGTGAACGGAATGAAAAAAAAAAGTTTACGCTGCTATATCTACTTATTCAGCCCTTCCACAGTTCTCCATCTTTCTCGCTTTGATCAAGAACTCGGCCGTGGGGGGGGGGGGGGTGTCTTATCGTACGCCCGATAACTTCATTCTGTTTATCAAGAGTAATTAACATTTTAAAATTTTCAAAAATAAATTTGATGAATTCGGAATGCGTCTGGAAATTAAAATAACTTTGTCAAGGGGAAGACCTTTGATGCAACGCGTGACGAAATGCGAAGCTGTTTCGATAGGCAAACTGCTGATAAAAAGTGTAACTGAGATCCTGAGTTACCTAGTGACACCAGAACACGGGAAATGAATCAAGAATAATTACCTCGTAGATCTCATAGAAACTGCCATTGTCAGAAGATTCCTTTCGTCCGCGGCCTCTTCTCACAAGGAAGGAAAGTTCAACTTTCTCCTTTGTGTTCTCTTCTTGTGATACACCACCGCCATTATATCAGAATGCGGGTCCTTGCCATCATCGGAGGAAGAAGATCATTCCGCCCGCCTAATCTCCTGGCCAGTACGAGTCTAATCAAGTAGAGAAATCGATTATCTTAGGTCTGCCCTCACTTTTCCACGCTGTGCCTTTGTCAATGCAGCAGCATTGGTCGATTCTTGATGCTGACGAAATCACAAAACTTGCACGAGTCCCTCCCGGAGAACAACAAAAATGAGGCTGTCGTGATCCGCTGTGCAATCACTGTTCTCGTGTCAAACCATTCGCACTACTCATCGCAAGCTGGAGCGTCCCATCGTGACGCTATTTTACCATCACTCAGTTACTGACCCACTGGAATAACTGAATTAGCATCCCCCGTCATAACCAACTGGTTGGCTATCTGGCATTGTTTCTTTTCACAGTAATTAAGCCAGATTAACATGATAATCTGTTTGGCTTCAAACGCTTTTCCACATCTGCACGCCCTTAAGCGCCCTGCACATCCATCTTCTGTCCAAGAGTCCAGCATCGCTACGTGACTTCAATTCCTTGTCGATTTTGTACCGGTATTTGTCTTGCCAATGCGTCAGGCCTCTCATGCTTAAGCCTTCAACATCATTCAGTGGTATTTTACTTGCAGAGCTAGTTTTTCTGGAATTATCTGGATGACTATACCATTTATATCCACACATTGACCAAAGAGTGTATGTATGGGTTCTTTCAGAGCTTAAAAGTGAGGGAAGTACATGAAGACTCTCTGATTTTCTGGGAATCCCTTTGTTGTTGGGAGATGATCTGAAACGGTGCATAATTCTGCATACTTTGGGTAAATCATTATTTATTTTTAAAGTTTTTTTGTTTTTTTTTTTTCCTGCACTCAACTTGAAAACATATTTTGAAGGCTTCTAAACACCAAAATATCACGAAAATATCAGTACTAATACTCAACCAGCCAAGTTAACAAGGACTGATACAATTGTATATATGCCACTTCCACAACCAATAAAGGCCCACAAGGGATTCTATAACGTAACATCCAAAACAGCAGGGAGGTTCTGAGAAGGCCAAATCAGCATATCGTCCTATGACCTTTGCTGCTACATTAAATACTTCTAGTCCTTATTTTACTTGCAGAACATCAAGATACTGGAGGATATGCTTGGGAAGAGCTCTGTCTTCCAGATTTTGAAGGTGAAAGATCAAGTTTTAGTTGGCAAGGCCCACACACACAAGAAAAGCCTCATTTGTCTTATTAACAGGGCTATTTTAAAAATTTAAATACATATATAAAGCACATTGAATAGAACGTGATTGTCAAACCTTTATATCATGCTCATGAGTAAATCATTTGCGGTCCCACTGTAGGCTTGTCTTCATAGTACAAAAGGTAATGACCTATAAGGTATTTTTGAGGACCTTATTTTCTTCCCATGAGTGTTTGAAGATTCCACAGCTCCGTTTGAAATTGGACATCAAATCTAAGGATAAACGACAGCTACATTCCTCGAGACACCCAAGAGAAGAAATCATTCAAGATTCATCTGAAGTAAAAGTCTCATATATAAGCAACAAATTAAATATTTTAGCTAAACTGTTGAAAGGGTTCGCCACTGATAAGCCAAGCCCTCTCATATAATATTTTCTATCATCGCAGTAAAAGGTCTGCAGAGGTAGGTTTGATTATAATCAATAATAATTATTAATATAATAGAATATATATATGGTAATTTAAACCAACAACCCTATATTGTATAATACTTATAATTAGATTGTCATGTTGTATATAGAAACACATCTATAAATAATTATACGCATGATTGACATGTCTCAATGCATCACCCTATGTAATGTACTTTGTACAAACTGAGGATGAATAAATAAGACTATGTATAGATTAAGAGCTGAGTTAAAGCAAGATTGAGAAGTTCAAAACGTCTAAAATCGAGAGAGAAATCCAACAACCCTAAAGAGGAATTTGGCAAGTCGTTGCCATCAAGGTCAAAGGGTGCAGAATGCCGCAGACGTTCAAAGTCCAAATTCTCACATCATCCCCCCCCCCCCCCCCCCCCCCTCGGCAAAGATATAAAACCTCGGTTTTAGCCGAACTTAGACAGTCACTTCACTATCGGCGCGAGCCCTTGTCGGTTGTAGCCAAGGACCCACCTCATCACCATGTATAAACAGTAAGAAATATTCTTTAACTCCATCTTGCTCTTAGCTCGACCTCCTATCTGTTCATGGAACTTTCCTACTACAACTGTGTCTCTCGTTTTTTGTGTGTGTACATTCCCAAGCTTTCCACTCTGCCTCGACCACGACTGCCTGTACTCTGTGAAAACTGTTAAAGGTCTTCCAAAGTGCAGAGAGGTACTGGAAAACTCTCCACGCCCTGACAGTCCCTCTCGTTACTACTGGTTTGACCCTCGGTTACCACAGCTTTAGCGAGAGTCGACAGGATACCTCATCACAGATAAGTCGACAGGACCTTATCACAGATAAGTCGACAGGATCTTATCACATATATATAATTACTAAAAATTTGAAAACAATATAACTAATCAGCAGCTCGACGCAGTTCTTGATCTTGCTCCTGACTCTCAATTACATTTAGTATTTAGGTTTGAAAAGATAGTGTGATGGCTATCTCCCATTATCACATAATAAACTCCTGTCTGCTTCTCTGCCAAACTATCGTTAATATTGAACTTTTTTTGGCCAATTTATTCATTTTGTAAAGGAAAGGGCCTATTTTCTCTAATTATAGCATATACTATGCATATTATGCACTTCTGCAAATGTGATTATATTGAGATTCAGAAAACAAGTAGGAAGCTAATATAAAATTTCCAAAACAGCATGAAGTTGATGTCACGTTCGCTTAGGAAATGAATATATTTGCTGATCAGGAAATGAATATCTTCGACTTCGCTCTAATCACATTGGAATTACCATCCATTAGCTCTGTATCCTATGACCAGGTAATATCGCCTGCATCAATGTCTAAGACCCAAGAACCGCAGCATCAACTGATATCTATCCTTTTTTAAATAATGACTTCTTGTGTGCATTTGTGTGTGAGATGAAAATGCTCATAAATGAAACTGTCAAGGAGTATTGGTACTCTAAGAATTAAAAGTATTCGAGGATTCAAAGAGCGACACTAGGCTTGATTCAGTAGAAGGGCTTCAAAACCAACATATGAAGGTTTATAGTTACAGAATCTGAATAGATGCCACACCTTCTTGGAGATTGAGTTTTATGTCATCATACACATGGCTATCCGTTACTGAACCTTTAAACTGTGGCTGATTAGACTATGCCACATTCTTCCTCAAGAGAAGATCCCTTTAAGGAGAGAACTTTTGATAAAGATGTTGTAAATGAAGTGTGATCTCTTTTAAAACATCAAGTATCTCTCCATTCTCTACATAGTAGACGATGACTATGAGATAAAAGCCAAGCGAAGTCTATTTCCTAAGCATGACTATATCAGCTGTAATGAGGCATCTCCATGAGAAGTCCCTTATCCCTCTGTTATGTACTCTTCTACCTAATATTCAATAATCTTAGGCAGTGTAGTTTTTTCATTAAAATAGATTTATGCTACTGAAAAGTTATATATTTGCATAATATTTTACTATTACAGAATTATCATAAGAACTAAAAACATGAATATCTCACGCTATATATTGATTACATCACACCACAACAACCAAGTCCTTGGTCAAAACCATATATACATAATATATATTACACCCTCATTGCAGATGAAATAGCCATGATATACTTGGATAATTAGATTTTCAATAATAAAAAAAAAACCCTAGGCCTGAAAACATGGCAGATACATTGATAATGTAGTCAGAAAATAATCAATCAAAAAGGAAAATAACATCTTGAAATAGCTCAATAGCTAGCAAGGAAAAAAAATCACAATTAAAATAGACAAGGATAACATAATCATTTTTATATATTAATTATTAAAACAGACAGAAGATTCCATACAGTCAAAACACTTACAAATAGAATCAAGGCGCGTTACTCACTCCTACTACTATAAATGATCAAAGAAAAGAGAGATGCCTAAGAAATAAAGAGAGAGATGGAAACGATATAAAAGTATTAAAATTATATATCAATAAAAAAAAAAAAAAAAACGAGACATCTACTTCTGGAGTGCCCAATTTTCCGGGATTTTAGGGAAGATAGATTTGGTCGTATTGGACAGCTTGATGAATTTGTAGACAAAAAAGAAAAGTATAAAAATTTTGATCAATTTGTAAATACATATACAACTTTCTCTTGAATTGGAAAAAAGATAAGGAATCTTAGAAAAAAAAAAAGAACTGCGATGCTTGCTCTGTGTGTTTTGCTTTGTTGTTTGCTTTTCTCTTTGGACAATTTTCCTTAGTTAATTTATGTAAAATAATGAATTGAACAGGATTGTATATAGCCGAATTGCTGTAATGCAGTGAAAGGTATTGACGCAAATATCCCAGAGTTTGGGATATCGCGTTTCATGATGTTAATAAAGTTACTAATAATAAAGAAAAGCGTATCATAGAAATTCAATGAATCATAATATCCTTCATTGTTCATCAATAAGCTTTTTTTTTTTCAAAAATAACCAGAGTATTGAGACCAGACTTTACTGAACAAAATTCTTTATTCCATATATATAAAGAATCAGATCTTAGCATTTAAACTAAGAAAATACAGAATTAAGACATCTTTTAAATTCCTCCTAGGATATTGTTGGATACTGAATGCTACGACGGCTAGCGCCACACTGGCCTTTTATCATCATCACAACTGTTTGTTTACCTTCTTCCCTATATTATAAATTGTGTTCGCTACCATAACTTTGTCTTTCCTGCTAAATGGATAATAAAGATTATTATTATATAATCATCAACGTCCTCATGCCTTCATACAAGCTGTAAGTACCTAAATCTTACAACAATTAGATTATGAGACTGAATATTGCATGAAATTCAACTAACGAGTTAAGACAAAGAAAAAAGGCTTAGCAAAAATGGCGTCACTCCCCGAGCCACGATGTAACCCTAGATAAGCTCGACGGCTATAACTACTCACTATGGTCTTTCAAAATCGAAATGCTCTTGCAAAAGGAAGATCTTTGGGAAGTTGTCACCGAAAATATTACAGATGAACCTAAATCGAATGGAAAAAGAAAGACTCAAGAGCTAGAGCTATCATTAATCTAAGCATCGCCGACTCACAAATAGTGCATGTCAAAAACCTACTAACAGCCAAAGCTACCTGGGACACTCTTAAAAATATCTATGAAAGAAAAACACTCTCAGGAAAAATTTATTTGCTAAGGAAACTATACAGCTTAAAACTCGAAGAAGACAAAGACATGCAGCAGCACATCACTACCATGATGGAGATAGTTGACAAACTGCGAACCATTGGCGAAACACTAAGGACTCTCACATCACGGCTATACTGCTTTGCTCGCTTCCAAAGAGCTACTCCAATCTCATCACGATGTTGGAATCAAGGCCTGATGACGAGCTAACGCTTGAATTCACCAAGAATAAACTCCTTGATGAACACACACGCAGAGTAGAAAGCTCGAAAGACGAGAGCCCTGAATCAAAAGCCTTAAAAAGCCTCCACGGAGCTTCAAGACAAAGAAGAGAAAAGAGAAGAAATTCTGTTCTTTCTGCCACAAACCAAACCACTCCAAGGAAGATTGTTGGCACTATCAAAACGAAACAACAGCAACAAAGAGTACAAATATGAAAACTTCAGAAGAGGAAACGTACCAAAGTACACAAATCAGTCGAGTGTCACCCAAGAACAATCAACAAATCAGAGAACAACAAAAGGACCTAACCCAAAAGCTCTCAATTGCACTCAACGAGAAGCAAGTGTACACAACTGGTTCGTCGACTCTGGAGCCACATCTCATATGGCGTACGATGAAAGCTTCTTCACTGAACTTAACAGAGAACAAACACAAAATGTTGTGGTTGCTAATGGCAATAAGCTGCAGGTCAAAGGGATAGGACAAGGAGAAATCAAAGTCATCACACCCCAAGGAAAGACTGACACCTTACTTCTCACAAAAGTTCTCTACATCCCGGAACTAACAGACAACCTTCTGTCAGTGAGTGCGGCCACCTCCAACGGATGTAAAGTGACGTTCAAAAGAGATTGGTGTACCATCGAAAGAGACAACACAGCCCTCGCGAACGGTATACTTGACAATGGAATATACCGACTCCACCTGGATGACAACCCCCAAACTCGCACATTCAAAGCAAATGTAGCAAAACAAAACCACTGCAAAAACAAAAATTGCCTCATGCTCTGGCACGACAGACTAGGACACAGAAATATAGAATCAATTAAGAAAATTCAAAATGAGAACCTAGCAAGAGGACTAAGTCTAAATAACTGTTCGCACAGCACAGACTGCGTTCAGTGCATTCAAGGTAAACTCACCGAAACCCCATTTCCAAAGAAGACAGAGTACAGAGCAACTGAAACGCTTCAACTTGTCCACAGTGATGTCTGCGGTCCATTACCAACTAACTCTCTCAGCGGTAAGAGATACTTCATCACCTTCATTGATGACTACAGCAGATATACGAAGATCTACCTCCTGAAAGGAAAAGACGAAGTCTATGAAAAAATAAAAGACTACGTCATCTCAGCACACACGGAATTTGGAAAAAATATCCAAACCATACGGACAGACAACGGTCGTGAGTACGTAAACCGACAAGTCGAAGATTTCCTGAATTAAAGCGGAATCAAACATCAGCTAACAGTCCCCTACTCACCAGCCCAGAACGGAGTAGCAGAAAGGAAAAATCGATCACTAATGGAGATGACAAGATGCATGCTGTTTGACTCAGGACTCCCACAGTCCCTATGGGCGGAAGCGGTTACCACAGCTAATTACCAACACAACCGAATACCCTCGAAAGCTACAGACAAGACTCCATTTGAACTATGGACCAACAGGATGCCCAGTCTGAAGCATCTAAAAAGATTCGGATGTAAAGCCTTCGCCTATATTCCCAAGATAAAAAGAAAAAAGTTGGATAGCAAAGTTATCGAAGGGATCTTTCTTGGATACGATGATCGAAGCAAAGGATACAGAATCCTGCACGACACAGACAACATCACAATCAGCAGATCCGTAAAATTTCTAGAAAAAGAAAATGGGTTTCACCACGCTTCCACAAAAACAACTTCACCACAAGTACTAAGTACAGATCTAACTTCCTCTAATCATATTGGAAATGCAGAGGAAAGTCAGGAACCAGGAACACAATCCGAAAACCTTGAGGACTCAGAAACCGAGGATTACATTCAACCCAGTACAAGCACAGGAACACAAGTGGTCACACAAAGAAGATCCACGAGACCAACAAAGGGAATACCTCCCATAAGAAATGACTACATGCTGTACAAAACTGAAGCTCAAGACATTCAGACACCCACCAGCTACTTGGAAGTCCTACAATTACCAAAAATAGAAAGAGATAAATGGCTACAAGCAATGAACGAAGAACTAAATTCTCTTGAGAAGAACAATGTCTGGGAACTAACCCCTCTACCTAAGGACAAAAAGATCATAGGATGTAAATGGACCTATAAACAGAAACTCAACTCCAAAGGAGAAATAGAGCGGTACAAAGCCAGACTCGTAGCAAAAGGGTTCAATCAGAAATATGGCCGAGACTACGAAGAAACCTTTGCACCAATTGTGAAGCATTCTACAATTAGAGCCTTCCTAGCTGCATCAGTCTACAAAGGGATGCAAGTGAACCACCTCGATGTCAAGACAGAGTTCCTACACGGCGACCTAGATAAAGGAACTCTACATGGAACTCCCAGAAGGACTCCATACAAAACAAGCAAACGAAGTCTGCAAACTAAAGAAGGCAATTTACGGTCTAAAACAAGCTGGAAGATCTTGGAACACAAAAATTGCAAGCACTCTAATTAAAAATAACTTCAAACAGAGCATTGTAGACCCATGCCTATTCACCAAGAATGAAGAAAACCATTCCATCTACTTGATTCTATATGTGGATGACATGCTCCTTGCAAGCGATTCCAAAATAATCATCCAAAACACTGTAAAAACTCTCGAAAAAGAATTCGAAATAAAGAACCTTGGAGACCCTACTCAATTCATTGGCATAGAAATCTCAAGGAACAGAGAAGGTGAACTCCTTCTGAGCCAAAAGAATAAAATCCAAGAATTAGTTGAAAGGTACAATCTCCAAGAAGCGAAACCTACTTTCACTCCCATGGAAAGCGGATACCCCGGTATATCTGATGAAAAACTTCTACCAAACAACGTCCAATACCAACAACTGATAGGCTCACTATTGTACCTAAGCGTAGTATCCAGACCAGATATCGCAGCTCCAGTCTGCATACTCAGAAGCAGAAACCAGAATCCTAGAAATTGTGACTGGAATGCAGCAAAAAGAATCGTAAGATATCTAAAAACTACTAAAGAACTCGAGCTACGCATATCTAACCAAAAACCTCCCACACTGGAAGCATACAGTGAAGCCACATGGGCAAGCGACAACACCGACAGAAAAAAACTAAGCGGAAACTTGCTCCTACTGGGATCAAAACCCCATCTCATGGATGACTGGGAAACAAGGTTGCGTATCTCTCTCATCCACCGAAGCGGAACTTATCTCCGCAGCTGAAGCCTCACAAGAACTGTTATGGCTTCTCGACTTGCTAAAGGATCTCGAACTGGAACAGAAAGCTCCAATCTGCTTCCACCAAGACAATCAATCATGTCTCAAGATATGTTCATCCGAAAAAGTGTCTTCTAGGACAAGCACATCGCAACCAAGATCCATCACCTGAAAGATCTTCAGAAGAAGACAGTGATAAAAATGATCTACTGCCCAACGGGCGACATGATGGCGGACATCCTGACCAAGCCGCTACCAAGGCCGACATTTGAGAAGCTACGCAACAACCTGTGACATCTCCACATTCATGCCGGGGATTGTTGGATACTGAATGCTACGACGGCTAGCGCCACACTGGCCTTTTATCATCATCACAACTGTTTGTTTACCTTCTTCCCTATATTATAAATTGTGTTCGCTACCATAACTTTGTCTTTCCTGCTAAATGGATAATAAAGATTATTATTATATAATCATCAACGTCCTCATGCCTTCATACAAGCTGTAAGTACCTAAATCTTACAACAGATATCAATGATTATCGGAATTTTTATTACTAATCCACTCGCCTTTGAAACATTTCTGAAACTTGATAAAATCATCATAAATACAAGAAAGGGAATAAAAAAGTACTTTTTGCCCCCCAACATGTTTCGGATCTCCTAGTTTTCATATATTCTTCAAGATATTGCATATATCTCCAGGTAAGTGTGTTGTTATCCAAGACGAGGCAAGATTAACTAAGCATTAGTTTATTTCCTGTTATATTATATCTATTTTATATACAAGTCAAAAGAGAGCACTAGCAGAGTATTATTCCTTTTGGTTTCCAGAGCTCAACAATCTATGAGCCTAATACTCTGCACATCTCCTCCCTTAACTTTACAGGGACCTTCGAGGTATCTTGACTGCCCTTCCATCTTGTATGCATGGCTGGCATTGAAGGGAGGCTCTTCTCTGGATCCTGGTCTTGGTTGTCCCTCTGCATCCTTCCATCTCTTGTAGATGAGGCCCGTTGGTGTAGGGCAATCCTCCTCGGTCTCTTGCTCCTGGTCATCCTTGCATCTCCTTGAGAGCCAGGTTGATGTCGAAGTGGGGGTCTCCTCATTTCTCTGCTCCTGGCGCTTTCCAGGGGCATCGTCCTATATGCTTGAAGAGTCAGATAGCAATCTTCTTCTTTCTTCTTGGACTTGGGCTTCTTAGATTTCTTCTTGGGAGGTTCTTCAGCTTCTACTTCCTCCTCCTCACTGTCCTCAGCTTGCTTCCTCTTCTGGAGAGTCTTTTCCTCCTCATTGTCAGAGGACTCCTCCTCATCTCCGGACTCTTGAGTTCCAGATTTGGGGCAGTCGTCATTCTTATGGCCAAACTCCCCACAGGTGTAGCAAGCCTTCTTGGACTTGCGCTGGTTCTCTTCCTGTCCTCCATCTTCAGCCGTGTTGTTGGTACACCTCATATTTACGGTGGCCAACTTCTCCGCAGTTGTAGCAGGTGTTGTTGCTGCCTCCATCACGGCTCTGTCCACGGCCACGTCCACCACCACGGGCAGGTTTGGTACATTCAAACTTGCGGTGGCCTTCTTCCCCGCAGTTGTAGCAGCCTCTGTTATCTCCACTTCCGAGTCTACCACGCTGTCCGCCGCGGCCTCCTGATGATAATTGCTGAATCATTCTCACAATGTTTAATTTTTCACTTGTCTCCCCAGAGAGAAGTGGCTGCTTTAGTTTATCAACAATGTATATTTTCGAGTTTAAGTGCTGGCCTTTATTTTGAAGTTTTACGTGGATCATTCCAACTGTTTCCAAGGGTATTCCATTTGGACCTTGTAATATTTTATCAGATTTTTCCAGTTTTATTCTTTGGAAACTTTGATAATAATTTTGTAGGGGGAGCACGTTGACATCAGCTCCGGTGTCAATTTTAAAATTAATTTGTCTATTATTTACCTTAATTGGTACTATCCATTTCTTGGAATTATCTTCTACAGATCCCAAAAAAGCTATCTCTGATTTTTCATTTATGGCTTCTGATCTACATACTTTGGCATAATGGCCCTTTTACTTGCATTTACTACAATACGAGTTCATAGCTGGACAATTTTTCCAATCATGATTATTTGAATTGCCACACCTGGTGCATCCATTGTGATGACCCTCCCAACTGGTTTGACTTGAATTGTCTTATTTTTGGTTCGTGCCTTTTGTTTCTTTTATATGATTAGGCATTTTCTTTATTTGATCTACAGAATCTTGTTGGTAAAGGCTAGACTGCCGTTCTTTGACACTTTCTAATTGCTTTGCCATTAGTGTGGCTTTTACTAAGGTCAAGTCTGTATCAAGTTGCATTCTTTCAGATAATGCTCTATCCCTTACTCCAACAACTATCCTATCCCTAATCAACTCATCATGTAACATCCCAAAATTGCAGTGCTCAGCTAGGCTATGGAGTGCTGTGATAAATTCATTCACCTTTTCCCCTTCCTGCTGACATCTTTGATTAAATCTTGCCCTTTCATAAATTATATTACGTCTTGGAATAAAGTGACTTTCAAAGCATTCAATAACTTTACCATAATTTTCTAGTTGGTCACTTGCTATTTTACATGACAACAAAATGTCATCTGCATTATCACCCATGCAGTACACGAGCATATTAACTTGCTCATTTTCTGGGTTATTAATTAACCCCTTGCCTGCATAAAACGTTCAAATCTCCTAATCCATTTTGGCCAATCACCCTGGATTTGAAAAATTAAAAGGTTCTGGGGCTACACAATTATAATTTTGGGACATTATAAAGATTTACTTATAATATAATATAACTTACCAAAAAGTTTGCTTGATGTCAAGTTTCAAATTTTCTTCGAACAACGACTTTCTTTATGAATTCAGTTTACTGCTTCTAAGCTTGCTTGATGTCGAATTTCAAATTTTCTTCGAACAACGACCTTCTTTATGAATTCATTTTACCGCTTCTAAGCTTGCTTGATGTCGAATTTCAAATTTTCTTCGAACAACGACCTTCTTTAAGAATTCAGTTTACCGCTGCCACCATGTGTTGTTATCCAAGACGAGGCAAGATTAACTAAGCATTAGTTTATTTCCTGTTATATTATATCTATTTTATTTTTTTATTTTTTTATTTTTTTTTTTTTATTTCGTCTCAATTTACAGGTGTTACATTCGAGCACAGCTCGCGAGTCACCTTGTCCTGGCTATTTACACATGGCGAGTTGGTGGAGTAGAAGTGGTCCCCCTAGGCCTTGCAGGAGGGCAGCTGTTGGGCGATGAGCTTTTGACTAAGTGTCAGGGCCGGGTCGTCGGAATCGGGGATTGATATCTCCTTTATTTTGTAGAATATCTTGTATGGTTGGATTATTTGAGTTTTGCATTTGAAGGTATAATTTCTTAACGGAAGTTTGGTACATATCTTCTAGATCGGGTTGGTTCAAGTCCTCCATCAGTATCTTGTTTGATAGGTTGAATGGAGCTCCTAAACTTGCCCGAAGGCAGATTCTCATGAATGCGTTTACCCTATTTTTGTCTGTGGCTGTAATATATTTGCACCAAACTGGGAGTGCGTATGTTACTATCGGGAGGATACAACTTCTGTATAGAGTAAACTTTTGTTTTGTAGTCAATTTGCTTCTATAGTTGAACAGGCTTGATAATGTTATTTTGGCGATTTTTGCTTTCTTTATGATATTTTTGACATGCATGTTGAATTTCAACTTGGAGTCTAAGGTAACTCCAAGATATTTAACGCTGTCAGTCCAGTTAATAGGGCTCTGGTTTACCTTCAGGATGGATTGTGGCCTTGAATTTTTTATTGTCTAGTGGAGGAAAAATTATTGCCTGAGACTTTTTTGGGTTGATGTCTAATTTCCAATCATTGCACCATTTGGTTATACTGTTTATGTAATTTTGGAGTTGTGTAGTTATTATTCCTATTGATTTGGTGTTTGATAAAATTGCTGCGTCATCTGCGAAAAGTTTTATTTGACATTTTGGATGTGGAGGGAAATCGTTGATGTAGATGTTGAATAGGTAGGGTCCAAGGATAGAGCCTTGAGGGACTCCAATCTGGGTTGGTTTTGCCGTGGTTATATAATTCCCTTGCTTAATTGAAAAGGTTCTGTCCTGCAGATAGTTTTTCAAGAATTTGATAAAATCCCTTGGAAATTGATTTTTTGTTATTTTTGCTATCAAGCCATCATGCCATACTCTATCAAAGGCTTTGGTAAAGTCTAGAAAAACAGCACCTACTGCCTCCTTGTGGGACTTTCTTATTTGGATGTAGTCTATTACTGTGATTAGCTGGTGGGTTGTGGAGTGTCCTTTTCTGAATCCAAATTGTTGAGGAATGATAAAGTTAATAGAATCCATGTATGACTGCAATCTGCGAAGAACGATTCTCTCGTATACCTTACCGATGGTAGAGAGAAGGCTGATTGGTCTGAGATCTTCAGGTGATTTGACAGGTGATTTTTTTTGGAATGGTTATGATAATGGCATGTTTCCATGTCTTCGGGAAGTAGCACAGGTGTAATGCAGCATTGAAGATCCCAGCGAGGAAAACTATCCATTTGATGGGGAGGTTTTTAGTCATTTGCGGCGTAATATTGTCGTGGCCTGGAGCTTTGTGATTACCTAGGTTTTTAATCACTTCCTTGACTTCATTTGGCGTTGTCATTGATAGTATATTCCTTGGGGATGATGGCAAGTGTTATCTGTTAGGTACGACGGAACCTCATCCTCCGCCTTGGAAAAGTGTTTGGAAAAATGCTCTGAAAGATCATTTCCAATTTCTTTGTCGGTCAGCAAGGTTTTTCCATTTGCGTTTAAACTAGTGATTTTGTCAGTTTTTTTCCTAATGGGTTTTGTTTTTTCCAGAAGTCTGTTGGGCTCGATTCAAGTTTGCTTAAAAAACTATTCCAATTTTCAGATTTCTCTGCTTCAAGGGCTTGATTTACCTTTCCTTGAAGATTGAGGTAAGTAGCTCTATGAGCTGGATCCCAGGTTGATTGCCATCTTTTCCTAGCTTTATTTTTCTCCCTTATTAAGGCTTTGGTTTTTGGGTTCTTTATTAATTTGGAAGATGAGACTATTTAGTTTTTCGAGTAGCTATTATTAATTTTTTCGTTTAAAATTCCAACTGCTGAATCAATGTCTACTTCAGTTTTCAAGGGGAGTCTGGGGGGCGTGGTGGAGATTAGATCTTGTTGAAAATGAACCCAATTAGTTACTCGGCTGAGCTGGGTTGTGAATTCATCCTTTGGGCAATTCAATTCAAAGATTACAGGGAGATGGTCAGATGATAAATCGTCGGTGGTTCTGGCCTTTGGGTCCAGGGAATGTTTTTTAGTACAGCGAAGTCTAGGAAATCGGTATTGCCGAGTGGACTGTAATGCGTGGGTGACGAAGGTGCGACAATGTCGAGGCTTTCTCTTTCAGAGAAATTGTGCAGCACGATTCCACTGTTATTTGAAGTCCTTGATCCCAAAGAGGGTGTTTGGAATTCCAGTCTCCTGCAACGATTATTGAGTGGTTGTGTTTTATCAGTTGGTTCAAATCTTCTTCCAATAATGGTGCATCAGGCTTCTTATAAATTGCTGTGATTTGCAAGAGGGTTTTTCCATCTGGTTTTATCAAAATTGAAGTATTTTCCAAGTTTAAAGTATGAATCAGCATATTTTTATATTTAAAAAAGGATTTTATAATGATGGCTGTTCCCCCACCCTTTCCTGTAATTCGATCAGTTCTAATGGTTTGATAGTTCCTGAACTTTAGATCAATTGAGGGTTTAAGGTGAGTTTCACTGAGCAGAGCAATGTCAATTGAGTTATCTTCTAAAAAGTGCAATAATTCTTCTTTCTTTGATCTGATTCCGTTACAATTCCAAGCAATAATTTTAAAAGGTAATTTGCAATTCATTGTAGGTATGTTTTGATTACTTGCATCAATTTTTCACACAGGTCCTTAGTTTCAGAACGAGAAGTTTTTCTTGTCACAACCTCAGCATTGCTTTGGTTTTGTTGTTCTACAATTTTCGGCAGTGTTTCAGATCTTTTTGAAATGGGAAGTGGGTTGTTAGGTTTGTACTGACCAGGGTATCTTGGCTGTTGCTGATGTACTCTTGGAAACTTAGGGCATCCGCGGTAATTGGCTGTGTGCGCTTCTTCGCAGTTTGCACACTTTGGGGGAAGATGTCTTGACTTTCTTGGGCAGTCCTTCGAATGGTGCTCCTCGGCACACTTGACGCATTTTGGTTTCAGGAAGCAGTTAAGTTGACCGTGCCCGAAACCCTGGCAGTTGAAGCATTGAGTCACACGGTTTGTTGTTCTGAAAGATTCTACTGCAATTTTCTGATAGAGAAGTTCAGTTATTCCGTAAATTTTCTTGTTTTGTTCATTTTTCGGTAATTCTACCAGTACTAAATTCATTGGCCTTTTAGTTGATTGTCTATGAAGTCTCTTCACAGAGGTCTCAGTAAAGCCCATTGTTGCAAGTTCTATTGCTATGTCTTCAGTCTTGTAGGCTGTTGTCACGCCCTTTAATACCACTTTGAGCGGTTTTTCCTTCTTGGAGTCTATAAGAGTAGCCGCCATTATTTTTTTGAACATATTCCCTGATTTTTTGAAGTCTGAAATATTTTTGGCCTTGATAATGTGCTTATTTCCTGAGATCGTACATTGGAATATATCTGTGCACAGGTCTTTCAGCTCTTGGCAGAGCAACTTCCAGTCTGTTACATTTTCTGCTATTACAGGTGGTATTCTTGGTTTTTTTGCATGTGTGACTTTTGTCCAAGGACCATCTTCATCAATGTCTTCTTCGTTAACCTGAGGAGAGGTAGCTGCGGACGTTTCTTGAGGGACTTCAGTTACCTCGTTCATGGAGACTTCGTTTTCATTATGCTGTGAGACAACTTCCATTCTCGGTGTCTTATGGCTACGTGATGTTGAATCTGATGGAGATTCGCGAGTTCGTTTCTTTGTTGAAAGAGTTTCTTCTACTTTGTACTCGATGCCACATCTTTCAAGAATTTTCAAAAGTATGTTGGTTTCGATTATACTGACCTTTTCGCCAGCTGGGCCGATCGTTGATTTGATTACAATAGGCTGCATATTTTTCCTAGCATTATCTATTTTATATACAAGTCAAAAGAGATCACTAGCAGAGTATTATTCCTTTTGGTTTCCAGAGCTCAACAATCTATGAGCCTAATACTCTCCACAGTAAGTTTCTTGGCCCATCTTCATATAGATGAATAATTTAGCATGGTAACCAATGATGCATGTTACCACTTAGATGACAAGTGGCACGGTTGGTCTCAAATATCACACATGTGAACAGCGTGTGTTAATTAATTCTGGACACTCCAAATACTCCTGTAAGTGACAATTTTTTGTACTCTACACAATAGACCACCTACATTGAAGAGACCTGAAAAAACAGAGTAATCAGAATAAAAGAATACATCAGAAAGACAAAGAATCGAGACCCCAAATCCCTATATCCCTGCAATACCGAAAAGGCCACAATTTAAAGTATGAAAACTAAAATATCACTCTGTAAACTGGGAGACTATGTTAACGTGTGTTAATTAATTCTGGACACTCCAAATACTCCTGTAAGTGACAATTTTTTGTACTCTACACAATAGACCACCTACATTGAAGAGACCTGAAAAAACAGAGTAATCAGAATAAAATAATACATCAGAAAGACAAAGAATCGAGACCCCAAATCCCTATATCCCTGCAATACCGAAAAGGCCACAATTTAAAGTATGAAAACTAAAATATCACTCTGTAAACTGGGAGACTATGTTTAGAAGTTTTCATATCCTCCTTTATTTTGAAAGCCGTTTTAGACATGTTACACACAGAAGAAACTTCGGATGAAATTTTCTTAGTCATTTGAAAGCTGATAATACTTTTTTTTTTTAAACAATGGTAGCATTGCCTAAAAATGAACTTTTTAATCAATAATTGTAAATTTTCAACAAACCTTGAATAATTGCTATAAATTCAAAATAAAATATTTTGAATCTAGTTTTTATTTTATTATAATTTTGGTGGGCTCTTTAATAAAAAAAAACCCAACTTTTAAATCTCTTTCATAGATAAGAGGAAAAACTTGACTCGGAATGTTCTATGCTTTGTTTATATTTAGTACCAAAGAAGCTATTAAGGTGAGTTGGTGCTTATATTTCTTCCTTGATTTCAATGTTTTTAAGTCGAAAGATTATTTCATACAGAATAAGATTGACATTATTATCAAATGGGAGATATATTTATATAAATTATGTAGGCATATGAATTTTTCTTTTGTTAATATTTTAACGAATACATAAATAAACCTATTTCGCAAACTGTTTATATCAAATGACTAATGCATTAGATAAAAAAAAAAAAAAAAAAACAAGCATTAAATTACGTAGTTTTAATACATAATTATAAACATCGTTGTGTGTGTGTGTAAGTAAAATTTGCATTTATATTATTCACAATATTGTATTATTTTCACCCAAAAATTTGACAATCAGATTTTATTTCTCATATGCATTTATTATCCTTTTGTTAAATGCATTTAAAAATACAATTGCCATTTCTAAAAAAAGTTTAACTTTAAAAAGCTTATACTTTTAGACATATCATTAAAAGATTCCACAATAATTAGCAGATTTATTAAAACCTAGGCTATCTTTAATACCATATACTCTTTTTCAGGCCTTTTCTAAACACACTTATCAATAATACCAAGTACCCGAGGAAGAATTGTAGATTTATAGCTAACCCAGACTAAAAGAAGTGTCATTGCAATAGTTGTGGAATCATTTAATTGAACTACCCAATATAGTAAAATGTAGTTTAGTAAGATGAAATTATTAAATTATTTATTGTACCTCAAATTTTTGTATAAATTATATAATTTGTGTAACCTACTCACATATTCTCATGCCCAGCAATGACCGCAGCCTTGCAGAAAATTGACATAGACCCAGAGCAGCAGCTTTACACACACTCAAGATAGTGGACATTGCTGCTGCTGTGATAGAGATGCACGGAAAAATCTGAGACTCTTCATTGGACACAACAACAACTAATATGGCACAATTTGGATTATAGATTATAAACACAAGATAATAAGACCAAATCCAAATAAATAGTGTGTGACATTTCGGTAACAGCGTTGTTATCATCTTCAGACAAAAGTGCTGCAGACAAGAGTTTCAACACTTTTGTTATGAAGATGGTAACAATGCTGTTACCGAAACGTCACACACTATTTATTTGGATTTGATCTTATTACCTTGTGTTTGTGTAACACTTATCATAGAAGTTACGTATTTTGGGAGTTTTCCTGTCATAGGAATCTGTTTTTAGTTGTTTTTGACCCTGTCTAATGTGTCCATGTCTAAATTTTTAAGCCACTAAAGGCTAAATGTATTGAATATCTTATATTAAGAGTATCATTAAATTTGCATTAAGAATTGTTCTAGGTTTATTGTAATCAAATTTTATTCAAACTGCCTTAATAGTCAACCTGCCTTGTGAGTGCATTTTATTTGAACTTCCAAAACAGGTTTAACTGTAAACACAAGGTAATAAGACCCAATCTAAATAAATAAATAGTGTGTGAGGTTTCAGTAACAGTGTTGTTTACCATCATTAGACAAAAATGATACAAACAAGTTTCAGCACTTTTGTCTGAAGATGGTAACAATGCTGTTATAGGGATGTCACACACTATTTATTTAGATTTGGTCTTATTACTTTGTGTTTAATTAAAAAGGCATATATTGGATCAAAATATCATTTATTTTACCAATATTTCAGTTGGCAGAACGCCAACCTTTATCAAGGTGTTATAACATATTTTTAATGTTATATTTAAAATAACCTTGTGTTTATAATCTACTAGCCGAATGACCCGGGCAAAGCCCGTGTTTTACCCGATTGAATGTTTTGATTCAAATACTATTTGTTACAATTATAAATTGGCGCCTTATATAAATGCATATGTTAGTTAATAACTATAGCCTATGTGCTTTATCTGTCTATGTACTGTTGGCTTCCGTAGGCGTCTCTTACTGGGAAAAAGAAAGAGAGGATTCCATTTGGTTATTATCTAATATATGCATTTATTTAGGGAGCGACCCGCTCCAACACAATAGTTACAAAGACGAAATAGCGAGTGGGGGGGCAAAGGTGGCGTGACCGTAGCCAACCAATAGGAGGGCGCCATTCCAAAAAAAAAGCAAACGGTGACAGAGATGAAAACTGATGACTGATTGATTAGGAGATGAGGAATGACGCTCGTAACTGTATATAGAATAATCCAAATTGTGCCCTATGAGGTTTAACTGTGTATTTCTACATAACTTTAGAGATCAGGTTAACCTGATTAATTTTTCTTAACTTTCTTTGTCCTGGTGATCCTGTGGATTACTAGGTTTGATGGACTGTTGAAATGTAAGATCTGGATGAGGTATAGCCAAGTATTGGACCATTGGTCTTTGCCATGCACCATAGGTATCATGCACCATTGATAGGTTAGTAGAAGACTTTGGATGTCTCAGGAGGATTCCAAGACCCTCCATTCTGTAGAAGACATTGTCTATGGGGGTCGGTGGAAGGCTGGTTAAACTGTTTGGTTTTCGACCACTACGACCCGGGTTCAATTCCCGCATTGGACACTTTTTTCTGTATAAAAAAAAATGCTCCAATGGCTCCTGATTCTTGCAAAAGTCCAACCCCACCAGCGAGTGCAAGTAACCAAACGGGGCTCTGGCACATTTGTAAGTGCAACGTCGAACTGCTTTTTACATGTGTAGACATGTGGTGCGCTTACAGTAAAGCAGTCACTAACTACCCACCATGATTATCATGGCTTGTACCACGTGTACTAGGGATAAGCAAAAAAAAAAAAAAGACATTGTCTATTAGCAGATATAAGTATTACTTTCAACAAGGACTGTTTTAAGAAATTGTAACTCAATGTAATAAGACAA
>CP092864.1:26798135-26854420 GCA_030710605.1 Cordylochernes scorpioides | reverse complement strand
TTTCGAATATTTCCTCTTTGTGTAACAACACGAGCTGCTAACATAGCATGTTGCCTTTTCGATCATTAGCCTTGAACTTTCATTTTGGATATCAAATGTTTACAGATAAATTGTGAGATTACAATACGTTTTTTTATATAAGCTGATAGGTTGGGGGGAGGGGGTAAAATTTTTATATATGTATTATAAAACCTCCATGTTCACGAGAGAGTACTGATGAAAATGAAAAGTATCCATGCTTTTAAATGATACATTAAAGTACCAAGAGTAATCTTTACCTATTATTTTTTATCACAAATTTATTCCCATTGTTACAAAAGGGAATAGGCGTATTTTATATAGAGTGTTGAAAATTTAATTTATAAAAATATATTATGTGGTGAAAATTCTAGAGGACTAATCCAGCCTTCTATGCCAATTCTTCTTAATTGCCTCATATAAATCAAAATACTTCTATTCCATATCTTTCAAACTAAGCGAATCAATTAAAAGGTTGGTGTTTCTATAATCAGCATAAAATCATGAGAAATGAGTTTTTTTTTAATATAAATTATACTATATAAAAAATATCAATAATTTTTTTAACAAGAAGAGATTCAAGATATATATTTCTAAAATATAATTATCAATAATTTAGAAAAATATATATATAAATATCTATGAAATAAAATAAATTTTAGCTACGCTGCAAGCGCAAGTTTGCTTATTTTGATCCTGAGACGTGGCGTTTTATGAAAATAGATCAGAGCCTTTTAAATAATTGTAAATTAAAATTAATTCAAAATGCTTAGGCACTCCTTTCTCTTTATTTTATTAATTGCATACTTCCATTCCTCACACTCTTTATACTTCCACATAGCTGAAACAGAGCGGAAATGTTTTATAGAAGAAATACCGGATGATACACTAGTAGTAGGTTAGTAAATATACAAACCAAATGAATAATTCTAATTTTATAACTTTATAATGTTTCAGGTAAATACAAGTGCGAGCTTTATGATACAAATACCCAAGGATATATGCCTTCAAGCCCACAAATTGGAATGCATGTTGAAGTGAGGGATCCTGAAGACAAGATAATGCTTTCCAAAGTATATAGTGCAGAAGGACAATTTTCCTTCAACTCAATAACTCCAGGAGAGCACGTGATATGTTTGATGTCCAACTCAACTAAGTGGTTCCGTGGAAGTCAATTGGTAAGTAAATTTTTCACCCTGTTTTATAGTTTCTTTTCATTTGAGAAATTGCTTTTATTTAGCTTGAACACCCATATTGACCATCACCCTCATGTTAAAGGTAAACATTTCTATTTATCTTGATCCAAAACCAAAATATTGGACCCATATAAAAGAACTAGTAATTTAACAGCAGGTTTTAAAGAATTGCCTTTTTTTATTCATCTACCATGAATGTGAAAAGCTTATTTCTGATTAGCTGAAATCATTTGTCAGTTAGAACGACATCATTGCATTATTTTTAGCAAACTCTTCAATATAGTTGTGATTAGTTTGAAAATTATTATTTTGAACATGGCATGGTAATAAATAAAACATATTTTAAAACTATTATAGGATATACTTCAGATGGATTCAGCTCCCACCTTTACTAACCCTAATCTATTGTTAAATAGTTACAAGACATGTTAAAGTTAGCTATGGTTATTTTAGGTTAGATTAATTAACGTCCCACCAGCGAGTGCAAGTAACCAAACGGGGCTCTGGCACATTTGTAAGTGCAAAGTTGAACTGCATTTCACGTGTGTAGACATGTGGTGCACTTACAGTAAAAGCATTCGCCAACTTCTACCCACCAGGATTATCATGGCCTGTACCACGTGTACTGGATATAAGCAAAAAAAAAAAGGTTAATTAAGGCTAGGAAATATGGGAACTGGTCCAGAGATCTCCCAGGGTATACATTTCAAGGATGGAAAGTGTAAAGAAGCGTTCCCAGATTCCCTTGTTTATAGTAAATATCATAGCTGCTCCAAATTGGCAGATAGAATCATTACAGTGGAATCTCTTCATAACAGCTTCCTCTATAACATCAACAGGGTTATAACATCATAAAATCTTGGTCTATAATGATGTAGTTATAATGAGATTGGACTATTTATCATTTGACTTACCCTATTAATTAGTTTTTTATTAATTAGTTGTTTTAATTGATAAATACAGTAGAACCTCCCTGTAAAGGACAACACCTAATTGCTGAGCTAAAGTATCCTTTAGAGAGAGTTGTCCTCTTACTGAAGAGTTGCTAAATTGTAAAAATGGTAATTTTGCAAATGAAAACTTTCTTTTGTAGAGAGGTGTCCTCTCATGGATTTTCTACTGTATCATTATTTTCAAACATAATCCTATTGACGTTATGTGGTGCTGAGTTTGTTGTTGACATAAATATGTTATAATACCTTAAAAAAGTTGGCATTCAGTCAACTGAAATATTGGTAAACAAATTATATTTTGATTCAATATATGAATTTTTTAATTAAAGATCTGATAATGCACAATTTGGATTATAGATTATAAACACAAGGTAATAAGACCAAATCCAAATAAATAAATAGTGTGTAATGTTTCGGTAACAACGCTGTTGTTTGGATTTGGTCTTATTACCTTGTGTTTAATTAAAGATCTATTAATTGATTGCTCTATTTTCAAAAAAATATCTTTTTTTTTTTTAAAGGTTCATTGGTAACATCTACAGAATTGTTTACTGATAATGTTGTATATTACAATGTAATAATACATATTAATCCTAATGTTGATTTTTATATGGTTCATTAACCCCAGTTGTTGTTGTTGTTTTTATATAAAGTACTAGACGGGTGACCCGGGCTTCGCCCCGGGATTGACCTGTGTGCATATCTACCCGAGTGATATATATTTAGATAATATTTTTTTAAATAATTGTTTGTTATTAGCATTATCTATTTGTTTGCATCAGCATAATTTAATCTAATCTTTGATAGAGGGCGCTGTTCGTGAGCTAAGTAGAATAATTTGAATACAGTAAAACCCCTCTATAGTGAACCCCAATGGGACAGAGCTTTTGGTTCACTATAGCCACGGTTTGGCTATTTTTTTTTACTTTTCAAAAATTTTAGACCGTATAATTAAAAAACAGCCATACACACAAGAAGAGGCTGCCTCTTAATAGTGGTCACTTTATTTTAATTCCCTTAATTGACTAATTTCCTTATATTAATACTGAATAATAATAGAAATCATTAGATAATAGGTTCTTCTTATGATTAACATACATGTACCTCTATGTCTAAGTTAAAAATCAAGACAAATCCTAGGCAAAGTTTTATTAAATATATATTCAAAGATTTGAAATGATTTTAAAACATCATTATCAGATTATATAATACAATTTTTACTTGAAAAAATGGCTCTAATACCTTGTTGTTTCAAAGCATTCTTCCAAGCATTGCACCATTCAAATAAAGTTAGTGTTTTTCTTCCATTTCATGTTTCCCCATATTCTTCTAGGTCTATATTTCGTTTTTTTTTTTAACCTGCCATGCAAAACATTGCTGACTTTAAAATCACCATAGTTAATGGCATAAAAATAATTTTTGTTTCATCACGGGACCGTTTATTTGGACTTTTTTTTTTTTAGCCCTAAAACGTACGATCGCGATCGCGGCAAAAGTTGAAGTTGATTCCTCTTTGTAACAATTTTTAATAACTTTATATTTTATCTTTTATAATAGAAAAGTTATATTCTCTTATTTTAATATGTTCTTAACATTTTGCCTATGTTGTTTCACTTTGAAAAGTTCTGAAAATGGCCTTTTTTTTTTTTAATGAAATAATGCTTTTGTTTTTAAAATGCCTTTGTTTTCTTCATTTTGGAAGCCATTTGCATTTTTTATATTTCAAATTTAATGTATGCAAAGATATTCTAATTAATAAAAAGTATAATGCGTAAAAATTTATACAACATACGGCAAAAATAAAGTGCAAAAATCAAACAAACAATGCCGCTAAATTTATTGTTTTGAAATCGCGATCCGCGAGCTTTAAACATGCTTAAAATTTTGTTTTTTAATTTTTTATTTTAATTACAATTCTAAGTTCGTTATAAGCATAGTATTTTTAATAGATTTTATCATTTTGGGACCCGAAATAGGTTCGTTATAGGGGTAGTTCGTTATTCTAAAAATCGCAAAGTTCGTTATAACGATGGTATTTTCAATGGAATGGAATTGGGAATCGGCGTGGGTTCGTTATAAGGGAAGGTTCGTTATATCCAGGGTTCGTTATAGCGGGGTTTTACTGTATATAGTTTTAATAATTGATTTATATATTTTTTAAAATAGCCTATCGTCTTCCCCGTATTTTTTTTACCTATGTATGGAAATGTTGGTTTGAATTAGTGAACTACTGCGAATTTGTATACCGGACATACAAGCAAACAAACATACAAACATTGATTTATATATATATAGATATGACGTGTAAAAGACTATTTATAAGCTTGATTCCATTGTCAAATATTGCTGTTAAAGATTTATTTACACATTCAGAATGTTCACCTCAAAAATGAAAATATAAACTTATTATGTTTCTCTTACTCTTCATTATTTTATATATAAATATACACAGAGTAGAGAAACTCCATTAAAGGACACCTCTCTACAAAAGACAGTTTTCATCTTAAAAATAACCATTTTTACTCATTAGCAACTCTCTGGAAAGAGGACACCTTTCCCTATAGAACACTTTGGCTCTGTAACTAAGTGTTGTCATTTACAGACAGGTAGTTCTACTGTTTATCCAAATATATATCGCGAAATGTGTGGTGTCGCTGGAGACCTGCTGGCGATTCTCCACCAAACTCTACATGGCTGGCAGAGGCGCCATTATTCTTTGTACATAGTATCATGTAAATATCCAAATATATGTTTAAATAATATCTTATTTGAAGAATGTTCCTATATCCAATGTTCACAGCTGATCTATATCTTGTGGATGTTAAGTCAAAGGCTTGCTGGAACATGCATCACTCAAACTACAATGTTGCCTGCAATGTTCTTGGACAAAATGAAAATAAAGTCTAAAACTGTCAAAAAAAAAAGCCATATAGTCTAACCTTGTTAATCGAACCAACAACAATTTGACCATTTTTTCTTAAATTGAATTTCAGCAATGTTGTTTAACTAATGTTGTTGTTTAAATAAAACTTGATCATTAAGTATATAAAAATTTGGCACAACAGGTACCATATTTAGTGATGCATGACTATACTTAGTATTACAATGGGTTGGAGTAAAGCCGGTGTCAACATTGTCAAAGTCCAGCATAATTTTTGCTTTCTTGTGGACAATTTAGGTGTTGCTGGTTTAATAACCAAACTTAAATGTCCATTAGTCGCTGACATAAACAATAAGATATTTTGGAGAGCAGCAACATTCTGCTATTTGTATTAACTTATAAAGGAAGAAAGACATACATGCTTTTTAGAACGCTATTGTTGATCAACATGTGTTTGAAATTTTTTTTAAAAATCAATTTTTTTATATAAAGAATAAATATATTAATAGATTAAATGTATATAAATAGTGGGAATTCTGTTTACTATATTGTATCTTCTAATCAGGAGCGAGCTTGTGAGATCACTGCTGAGGAATAGGTTTCAAATGGTTTTTTGAAAACTCTTCATTAATAAACTCCTGTTTAATAAAAATATAGTTAAACTTTGATAAGGCACAATTTGGATTATAGATTATAAACACCAGGTAATAAGACCAAATCCAAATAAATAAATAGTGTGTGACCTTTTGGTAACAGTGTTATTACCATCTTCAGACAAAAGTACTGAATGAGAAATTTTACAACAGCATGTTTTAAATAGTTACTGTTTTCAAGTGTATAAACAAGATAGCAGATAAGACAACACTGCTACCGAAATGTCACACACTTTATTTATTTGGATTTGGTCTTATTACCTTGTGTTTATAGTTAAACTCTATTATAAGATCATCCGGGTCCAAGATTTTATGCTGCTATGACATTGGTATAATTCCAGTTAAATCTTGACGACCTTAGAGAAATAGGTATTTTAGAATAAAGTTATATAAAAAGGAGGCTGGTATAACAATGTTCAACTGTGAAAAAAGGCACCTCCTTATTATGCAACTGAAAGTTGCTGATGGCCTGCACCATCTATCGGAATAAATATCAACTATTCTCGTTGATTTCTAATTATTCCAGAATTGGCCAAATACCCATTCTTGATTAATCAAGAAAAGCTAACCATGGACTTATTGATTAATCAAGAATGGGTATTTGGCCAAGTCTGGAATAATTAAAAGTCAACAAGAATAGTTGATATTTATTCAGATACTAGCCGAATGACCCTGGCAACGCCCGTGTTTTACCCGATTGAATGTTTTGATTCAAATACTATTTGTTACAATTATAAATTGGCGCCTTAAATAAATGCATATGTTGGTTAATAACTATAGCCTATGTGCTTTATCTGTCTATGTACTGTTGGCTTCCGTAGGCGTCTCTTACTGGGAAAAAGAAAGAGAGGATTCCATTTGGTTATTAACTAATATATGCATTTATTTAAGGAGCGACCCGCTCCAACACAATAGTTACAAAAACAACAAAGCGAGTGGGGGGGGGGCAAAGGTGGCGTGATCGTAGCCAACCAATAGGAGGGCGCCATTCCAAAAAAAAAGCAAACGGTGACAGAGATGAAAAAGAATTGATGACGCTCGTAACAGTATATAGAATATGGCCCAAGCCATCAGCAACTTTCAGTTGCACAATAAGGAGATGCCTTTTTTCATAATTTATGCAACTTATCCCAGTACAATATCACATTTGTACTATTTTTTCACAATGTTCAACTGGTTATATATCAATTTGGGAAATCTCTCTCCAAATTGTGCACTGCCATGTCAGTGACACCTGAGTGAAGGTTCAATATTGCACAAAGGTGAATGGGAACACCAGCAAAAGGGTGATTTGTCATCTAAATAGTGTTTTATGATGGTCCGCAGTAACACAGAAAAGGATGAGTGGTACCTGCCCATAGTTGTGCCACATATTGGCTTCTCTGTTAGATAACAGGTGTTTGCTTGGCACATCACGGGATGATGACATACAGTAAGAACTCTCTCGCACCAGAACCAAAGTGTCCTTTAGAGAGAGGTGTCCTTTTACCAGTGTAAGTAGCTAAGTAGTGAAAATGGTAATTTTGGTGATTAAAAAACTGACCTTTGTAGAGAGGTGTCCTCCAGAGAGTGTTCTTTCATGTAGGTTCTACTCTTATAGACAACCCCAAGCCTTATTGAAGTTTCATATCTTAATTATTATATATTTCAATATGTGGTTTCTGTAACCTCGCAATAACAATCTTCTTTATAACAGCATCTTGTTTATAACATATCCAAAGTCTCGTTTATTTTAGAAAAGGAAGAAAAAGCAACAAGGGCTAGATTGTAATTTATAAAAATTGAAGCAGCAAAGGAAAAAGAAGTATAAAAATTGATAGTGTCGTGATAGATGTATGTAAATATAGCTCAGAAAAAGTACAGTGTTGGATTTGAAAGGAACTTTAATGGAAACCAATAGAAGCTCCTCATCAAAACTGCATGTTCTTCACAACTCATCCGGAACACTGTAACCGAAACTTCACATGCTTTTTAAACACAAGGTAATAAGACCAAATACAAATAAATAAAATAGATTTTTAATTAAATTTGGATTTGATCTTATTACCTTGTGTTTATAATTTATAATCCAAATTGTGCCTTATCACACACTTTTTATTTATTTGGTTTTTCTCTTATTACCTTGTGTTCCTAAATCTATAATCCAAATTGTGTGCCTTATCAATTCATTGGACACTTTTTCTAAAGAAAAACAATTGTTTCAATAGTCCCTGAAGGTAACATTGCTGCTACAAATTCATTACACTTTGTTGGGTTATTTCATGGGGGTCGGTGGAAGGATGGTATAAAGCGTTGGTTTACAACCGCTATGACCGCGCGCGCATTGGGCACTTTTTTCTGATTAAAAAAAAAAAAATGCTCCAATGTCCCCCTATTCTCGCAAAAGACCAACCCCACCAGCGAGTGCAAGTAACCAAATGGGGCTCTGGCATATTTATTTGTAAGTGCAAAGTCGAACTGCTTTTCACGTGTGTAGACATGTGGTGCACTTACAGTAAAAGCAGTCGCCTTCTACCCACCATGATTATCACGGCCTGCACCACATGTACTAGGGATAAGCCAAAAAAAAAAAGGTTATTTCATGTGCCATATTAGAATAGAAGTCTGTGTATCATTAGTTTTGGTGAAGAGAATGTGCCAGAGGCACTGATATGAGAATGATACCAGGTTGAACAAGACTGCAGCCAATTATAACTGGCCAGGTGTTAGCCAGATTTACCATGGCACTGGGAGAGTCATGGGTTATCTGTTCTCCACTCCTGTGTTCTCCCAGTGGGAGAAACTGTTACCGAGACTTCACAGACTTTTTATTTATTTGAATTTTGTCTTATTATCCTGTGTTTCTAAATCTATAATCCAAATTGTACCTTATCAATTCATTGGACACTTTTTCTAAAGAAAAAATTGTTTCAATGGTTCCTGAAGGTAACATTGCTGCTACAAAATCACTATATCTTGTTGGGTTACTAAAATTTAATAAGACCTAATCCAAATAAATTAATAGTGTTTTTTTGGATTAGGTCTTATTTTATTGTAGTTCTATTCTATAATCCGAATTGTCCTAATCCATTTATTCTTTTGTCTGATGATGGTAACAATGCTGTTACCGAAATGTCACTAACTATTAATTTATTTGAATTAGTAGTATATTTGTAGTTCTAATCTATAATCCAAATTGGGGGTTGGTGGAAGGATGGTCTAAACTGTTTTTTAACTGCTATGTCTCGGGTTCGATTCCTGCATTGGGAACTTTTTTCTGATAAAAAATGTTCCATTGGCCCCCGATTCTTGCAAAAGTCCAACCCCACCAGCGAGTGCAAGTAACTAAATGGGGCTCTGGCATATTTGTAAGGGTAAAGTTGATAATCCAAATTGTGCTTTATCATATTGTTGGGTTAGTTTATGTGCCATATTAGAAGTCTGTGTATCATTAGTTTGGTTGAAGATAATGTTCCTGTTAAGAAAGATGTGAGAGAGAATGTTGTGGGCTCACATTGGGATGTGTGGCAGAGAGTCCACCTGGACATCCAGGTTGGAGAGCATGCCGTGGACTATGGGAACGTAGCCCAGAAGGAGAAGCTCACTGAACTCCAGCTGCGGGTCCGCCAACTCCTGGACCAAGTGGAGGACATCACCAAGGAGCAGAACTACCAGCGGGTGAGCCACCACTCCGCTATTACGTATTTAGAAAAAAATACATGAACCAATGATTTATTCAACTCCCGATGTTTCAGTGAACTGGTTCATTGGTTGATGTGGCTATGTTTTTCCTGAATCAACTTCCAACCAATCTTTGGAACTACTTGTATTTAGTGTGACATGACCCTTCTCAAACACCTTGCATCTTCATCCACTCAATTTAAAATGTGCTAAGTGTTGTGTTGTGCCCGTTGTTTTGTCAATAATCCACTCTGAGTCGTCGGAGCACCCTTGGTACCGGTTTTATTTATAACCAGTGCCGGAACATAAGGAGAACACCACATACAGCCAGACGCGGAGATACTCCCGCTCGCAACCAAAACCAAACCGCCGGGTTCCAGTCTAGGCCGGTTTCCGCCGCCAGGCGCAAAGTGGCGTGAGGATTCTCGCCTGAACCCTCAACACTAAGTATTTCTGAAACTTTGGTTTAATCAATTCTCGCCTTTACAATACCTCTCAGTTTTTCCATTTCAGAGGAATAAAATGTAATTGTCAGATTGTTCTTCTCCATCCAAGAGCTAAGACATTTTGCTTTCTAAATGCGCTTCTACTTTTGTATCTTGAAGTTTTTACTGTTTTTCTTCTATTTGTTCTTGAACAGTCCTTTTTCTACTGAGCATTATGATTTCCAGATTGTGTAATCTTTCATTTTAGAAAAATGTTCCATCAATTATAGATTTAGATGAAGGCCAGTCTTTCTTTACACCTAGAATAGTTTCTTGCACCGTTGGTAGAAGTTCTAGCAAGAACTATGTTTATGCTAAATGATGCCTGAGGATGGATAAGACTTTCATCAGTTTCTTTACCAAAATATGGGATAAAAGAATTAACATATCTGATCGTAGCACCCAGCAAGTATGTAAATGTGGAATGCCCATTTATTTGATTTCTGTAGGTTGTAAGTTTTGTAACTAATGCCTACTAGAAACCCCTCAGTAGATTCCTCAATGGAATACACACACACAAAAGCCTTTATTAAGACACACAGGTCTTACAGGGGATTCTCCTTGGGGTTACAAAACGGAGAAAGTGGGAAATAAAAATGGTGAAAGAATATATACATATGGTAAATATATACAGATTATAAGAAAGAATAAAGAAATAAGAAGAATTTTAAAAAATAAATAAATAAAATTTAAAAAAAATTTGGAAATATGGATGGGAGAAGTGGAGAGCGAAAAGAGGAAAGAAAGCAGGTATTTACATATGGAACAAGTCAATTTAAGTTCTTCTGCTCACATAGCACAAGTGGACCATTCCTCAATGGAATATTCTGTGGCATAAGAAAGGTAGAACAAGTACAGTGAAACCACCCTAAAATAACTTGGGGATACAGTGAACCTTCTATTATCTAACAAACCTAAGGTACAGTCTGACCTCATTAATCCGACTAATGATAATTTGATCATTTTTTCATGTCCCGGCACCTCCAGCCTATCAAATAACTAACATTAATTCAACACCATCAATAATTCTGCCATTTTTTAAAATCAAATTTTGACAACATTAGATAACTGTTGTTTAAATTCGATTTGATGGTTAAAAATACAGTATTTCAGCACGTGGTGGAACTACGGCTGTAGTTAGCTCATGCGCATCATGCTTAGAAGTGTTACAATGTGGCATTGCAAATGCAGCATCAACATCCCCCATAAAGTAAGTCACACACACGGTCTTTGTTTGTGGATGATTTAGGTGCAGTTTATTTGATAACCTAAGTGGCCGTTACTCACCGACATAAACAATGTGGTGTCCTTGAGGGTAACGTTCTGCTAGTTGAAATAATAAACAAAGGAGGAATGATATATGCGTACCTTTTGATGATTAATCAACTAGAAATTTGGCTACATGAACTCAGTAGGAATTTGGTTTAAATATATAAGGATTAAAAGATTACATGAGGAGCTTCTTTTTTAGATTTATTGCGAGCTTTTGAACCTTCCGGTTCTTCGACGGGCATGGATAGCATGGATATTAGTTAGTATATCCATGCTATCCATGCCCGTCGAAGAACCGGAAGGTTCGAAAGCTCGCAATAAATCTAAAAAAGAAGCTCCTCATGTAATCTTTTAATCCTTATATATTTAAATCAACTAGAATGCACACTGAATACAGCTCTAGCCTAAAAGAAAGCAACTATAAAGGATTTATTTAAAATATCATGTATATATTTTTTAAAAGAAAATATTTAGCTTTTTCTTTATTTTCAAATTTTTTTCACTTTTATATAAGATTTGCATTTTTTTTTTTTTTGTGTGTGTGTGTGCGTATTTTTGCAAGTCTAAATTGAATGAAATTGAAAAAAAGCAAAGTGTGGTATATCAATTATTATTGTTGTATATGTTAGCACATTCCCTTTTCAAAATGTTTTTATATCTGGCTAGTTCAAACTAGACTTGGTGAAATTTCCCAATAAACAGGCCTCTGAGGCAACAAAAGACTTTTTTTAGTGGCACTTTAAAACCAGCTGGCATGACAGAGGCTCAAAACAAGAAAAAAAAAACTTTTTTTAAAGACACTTGTTAAAAGTGCAATTATGCTAATCAAATTATCAGAAGAATGTAACATCTTTCCCCAATATTTTTATCCTTTGCCTTGAAAATATTCAGCATTAATGTATGGAAATTGAAAAAAAAGTGACAATATACAGTAAAACCCCTCTATAGTGAACCCCAATGGGACAGAGCTTTTGGTTCACTATAGCCACGGTTCACTATAGCCACGGTTTGGCCATTTTTTTTTTACTTTTCTAAATTTTTAGACCGTATAATTAAAAAACAGCCATACAAACAGGAAAAGGCAGCCACTTAATAATGGTCACTTTGTTTTAATTCCCTAAATTGACCTATTTCTTTACAGTAATGCTGAATATCAAAAGAAGTCATTTGATAATAGGTTCTTCTTATCATTAGCATATATGTTTATATATAAACCTATGTATTATTTAAAAATTATGCCAAATCCCCTAGGCAAAACATTATTAATTATATATTTGAAAGGTATGAGTATTTTAGAACATCTTTCTCAAATAATATAATACTAAATTTGTTTGAAAAAATGCCTCTAATGCCTTGTTGTTTGAAAGTGAAAAGTAAAATTAGAAAATCAGAATTGTCTTAAAATATTGTTATTTCCATCAAAGAAATAAAGCTCTGTGTATTCTGAATCAATTGAGGATGAATCAAAAGTATCCCATTCAGAAAAATCTGACGCAAAACATGTTGATAGGATAGCGCGATCGGTAAAATTGCGAATAAAAAACGCCAATTTGCAAACACCAAATCGGTAGTGGGAATCGCCGTGGGTTCGTTATAAGGGAAGGTTCGCTATATCCACGGTTCGTATTAGCGGGGTTTTACTGTATTATATTAACAGATGGCCTTTTTTCTCTTTATGTGCATGCCTGTCCTTTAAATACATAAGTTGAAAAGTACCTAACCACCCCATGGCTATAGTGTACTGAAAGTTCTGTTCTATTGATATTCACTATAGCAAGGTTTTATTGTCGAGTTGGGGAAATCTAGAAAAAACACCTGTGCAATGTTTCACAGGTGCTCCACTGAAGTAATCTGTCACCATTGAAATCTGGCCCATGTTTCTAATAAGTCCTAGAAAAGCCAAATTTCAATCTTATTTTAATTTTTTTTTCTTCTTCTATATATATATAATTAAAAAGGCATATATTGGTAAATATAAATGATATTTTGATCCAATATATCCTTTTTAATTAAATATTTATTTATGGATTACTCTATTTTCAAAAATATATAGGGATCAGCTTCTTCTCTGAATCTCCTATCCATCAGAAATGATACAAAGAATCATAAAAATGTGGGGAATGGAAGCAATCATGGTGGTAATTAGAGGTGATAAATGCTAGTACTCACTCCTGCAATAAGGAAGCTCTCAGTCAGTACTTCTGGCTGATTTCTCTACAGCAGCCACCAACTTCCTTTTCTTGGACTTTATTGATGTCCGAAATATGTCTTCTATACTTCTGGATGTCACTACAGAACTTGTAAGACCTCCAGAGCAACACTTGTATGATTTGAACCTATGCAAACTTAGTGCTATTGAATCATCTCATTTATTTATTGTTTCAATACAAGAAAATAAGACTTAATCCAATGAAGTAGAGGAGAGCTACAGATCCCGAACTCTTTAAAATAGAATCTTCAAGTGATGGTTTAGCATCAACATTGATATTTACTTTAGAATTTATTTTCTTCAGCTCATTGGATTAGGTCTTCTTTTCTTGTATTTTAATCTATAATCCAAATTGTGCTTTATCATTTGATCTTGTTTCATCATATATCCTGAAGGATTTACAAATTGTAGGGAAAAATTGAAGGAAGACCTGCAATGAGCTGGCTAGAAGAGAATCATGAAAGCTACCATAAGGTCAATAGATGAGCTTGTATGTGATGGTCACTAACAGATCAAATTGGCGAACATTGGTCCATATAATCACCAAAAGTCAAACTCAACTTTGATGGACGCTCTGACAACATAGAAAATAAGATGATAAAAAGTTAATAATGTTGTTGTTTCTTATTCCCCTTGTACAAAGATGACACAAATTTCATGAGTCCATGCTTCTCGAGGTAGTTAACAATGTATTTCTTTAATGTGTGTGTGAAAGCTAGATTTTGGACATGTGTTATCCTTTCACAGGCCAAAGTAAAATGCCCTGTGCTGCAAAAAAAAAAGAATTATTTATCTAAATACTGTAATTAAAGCAGCAATAGACTGGTGGCAATCTGGAGGAAACGAGCTACAAGAACAATTGAATTAACATATTCATGAATTTTATTATATGAAAAAAATGAAATAAAAAAACAAAACTATTCCTAATCAGAGCAATTATCTGCAACTATCTAGCCGATTACTAACCTCTTTATTGTAGAGAAGATCCGCTTCTGTTTTCCTTCTGAGCTTGATTCTTTGTCATCCAGGCACTCCAATCTAATTCTTAAACTCCTTTTCAGAAGCTCTGAAAGGAAGTGGGATTAGTTTTCTTCCCTTTGGCTTCCTGTAAACTAATCAACCCTTATAAACTAAACAATCCGTTGCCGGCCCATCCTTCTGTATTTTTTATACCATTCTTGCGCAATGTCTCACCTTATTGGCTCTTTTCAGTAAATGATAATATGAAGTAAACGAAAAAATTGTGCAACAAATTTTAAAATAAAAATACAACCTTTCGCAATGAGTTTCTTTTATTCAGAAAGGTTGTATTTTTATTTTAAAATGATAATATACAAATGAAATAGTTCTTGAAAATAAAGATACTTCCTTCGGCCAGTAAATCTTTTTCTTACCTTGACTTTTAGACAAAAATCTTTTGTCCTCGTCAGGAGCAAACAAAAAATAAAACATTTGGCAAAGCATTAGAATAATGTTGAAACGTCGAGGTAATAAAAAGATTTACTGGCTGAAGTATCTTTATTTTCAAGAACTATGAATGCTGGCCTGGCAGCTTCTATCTTTACGACAAATGAAATAGTTTTAACAAACTCCATTGACCTGTTGTTTTACCAATATTTTCTGATGTGGAGATGACTTCTGGAATATGAAGTGTAAATGGCTAAGAGGTTGGTTAAGGAGGTTACATTGACAGAGTGGGGGGTCGGTGGAAGGTTGGTTAAACCGTTTGGTTTTCGACCACTACGACCCAGGTTCGATTCCCGCATTGGCACTTTTTCTGTTTAAAAAAAAAATGCTCCAATGGCCCCCGATTCTTGCAAAAGTCCAACCCCACCAGCGAGTGCAAGTAACCAAACGGGGCTCTGGCACATTTGTAAGTGCAAAGTCGAACTGCTTTTCACATGTGTAGACATGTGAAGCACTTACAATAAAAGCAGTCGCCTACTTCTACCCACCATGATTACCATGGCCTGTACCACGTGTACTAGGGATAAGCAAAAAAAAAAAAACATTGACAGAGTGTAATTTGAATATAATTCTACTGTCCTATAAGCTTATGTCCATAGTCTTCTTGAAAACCATTTCTGAGATTCCACCCTTCAGTGCTGCGTATATAAGCAGAATCGTCCAATACAGTATTAGAGCTCTGAGAAGCGGTCTGGTGGATTAAATTGGCGAAACCACTAGGAGGGTTCACCACTGATGAGCCAAGCCCTCCCAATATATTTTTTCATCGCAGTGAGAACAGTAGACGTTTGTATTATGTATAAAAAGAAACATTCGTGCTTTTAAATCCTTTTATTTTATATGTATAGATGGCGCGTTATTGCTTTGTGTTAATTGACAAGAGTGGTGTGGCAGTTCCGTGAGGAGAGGTTCCGGCAGACCAGCGAGAGTACCAACCAGAGAGTCCTGTGGTGGTCCGTAATCCAAACCCTCATTCTGGTGTGTATGGGATTCCTGCAGATGAGACACCTCAAGTCCTTCTTCCAGGCCAAGAAACTTGTTTGAGATCTCAATACACTCCTTTGTTTTGTTTCTTGTCTCCGCACCTTCTTTTTTTAATTAATTCCTTCCCTCCACCCCCCTTTTTTTTTATTTTTTTAAATATTTTTCTCTCCCCCCCAGTTTTATTACCAGCCACATTGAGAGGAATTGTACACAGAATACCTTGTTATTATTACATTGATATCTTTAATACAGTACTTAGAGGCTGTTTTTGTTTAATGCTACAAATTTGGTTTCTCAATGTTTGAAGCTAGTAGAGCTTGATATAGGTTCTCTATACTACATCCTATTATGATCTATTTCCACTGTGCTATGTCCATTGTCATCATTTTATACTCTGGTAGTTTCCATACTATGTAAACACAATTTTTTTACAAGATAATCTTTCTCATCTTATATAAAAGATACTTTGATTTTTCTCCGGTTAATACACAGCAATGTTTCGAAACATCAATCAAATTCTATTCTTTTTCTGATACAGTACGGTTTTTGAATTAACAGTTAGAAATATTTGAAACGAAGGCGATAAAAACGTGATTTTCTTTTAATGGTAAAATACAAGCTTTCAGGAAGGGCATTCTTGCCTGAAAGCTTGTATTTTACCATTAGAAGAAAATCACCATGTTTTTATCGCCTTCATTTCAAATATTATTGCGTGGCCACGTCATGTCTGATTCTAGTTAGAAATATGGAGAGGCAATAAGAACCCTAACCAAATAAGTAAATTTTGTGTGACATTTTGTGGTAACAGCGCTGTTATTATTATTTTTTTTATTATCCCTTGTGTTATTTCACAATGTCATGGAAACTACATGTATCTTGTTTAGCGCTTTTACCGAAACGTCACACATAATTTATTTATATGTGGTCTTGTTACCTGATATCTTTTTTATGGTTTTACCTTAATTTAGGTAAGTCCTCACTACTCATTTGTTACCTTTATCAAATAGGGAATATGGTTTGAGATTTCCAGACCTCTCTATTTACATATTTCCTTAATGAAGGTAACAAAAGAGAGCCGTGCTGAAATGTTATAGAGATTGAAACTACTTTATTTCAATGTCCATATAAGATTATATAAGGTTAAATACAGTATAAGTATGATTATATAATGATAAATATATGAATAAATAGATAAAAATATAAAATACACCTATCCCCCAATTTACACAGTAGATACGTTCCTGAGAAAAACGTGTAAATCGGGGGATAGGTATACACAGAAATAAAAATAAAATGCATTGACAATATGTAGTCAGCACATAAGCTCGGGATTCCTCGTGAGATGTGTACACAGCGCATGTGTTCAATCACAGTAGTATTTAGTATAGTGTGATAAAAAAACAAAAAACTTATTTGGAAAACCGTGTAAAAGCGAAAATGTGTAAAAAAAGTACCGTGTAAATCGGGGGATAGGTGTAATTGATAAATATACATATAAAAATATATACAAGGTCTTCATTGGTGGCGCCCACCGTAGGAAAAACTCCGCCACCTATGGTTATAGAGAATACAGCAATAAAGAATTTGATTGATGTGTGATACTACCCCCCCTCTCTCTCTCTCTCTCTCTATAAAACCATCAACTGGTAAATGGTTTCCACAATCGTATTGTTGTTACAATTCTACTGGTAGTAAATATGTGTTTTTATCAGAGCAGCCTTCTACTTTATCTTACCTATATACCTTATCTCTTACCTTTATCTACCATATTAACTACAAGAAAAATAAGACCTAATCCTAATAAATTAATTGTATGTGACGTCTCTGTAACAACGTTGTGACCATCATCAGAAAAAAATAAAATGAAAAATATGAATGAAAATTATTTTCTTTTGTCTGATGATGGTAATAACGCTGTTAACGAAATATCACACACTATTTATTTAGATTAGGTCTTATTTTCTTGTAACTATAATCCAAATTATGATTTATTAACAGTAAGAGGTGTGTTTGAATTGAACAAAAAAAATATTGCGCTTTGTTTCATTTCTTGCATAATGAATGTTTGTGGAGGGGCGAAAACTGGAACTTTAAAAAAAAAAAAATGTCCATGAATAAAAAAACTACAACCACAGAGTATGCTGTATTAAAAGTGATATGCTATAATAGCAAGGAATTTTACCACTTTTCTTAAACAGACTATTAATCCTTTTCTTTTTTATTACAAAGACTTTCTTAAGTGATACTTTGTTTTTTGGCTTTTCTTTTGTGTTTAGTTACAGAAAAAAAAAATTATATATATATTTGTGGATGTAAATATACTTCAGTGTGTCCTCTCTTTTTTTTTTTTTGTCCATAATTTATTATTTGGAAATAAAAGAAGTATAAAATTTGCATATATATTGATTTATTTGATATAAGTTGCATATTGTGGTAAAAAAAAGTTATTTGAAAATAAAGTTTATATTACTCTTTTTTTTTTACGAATGTGTTTTTTTAATTTCTACTTGTACAGTAGAACCTCTCTTTTTACAAATGTGTGTTTTTTTATTTCTATTTGTACAGTAGAACTACCTCCTTGTAAAGGACAACACCTAATTGCAGAGTCCAAAGTGTCCTTTAGGGAGAGGTGTCCTTTTACCGGATATTTGCTAAATAGTAAAAATGGTAATTTTGCAAATGAAAATTGTCCTTTATAGAGAGGTGTCTGCTAGCGGGGTGTCCACTAAAGGGAGGTTCTACTGTGTTACAAGTAGTTTAAAAAGAAATATAGGAAATCAGTTTAAAAAAATATCATTAAAAATTATGGATATCATCAACCTAATTCTATTCTATTGAAATGTACTATAGTTTTATAAATATCTGATCTCATGGAATGGGGTGTAGCTTTCATTGATAATGGTACCATGATCCAGGCACACTATGGTCAAAGTCTGACTTTGCCTGTAATTTGAGGCCGTTCCTAACATGGAAGCAGACATCTTTGTTGCCGACGTGTAATCTTTACATAAGAGAATAAGAAACAACAACATAGTTTTAAATAATAAAATACCCATATAACATACCTAATTTTAAAACCCAAAATAAATCAATCCAAATTTAACCTTATCACTATCTGGCTAGTTTGAGCTAGGCTTGGTTCCAACAAATTGTAATGTGATATATTTATGATAAGGCACAATTTGGATTATAAATTATAAACACAAAGTAATAAGACTAAATCCAAATAAATAAATAGTGTGTGACATTTCGGTAACAATGTTGTTACCATCTTCAGACAAAAATAACTGAATGTAAAAATATATCACAGCATGTTTTAAATAGTTATCAGGTGTGTAAACAAGATAAGCAGATAAGAAGAAAAATATATAATAGTTTATTTGGTCTTGTGTTTGTGATGTATTTAGTTTCCTGGTTTTTGTACTCTAGATTTTGAATCAACTCTTCTTATAAAAGAAAATAAGACCTAATCCAAATAATTTATTAGTGTGTGACGTTTCGGCAACAACATTGTCACCATCATCAGACAAAATTTTATTATTTTGTCTGATGATGGTGACAATGTTGTTGCCGAAACGTCACACACTAATAAATTATTAGGATTAGGTCTTATTTTCTTTTATTATAATCTATTATCCAAACTGTGCTTTATCAACTCTTCTTATATTTAAGATGCATTAGCGCGCCCTCTGTTATCAAAATATGAAATTATTATAGACGCGTATGATTCTTTTCAAAATAAAACAATTTCTACTGCCCTTACTGCAATGGAAAAATTAATGGGAGGGTCTGGCTCATCAGATTAAACTGGCAAAACCGCTGGGAGGGTTCACCACTGATGAGCCAGGCCCTCCCATTAATTTTTCCATTCCAGTAAGGGCAGTAGAAATTGTTTTATTTTGAAAAGAATCATACGCCTTTATAATAGTTTCGTATTTTCTTATATTTGTTTCTTTGCTATGAGAATAATACTTTGATTCAAAATGTTGCAAAAACCAATTATTCAAAAATTATGAAAAAAATAAAAATTGCATGAAACCATGTAACTCTTATTTCTAAATATATCAACAAACACAAGAATACCCAATTGCCAAAAAGAGCAGGTTTAATTTGTAAAGTGAAATGTGAAAAGTATAACAAATGTTATGTAGGAAAAACATCCAGAACCTTTAAAGAAAGAATGGAAAACCATGAATATGCTCTGAATGGGATAAAATTGAGAATTCTGCACTTGTAGAACATGGAAAAATCATAGGGCATAATAATTTCAATATCTAAAAGAAACAAAAATTCTAGATTATAAGAAAATTATTTTAAAAGACAATTTATAAAGAAGTATTTTTTAATCAAAAGAAATGTGCTAGAATTAACAGAATGGAAGAAAGAGGAAAAATGTTATTTACAGATGTGCTTTTAATTATATGAAAAATATAATGTTACCGAAACATCACACACTATTTATTTATTTGGATTTGGTCTTATTACCTTGTGTTTAGTTTTTTTAGGGTTTTCTCTTATAAATTATTTATTTTTCTTCATATCAGTTATCTTGTTTGCACACTTGATAACAGTAAGTATTTAAAACATGCTGTGAAATTTTTCCTCCTTTAGTACTTTTGTCTGAAGATGGTAACAACATTGTTCTTAAAATGTTGCACACTATTTAGAGTTGGTCTTATTACTCTGTGTTTCTAATCTATAATTCGAATAGTGCCTTTATATAATATACAGTAGCGGACCCTGTAAAGGACATCTAATTGCAGAACCAAGGTGTCCTTTAGGGAAAGGTGTCCTCTTACTAGAGAGTTGCTAAATAGTAAAAATGGTAATTTTGCAAATAAAAAGTGTTCTTTGTAGAGAGGTGTCCGCTAAAGGGAGGTTCTACTGTATATGAAAAATGCTTTTTCAAGCTCTAGCCTAGGTTGTTATCTTTACATCATTCCATGCTGAAGCTACAAGGTAAATGGCCACAAGAATAGGGTGCTCTTTCCAAAGGGTTTTTCACCGAATACAAGAAAATACAGTCACTCCACATCCAGTATTTCTTTAGATATTGATTTTGACAACTTTATTTATTTAATATAATGTACCATCTATATATGGGAAATGAAAGCATTAATGCACAAATGTTTCTTTTGGGCATTTTTCATTGCAGTAAGGGCAGTAGAAGTTGGTTTTTTTGCGCAAAAGAAATATTCATGCTCTCATCTACTACCTTTATATATTTTGATTGTCTCTTTGTATGACATTTTTTGTAAATTTTGATTGTTTTTTCTTAAAATATCCATTATGTTTTACAAGAGTGTGAAATAAGATTCTTAAATACAATGCAAAAATTATAAGACACAATTTGGATTATAGATAATAAACCCAAAGTAATAAGAACAAACCCAAATGAATTACCTTGTGTTTACGATGCAAAAATATTGTGATGTTGAAATGAAAGTAGACAAACATGTGGATGGTAAGTCAATTTTTTTATAAAAACTATTATTAACTTATTAACATCTTATTTTTATTCATTTATTTAGTTATAACCCAAGTTCCTGGAACATACAGATCCTGTCCTTCTAACTTCTTGGTTTTAGTTACAATGTCTGTGGAAGTCTAATTGATGAAGCCAGGCAGTTTTATTTCTTGGGAGATTTTCTAGGGATGCTGTACTTAGGCTGGTGATCCCTAGGAAATTGGCCATCAGGAATCTTTGGTATTAGAAGGTTGGGCAGGTGAAGATGAGCTGGTCCACAATTTGGTCTTCATCTTGGCAATGGGGCAAGTTGGATCTTCTTTCAATAACCTTTGCAAAGTTTGCTTGAATGTAACCATGGCCAGTCAGGATTGTTGTTGAGGTAAATTCATGTTTAATGTGTTGAAGCATTGAGTAGAGTTGTTTGGTATAAGAATAATACTTTGATTTAAAGCCTAAAGTGCAATTACCAGGAAACCAAATACATCACATTGCCATTTATAAACTATTTGCAAAAAAATTTCCAATAAATTCAAAAGTATATATATGATAATTTAAACCAACAACCCTATATTAATACTTATAACAAGATTGTTATGTTGTATATAGAAACAAATCTATAAATAATTATACGCATAATTGACATGTGTCCTTGCATCACCATATGTAATGTACTGAGGATGAATAAATAAAACTATATAATAGATTAAAAGCTGAGTTAAGAGCAAGTAAATCACAAAGTAACTTCTAAAAATAAAATGGTAGCCGACAGGTAGGCGCCAGTGTCCGGTGGCCAGCGACACGTGTGACACGTGCATGACCCAATTCTCGTAGTATAAAAAGGCCCGGTTAGCAACAGTCAGTCAGTCTTTCGGTCAGCGTCACCCCTTGCCGGTTGTCTCCAAGGACCAACTCATCGACCATGTAAAACAGTAAGAAATCTACTATCTCCATCTTGCTCTTGGCTCGACTTTTTATCTGTTCTTGGAACTTTCCTTCTACAACTGTGTCGCTTCGTTTTTTGTGTGTGGGCATTCCCCAGTTTTCCACTCTGCCTCGACCACGACTGCCTGTACCCTGTGAGAACTGTTAAAGATCCTACAAGGTGCAGAGAGGTACTGGAAAACTCTCCACGCCCTGACTGTCCCTCGCGGTTACTATAGGTTTGACCCTCGATTGCATCACCTTATTACAGAGAGTCGACGAGGTACTACAAGAGTCAACCAGAACTTCAACATCTTATTACATATATATTTTTTAATTTTATGGAAACCATGTAATCCTATTTCTCAATACACAACAAACACAAGAAATAATAACAAGACTCAGAATGAAACAGGAATGACAATACATCCAGATGACACAAGAACCTATAGGACATGCAACAACTGTCCTGGTGTGGAAATAACACCTACCCACATATTCTCATGTCCAGCAATAGCCGCAGCCTTGCAGAAAATTACATGGACCCAGAACAGCAGCTTTATACACCCAAGAGAAAGGACATTGCGACTGCTGTGATGGAGATGCATGGAGACATCTCTTTGGACACAACAACAACAAACACAAGTACACCCAATTATCAAAAAGAGCAGTTTTAATTTATGAAGAGAAATGTGAAAAGTGTGACCAATGTTAAGTAGTAAAAAACAGCCAGAACTTTAAAAGAAAGAATGAAAAACAATGAATATGCTCTAAAATGGATAAAATTATGCAAATTTTGAAGATAGAAAAAACCTGGACGTAATAATTTCAATCTAAATGAAACAAAGATTTATGAGAAAAATTATTTTAAAAGGCAATTGTCTCGACCTGGGCTGGAGGAGGTGTTTCACCTAAAGGCAACAACCCGCTGTACCTCACTCCACCGTATCTAGAGGACTGTATAGTTGTTCTGTTTGAGGGAAGATCCGAACTGCCGGCGACCTAGGGATAAGGGAGGCTGTGTTCTCTGGAGGATGCGGTACTTGGCCCACGGGAGTACCAACTCAGAAGGATGAGGCCGACACGAATAATTGGTGACTCACTACTTTTTTTTTTTTTATTTCATCTCAATTTACAGGTGTTACATTCGAGCACAGCTCGCGAGTCACCTTGTCCAGATTATTTACACATGGCGAGTTGTAATGCTGGAGTGGCCCCCCGTACCTTACAGGAGGGCAGTTGTTGGGTGTTTGGCTGTCAGCTAGCCATTGGGTCCAGGTCGTCGGATTCGGTGGCTGAGGTCACCTTGATTTTGAACAATTTCTTGTATAGTTGGATTTGATGATTTTTGAAATTGCGAGAATAGTCTTGTCGCAGAGTCTTGATAAATCTCTTCTATATTAGGCTGGTTGAGATCTTCTTTGAGAATTTTGTTTGAAAGATTGAATGGGGCTCCTATAGTGGTTCGTAAGCAAATCCTTATGAAGGCATCTATTCTTTTTTTATCCGTAGGTGTGATATATTTGCCCCAGACTGGTAGTGCGTACGTGATGATGGGTAGAATACAGGTTTTGTACAACGTGAATTTATGCTTTGTTGTTAAATTACTTTTAAAATTAAGCAGGCTTGATCGAGATATTTTGGCTATCTTTGCCTTTCTTATGGTGTTTTGGACATGTAGGTTAAATTTTAATTTCGAATCCAAAGTGACACCAAGATACTTGGCATGGTCGGCCCAACTAATAGTGCTTGAGTTTACTGTCAAGTTGGTTTGTGGCTTGAATTTTTTGTTATCTCTTGGGGGAAAAACTATTGCTTGAGTCTTAGTTGGGTTAATGTCTAGTTTCCACTCATCGCACCATTTGATTATGTCATTTAGGTAGTTCTGAAGCTGAGTAACCAATAGGTCGACTGATTTAGAGTTAAATAAAATTGCTGTGTCATCTGCGAAGAGCTTAAGTTTACATTTAGAGTGCAGTGGGATGTCATTAATGTAAATATTGAAAAGGTAGGGTCCGAGGATAGAGCCTTGAGGTACTCCAGTCTGGATTGGCTTTGGTTCAGTTATAAAATTTCCTTGCTTGACTGAAAATGTCCTGCCCTGTAGATAATTCTGCATAAAATTTATAATGTCACTTGGAAACTGGTGTTTTGTGAGTTTCTTTATAAGGCCATTATGCCAAACTTTATCAAATGCTTTCGCAAAATCTAGAAAGACTGCACCTACCACTTCCTTGTGGGATCTTCTTATCTGGATGTAGTCCATAACTGCAATGAGTTGGTGAGTTGTTGAATGCCCCCTTCTAAATCCGAATTGCTGCGGGATGATGAAATTAGAGTTGTCCAAGTACCTCTGAAGTCTACGTAAAATAATTCTTTCGTAAATTTTGCCGATGGTGGGGAGGAGGCTGATAGGTCTTAGATCTTCAGGGGATTTAGCGGATTTTTTTGGAATTGGAATTATGATAGCATGCTTCCAGACTTTGGGGTAGTAACACAAGTGCAGTGCGGCGTTGAAAACTCCGGCTAGAAATACAATCCATTTGATGGGAAGATTCTTGGCCATTTGCGGAGTGATATTGTCATGGCCAGGAGCTTTGTGGTTAGCTAAGTATTTAATCACTTCCTTGACTTCATTTGGTGTCGTCACTGTGAGCATTTTTTCTTGTTGGTGATTATAAGTTATGTTTGGTTGGTCTTCTTCTTTTTCCTTGGAGAACTGGTTGGAGAAGTGTTCTGCAAGTTCATTTCCGATTTCTTTGTCGGTCAATAAGGTTTTGCCGTTCATTACTAAATTTGAGATCCTTTCCGTTTTTTTCCTGATAGGTTTTGTTTTTCTCCAGAAGTCCTTTGGGCTTGATTCAATCTTGTGTATGAATTGATTCCAGTTCTCGGTGGAGTCAGATTTGAGGGCTTTGTTAACTTTTCCCTGTAGGTTTAAATAAATGGCTCTATGGGCTGGATCCCAGGTTGCTTGCCATCTCTTACGAGCTTTATTCTTTTCTTTTATCAAGGCCTTGGTCGAAGGGTTCTGTTTTGATGAAGAGGATGATATAACCGTGTTTTTTGAGTAGCTGTTGTAGATTTTATCATTTAGTATGGTCACTGCTGAGTCAATATTGGCTTCCGTTTTCAAGGGTACTCTAGGAGGCGTACTGGAAATTAAGTCTTGTTGGAAGTGAACCCAGTTAGTGAGTCGACAAGCCCTAGTCGTGAATTCATCCTTCGGGCAGGTCAGCTCTAGGATTACTGGGAGGTGATCTGAAGATAAGACATCCAGGGTCTTAATCCTCGAAGTCCAGGGGATGTTTCTAAGAATTGCGATGTCTAGAAAGTCTGGATTTCCCAAAGGACTCACTACTTTATTTTGCATCACACAATATATACATTTTAAAATAGGCACGTGACCAGACGTCCGTGGTCAAATCCAATTAAAACAACAAAAAGAATAATAAATTAAAATAGAATAAATATATAACAAAATCCAACATTCTCCCCGAGTTGATGGGAACCATCAAAGCAATTCATGGGGAACAGGCAGCAATGCCAGCTTAACCAGTGGTCTTTTGAGTAAGCCAGCCTTGGTGCGGATAGACACAACTCGGACCAATCCGTCTTTGCCCGGATGGTTCTCCACCACTCGCCCCATTATCCACTTGGCGGGGGGCACATGTTCTTCCCGGACAAGAACCAAGGAACCAGTAGCCACATTGGGCCTTGGCGTTCTCCATTTGTGTCGTTGCCGCAGATTATGAATATAATCCGTAGACCACTGCCTCCACAGATGTTGGACCATCTTCTGGACCATTTTCCACCGAGGCAATAGCTGAAAGCTCAATAAGTCCTCCTCAGGGACGCAACAAGATGAAGATGTCAGTAGAAAATGTGCTGGTGTCAATACCGCCAGATCATTGGGGTCGCCACTAATTGGTCCCAAAGGTCTTGAATTCAGACAGGCTTCTATTTGGACAATTAGGGTCAGGAACTCCTCATAAGTCAGCAAGGTTTCTCCAATGATGCGGCGAAAGTGATACTTGAAGCATTTTATGCCGGCTTCCCATAGGCCACCAAAGTGAGGAGCACCTGGAGGATTAAATTTCCACTCCGTTCCATCATTGGCCAATATCTCCGCGATCTCCGACATCTGATCCCGAGCCATATAGAATCCTATACGCAGTTGTTTGGCTGCTTTTTCTAAAGCTTCGGGTTTTAAGACTTCTTTCTTCAAGATTTCTGGCCATTCCATATATGCCGATGAACTGTACTTTTCATCGTCGTTTTCAGATTCTTTGAAGTCTTCTAAGCACAGAGAATCGATGGGCTTCCAACGGGATAATTTAGCCTTTTCACCGATCTGTAGATAATCCTTTGTTGATGGATCCACAATTTCAACAGGTACAACTCTCTCTTTGCTTTCAGTAGAAACATTAATTATGCCACTGGTAGCCTCTTTAGGTCGATTAAGATCAGCTTCAACCGCATTGAGGTGAGCCGGGTCATCATGGCAGAGTTCCTTCCTATCCAGAGCTTCTGCACTGACCATGACTTTCGAATCTTTGCCTTCCGATTTATCAATAACCGAAACCTCGGAAATTTCGATTCTTGGAGTTCCGATAGCGTCGTTAGGCTCTTCGTCTTCAATGACAAAAGTGGTTTCTAAAATTGAAGAATCTTCTTCGCGATTCTCATCGATAGCCTCAGGAATGTCGTCATTCTCAGTTAAGAGATTTTTGATAGATTCCTGGCGTGGGGGCTCTACTTTTGGTTGTAAGAAGTTGTGAAGTTCTTCGCTAATAGAATCTTCAAAAAGTGGACATATTTCGGTGTCTAAGTCGTCACAACAGACAGATTCTGTGCACCAAATCTCTGAAGTCTGATTATCTAAAAGTTTTTCTAAACATCCAACAGTTGTGTTGTTATTCAGATTGCTGTCCATCTGTAAAAGTTGGCAGGACAGGGAGATTTCGTGAGGTTGTTCGACCTTTTCTTTCTTCGCAGCTTCTTTAGAAATCTTGGAGTCATCGTAGATGTCTTGCATCTCCCGTTCTCTCCCATTCTGTAGATATCCGCAGCAAGATGCAGTGGGGACGTGTGAGCCACATAGCGCGAAATGGACATGCTCCTGTCATCAGGTTCTTCGTCGATTCTGCAGATCTCCACGTGAGATTGGACGAGCTTACTGTCGGCCATCTTTTCCTCACAATTTGGATTTTCAATATTGGATTCCTGGACGATATCCAACGTTCTCTGCTTCAAGTCAAGGTTTTCGTAGAAGTCCAACTCCGATTCCCTATTCTCACACTTCGGCCGAGACTTCAGAAGTTCTTCCACGATGTCTAGGTTAACAACATTTGTTTGCAAGTCTCCCAACACGTTAGTGCTCTTTACAAAACAAGCCATTTTCGGGAGTTTTTCAACTTTCAGTTTTGTGGAGTCACTCATCCTTATATAAGGAGGAATTTTTGGAGGCACCTGGCACAAATCCTCGCGGATCTTTCGTCTCAGCCAATGTTCATCGAGGTTGCCACATTTGTCGACTTTAACATGGACTGGTGGAAATTCCTTGTAGCTCTCCAGCAATTCTTCGGCAAATTCGTCGACTGAAAGAATCCTCCTGTCATTCTCCTTCTCTTCCAAATGATCGTACTCTTTCGGCTTAATATCTGGACACCTTTTCCATCCTCTTCTATCTTTAGGCATCTTGGGCCATAGCTCTGGAGAGGGTTCCTCTCTATCCACTTCCACTTTGGAACCGTCTGGACAGTTTTTCTACTTTCTCCTTGACACGCTCAGAACCGTATCCGTCTTTAGACTCGGTCAACTTAACCCGGCCAGTGGGGTACTCTTCTTTCGACATGGAATATTCAGAGATTTTCTCACCCGTCCTAGACGCTGGAGTTCTGCTACGTTTTTCATGGCGTTCCATTTTTGCCATACCTCTGGCCTTGTATAATTCTTCACAGAATTCATCTGCGTCCGACTTGGCATGTCTAAGGGGAATTTCTTCCGCCTCCCCGAGTTGCCGCAATACGTTGTACGGGTTTTCTCCATAATTCACCCGAATGTTGTACACTCTGTGTGGGCCGACTTCTCCTTCACCTGGTAATTTTCCCGAGACAATCCAGCCCAATCGGGTCTTCTGCGCGCATAATTGGGTCTTCTCATCATACTTAACTTCGGGAAGCAACAAACTTCCATATACGTCTGCTCCCAGTATTACATCCACTCGGCCACTTGTCTCATACTGAGGGTCTGCCAATGGCAGAGTCTTCCAGCTGGACGGCACAGGGATGCGGAGATCTCGACTAGGTAGGATCCCAGTCATTCTTCCCACCACCAGCGCCCGAATCGGTATAGTCCATCCTGATTCCGTCAATGACGCCACCGAACAGGATACCATCTGTTTAACATGCTCTCCCTTGGTGTCGTTAATCCCGTAGATTTGTGCATTGACCTTGTGCACTGGGATATTCAAGTGATGAAGAAGGTCTCGATGGACAAAGGACGACTGAGACCCCTGATCCAGCAACGCCCGCACAGTGACTCCCACGCCCCGAGGACCCACCAGGCGAACCCGAGCTGTCGCTAACAAGGCTGTTGGGATTGCGGTTCGCACATGCATCCCTGATAAGGCGATTTCTTGTTCACCAGGCGAGACCCGCGGCTCCTCAGTGTTTTGCCTTTCCCTTTGATCCCGGTCTTCCATTGATACCCGCCTTGGTAGATGCAGAGCTGTATGATGGAATCCCTTGCAGTGCGAGCACCGGAGTTGGGTTCGGCAGGCCGCCATCACATGACCCACCCGCAAACATCGAAAGCAGGCGTTAAACTTTCTGATTTCATCCCTGCGTTTGGCCACTGTCATGGAACGCCAACCCGCGCAATCCTGGATCCAATGCTTTCCTTTACACCTGAGGCACAGGGGAGTCGCTCTACCCTTAGCCTCCGTTATCTGAGCGGCGTGCATCCTGGCTATATGTTGGCCATAGTTCCTTCTTTGGGATGATTCTCCAAACCCCTCTTTCATATATTCAAGCCGTTGGTCCCCCTTCACTTCTCTCCTTAGGAACTCGAGAAGTCGCTCCAATCTTTGGTCGATGGTTATGGGGAGTTCAAGTTCATCTCCACCATACCCTGCCAATGCACTTCTCTGCCATATTCTCAACAAGTCTTCTGGCAGACTTGACTCCACCAGGGGGTACAAAAAGGAGGCGTTCTGTTGTGTAGTGACGCCCAAGGAGTCTAAAGCTCTTAGATGTGATTCGACCTGGTCGTACAAACCTTCCAGCGTTAAGGTCTTTTTTCGTGCATTATTTATCACCAGTTTCAATAGTTGGCGTACATAGACCTCGGTCAATATCACTTTATCCCCAAACCGATCTTGCAAGGCCTTAACCACCTTTGGATAATTTTCTGTGGTTAGCGGGTAACTCTTGACCAATCTATCTGCTCGGGTACCAACCTTCATTGACTGCACAAGGTACTGGAACTTTTCCACCTCCGTCAACACTGCACTCTCGTGGATCATTTCAAATCGCGACCACCATCCCATCCACTCGAGACAGGTGCCATCAAAAACCGGGAGTGCCATTTTAGGCAGCTTGCACGATGACATACCCTCCTGAGCGCTCCTAGCAGGGTCCAGAGTGCCCCGGCCTTGTTGCCCATTTTCCCTGACCTGGAGATATTTAGCCACCCTAAGTTCGGTGCGTACAAAACTCTCCTCATACTGGATCACCATGTCCTGTTCCTTCTCCAGATCAGGTGGAGATATTGCCTCATCCTCCAACATCAGATTCATAACCTGCACATTTGCTTCCCTCAGTTGGTTCTCAGTTGTCTCCAACACTCTAAATTTTATCCCGATTGTCTCACGAGATGGAGATTCCTTTTCCAATTCCGTCTCGATTTCCCTTATATTCTTTGTTGCAGATGATTGCAATAGAGTTCGGAGTTTCAGATTTCTTTTCATTTTGAATTCTTATCAATGTTTTACTTGGTTAATTAAATTTGCAAATTTTCCTTTTAACTTTCAAACAAATTTTAATTTCTTCAGAGGTATGCAAATTTTCCGTCTTAACTATTAACCAAAATTTTTTTCTTTTTCTTCAGAGGTATGCAAATTTTTCGTCTTTAGAATTCTTTTTTTTCTTTCTTCCCTAATTTTCTTAGCCTCTTTTAAATCCTGCTCGATTAGGACCAATAATGTCTCGACCTGGGCTGGAGGTGGTGTTTCACCTAAAGGCAACAACCCGCTGTACCTCACTCCACCGTATCTAGAGGACTGTATAGTTGTTCTGTTTGAGGGAAGATCCGAACTGCCGGCGACCTAGGGATAAGGGAGGCTGTGTTCTCTGGAGGATGCGGTACTTGGCCCACGGGAGTACCAACTCAGAAGGATGAGGCCGACACGAATAATTGGTGACTCACTACTTTATTTTGCATCACACAATATATACATTTTAAAATAGGCACGTGACCAGACGTCCGTGGTCAAATCCAATTAAAACAACAAAAAGAATAATAAATTAAAATAGAATAAATATATAACAAAATCCAACAGCAATTTTAAAGGAGCCTTCTTTTATTCAAAAGAAATGTCCTACAATTAATAGAATGAAAGTAAGAGGAAATATTAACAATATATTTACATATTAGCTTTTAAAATTCTCTAAAAACTTTTTTTACAAAAATTAAAAACAGTAGAACCTCCATGAGAGGACACTCACACTAGAGGACACCTCTCTATAAAGGACAGTTTTCATTTGCAAAATGACCATTTTTTAGCTTTTTGCAACTCTGTGGTAAGAGGATACCTCTCTCTAAAGGATACTTGTGTTCTGTAATTAGGTGTTGTCCTTTACAGGGAGGTACTGTATATGATACAAATTGTACCTTATATTATTTATTTAGATTTGAGAATGTGACTAAAATGATAAATTTAGTGTAGAGATACTAATTTGGTTCAATTTGGATTATAGATTATAAACATAAGGTAATAAGACCAAATCCAAATAAATAATTATTTATTTATTTATTTGGATTTGGTCTTATTACCTTGTGTTTGTAGAGATACTATTTGTTTTAGTTCAGTTGGTAATATAGAAAATTTGAGGGAAAAAAAGTTTTCTTCTCATTTAGCATATTCAGTTGTAAAAAGCATAGAATGTATTTATGCTTTACAAATATATAAATTTATGTTAATTTTTCCCATTGCGTTTATTTTACTTTCAAATTTACTCTTATTTATAAAATATTGTACTTCAGGTTGGAATTTAGAATTGATGCAAACCTTATTTAAATTATTTCCTGCAACCAAAAGAACATATTTTAAAAATATGTTTACATTATCTTCACCATCTGTATTTTCAAATCTTATTTCAAATTTTAATTGATTTTTTTCCAATAGACGACAAAAATTCCAATGGATATTATATTCTGTGCCTAAGATCTTGTCTGTAATCAATCCATAAGGTTTATCTATCAAATTTAGATATTTTTTCCCATTTGCTAACTTAAATTCAATTATTTTTCTATTTTGATTAGGATTGGCATAAATCTCTTTAGCAATAGAGTTCTTTAACAATTTATAGTTAATTTGATGAAGCCAGTTTTCATTTCCAGATTCTAAATTGAGTTGGATTGTTGAAGTTTGGGATTTTTGGCCAGATCCATGAACATTGCTTTCCATAGCCTGGGAAGTGGATGGTTTTGCTTCTGAACTTTCATTTATAGTAGAACTATGGGAGAAATTAGTTGTAGGAGATATCTGTACACTACTTTGTTGAGTCTCTTTTGCTATAGTTTTTTGATGGTCTGTTGTTGAAGGATTCTGGGTTTGATGGGTCGCAAATATTTCTTTTAAGTCGTTTGAAAGATCTTGCATTTGTTGAATGATAGTGTTAAGTTTTTCAATTGCAATACGGAAGGCTGTTGGTTTGGTATCTCCTTCTTGGGAGGTTCTAACTGCTGGCTTATCTTCAAGGGAATCTAGGGATATTATACTTTGATCATCGTCTTCATCATGGATGCTGTGAATTGAGATGCCATCACTCATGTCTTCTTCCTTTATTATTGTATCACAAAATGCCCGGTTTTCTTCAGAAATATTTTCAGGATTTTCTTCTGTTTGCATTTGTTGAATGATAGTGTTAAGTTTTTCAATTGCAATACGGAAGGCTGTTGGTTTGGTATCTCCTTCTTGGGAGGTTCTAACTGCTGGCTTATCTTCAAGGGAATCTAGGGATATTATACTTTGATCATCGTCTTCATCATGGATGCTGTGAATTGAGATGCCATCACTCATGTCTTCTTCCTTTATTATTGTATCACAAAATGCCCGGTTTTCTTCAGAAATATTTTCAGGATTTTCTTCTGTTCTCAGTCTTTCTTGTAAGTTTATATTTTTTTGGCAGGCTACAATATGATATTGAAGCTGGTAGTTTGGGAATTCTTTGTGGCAGTATTGACACGGGGTCAAACGACAGGAACATCCCATTGAAGTATGCTCCCCCATTTCTCTACGTCTGACAAGCATACCACAGCTCAGAGGGCATTGTAACTTGTTAAAAAAACAACCTTGTTTATGTTTTTTTAGACTATTTTGATCTTTAAAATATTCTCCACAGCCATCTGTAGAATTGGGACATGGAAAAGTAGCCATTTGTATATCAATGGGAATCTGGAACAAACAAAATTGATAGTTAAAATGTGGGAATGGAAATAAAGATCAAAATGTTTGTAAATGGATTTGGAATAAAATTGGGGATCATTTCATATAATACTTTCTTTGAATTAGAATTCTAACACTCACTGTTTATATCAACTTTATGTAGTATATAATATATATATGTAAATAAGTTGATATATAAGAAAATGAAAGATAAAAATGGCATATCTTGACCAGGAGAACATGTGCTTTACAGAAGGCAGAGCGCCATCTGGTGGAACAGAAATCAACTAAACATTGATTTACCTGTTCCCTGATATTTGGCCAACCCAATTTCTTGATAAATCAAGAAAAGCCATCCATGAACGCGTTTCGCGCTTTTAGCGCTCGTCAGCGTAGAGTAGGCTGTACCACTGCGACCAAAAATATTTAAGGCCAAACTTGCGTAAATACACTTAACACATGAAAAAATGATAGAAAAAATAAAAAGGTCAGGTGTTGATATTAAAAATAAAAATGCTCTGTCTTCTGTAAAGCATATGTGCTCCTGGTCAGGATATGCCATTTTTAATATCAACACCTGACCTTTTTATTTTTTTTCTATCATTTTTTCATATAAGGCAAGGTAATAAGACTAAATCCAAATAAATAAATAGTGTGTGACATTTCGGTAACAGCGTTGTTACCATCTTCAGTCAAAAGTATTGAATGAGAAATTTTACCACTGCATGTTTTAAATAGTTACTGTTATCAAGTGTGTAAACAAGATAACAGATAAGAAGAAGACAGTTATCTGAAATTGTGCCTTATCAATATAAGGAAATAAATAAGTTGATATAAAGGAATTATTAACATACTCTAAACAAACATGTGTAAATAGGTATTATTTACAGTAGAACCTCCCTGTAAAGGACACCTAATTGCAGGGCTAAAGTGTCCTTTAGGAAGAGGTTTCCTCTTATCGGAGAGTTGCTAAATAGTAAAATTGGTAATTTCGCAAATGAAAACTGTCCTTTGTGGAGAGGTGTCCGCTAAAGGGAGGTTCTACTGTATTCAAAAACGAGTTGTACATATAGAAAAATTAGCCGAATGACCCGGGCAACGCCCGTGTTTTACCCGATTGAATGTTTTGATTCAAATACTATTTGTTACAATTATAAATTGGCGCCTTAAATAAATGCATATGTTAGTTAATAACTATAGCCTATGTGCTTTATCTGTCTATGTACTGTTGGCTTCCGTAGGCGTCTCTTACTGGGAAAAAGAAAGAGAGGATTCCATTTAGTTATTAACTAATATATGCATTTATTTAAGGAGCGACCTGCTCCAACACAATAGTTACAAAAACGAAAAAGCGAGTGGGGGGGGGGGGGGGGGGGGCAAAGGTGGCGTGATCGTAGCCAACCAATAGAAGAGCGCCATTCCAAAAAAAAAGGAAACGGTGAAAGAGATGAAAAATGAAGAATTAAGAACGCATGACGCTCGTAACTGTATAGAAAAATATATAATATATATAGGTTTTAAGTAGGTGGTTAATCAGGGGGAAAAATGATTAGCTGCGAGTCTAGACAGAATTATCCTTAACTCGGTCGTGCCCTCTTCTATACCTTGGAAGGTCGCGGTAGGTATAAAATTTACCCTCAAAATCAAATATTCTTCAATATTTTATTGTTAGTCTGTGATAAGATTTTAGTGTTTGAATAAACATACGTATGATTCTGAGTTTTATAAAAAATGAGGTTTAATTTATTTTATTGAATCAAAATTAAAATATAGTAAAATTTTAACTATTAGCATAATTTTATGAAAAAAATACAATTGTATGTTGAAGAGATTACAAAATATAATTTCAAATGAATGTTTATTACTTTTTTATTATTTGTATATTAGAGATATTTTTACTTTATAGCATTTAGAAAAATGATTACTGAGTGTTCTTTACACAAAAGTGAATACCAACCAGCAATATTCAATAGTTTTCTGTCTGTCCTTTTTAATCAATGTATTTTCTCTATTTTTTGGTTTATGGATGGACCAGATTCTTCAAATTGAAAATATCTTATTCTCTTTCTATTAATTCAAGAGCACTATTCTTCCATTTATTGTGTGGATTTTGCCCATCCTGACAATTGGAACTTTCTCTAAGGGCGACTATTTCAAAAAATGACATCTTTATTTAACCCTTAAGTACTCGCGCGGGGTCTGATAGACCCCAGACACACTTATTTCATTAAATATCTAGAATTCTATAAAACATTTGGAGATCAAAACTTTAGTAGCTCAATTTTATATGACAATGAATATGTAGACATGTATTAACTTTATTTTGTTGCGCTATAATAGTCAATACAATGGAGTTGGGGTCGACTGGACCCAGCGCGAGTAATAACGTAACTTTAATTTTTAAGCATGGTGAAATAGGTAAGCTGCCTTATAGCTCGGCAACGCTTTATATCTTTTTTTCTATGACCTTATTTAGTTTTTTAGAAACAATGAATAAAATAAAAACGAAAATTACGCACAATTTTTTGCTACAAAAGCTACGTTCAACTCACTCTTCCATTTTTGGTTTCAAGGAAAGAGAGAGTACACTGGTTTCATATGTACCACAAAAAAGTCCAAAGCAGTCATTTTAATTTTAATCGTGGACTACACAAAACAAATAGATCCTGAATATAGTGGAAAATATTGTAATGAAACAAAATCAGATGTAGTTGATCAATTGTGTAACATTACACGGTAAGTAGGAGGACAAGGAGATGGCCATTGTGTCTCCTTATATTTCATCAATGTGTCAACAGAAGTTATATATAAAATGAACAAAAATTTAGAAAGATTAAAAAGAAAATAGTTTTTTAAAGAGATAGGAATTGGGCTAATTGATCTAAAACTAGAAAAACGGGAAAATAAATGTTTTCCACTAAAAAATATACCAAAAACATATCTACACATTCTTCTATAGATTAGCCACAACAAGTAAGTCCTAAAATGTTATAATTAATTGACAGATATAAACAGTGCTGTTGTGGAGGGTATACGGGGTTATACGCCGTATACCCTAGGCTTTTAAAATTTAGATAGCGTATACCTAGTGGTTTTACTTAAAAATAGCGTATACCCTATGATTTTGTTCAAATTTTTTATTAAAAATTTATTATTTTCTTTCTTTGTAATAGTAAAAAAAAAATGATGATAAAAATTGTACTGAAAAATTGCAAAAAAATTTCAAATTAACAATTCACACAAAATATTTCATTCATTTAGTAAAAATTTCTTGGGAAAAATATATCAACTATATTCAAATTAATAATCAAACAAGCCTCCTTTAACGAAAAACGGAAAACGAATATAACCGAACCTTTAATTTTTGAAAATGGTAATTTTGTTTAAAAAAAAAACCACAATGAAATGAAAACTTTAAACTTTCCTAATATTTAAAAGTTATTATGTTTGCTTAATAGAAAATATGTTAAAAAATTAAAGTTTAAATAAAAATAAAGTTATATTTTCTGATGCTAAAATCATTTACAAAAAAAAGTAAAAACGACTTCTTCAAGATAGATGTTCTCTTATTACCAATGCTGTATTTATCCAGCAGTGATGTAAACTAATACATAAACAATTTGGTTTTCGATTTAAAACGATTTTCTTCTAATTCTATACAATTGAAAATATATTTGAATTTTATCAAATACTCTTCTTTAACTAAAGTTGCTATGGTAACCATGCTAAACTACGTTATTGTGGACGTTAATTTTGCATATTCTTTAGTTTATTTGAAGTTAGCAAAAGCTGTTGACAAAATAACATTGATTTTCAAAAAAATATAATTTTGAAAACTTCTTTAAGTAAGTTTATTGATACTGGCTTAAAAGCTTATTTAAATTGTTTTAATTGTTGATGAAAAGTTGGTGTTTGTTTTTTAAAAAAATAAATAAAATAAAGATTTTATTCAAAACAAATCGATTAAGTAAGTATCTAAATTTTGTTAATGTTAAAATAAGTGAAATTTAAATTTTCTGTGCTTATACTAGCTTTAGAAAATAACTCTTCTGTTTAATTATGGACCGCTGGTTGAAGACAGGAAATTTATGTACTAAAAGAAGTTTGGAGGTAGAAGAAGATGCAGAAAAGAATGAACTAGAAGAAGCTGTTAAAAGAAATAAAAACACTGTTGGTACATCAAATGCAAGTACTATCTCAAAAAGAGCTGATATATTGATCAATAGTTCACCAGAGAAAATGAATGACCAGGATTCCAAATTTGAAGTTTGGAATGATTCCCAATATATTCAATTTAAGGAAAAGTATCCATGGCTTTCAATTTCCAAAGCTAGACTCGGATGTAACATTTGCGCAAGTGTTAAAACTTTAGGGGCTGCAAAAAGTGAAAGAATTCATATTTCACCAGAATGGAGTAACTACCTAATAGAAGCAGCAGGAAAAGATCGGGCAAGCAAATTATCAAACATTCGAATGAAAATTAAAAAGCATTGTGAGTCTGAAGCTCATAAAATAGCTGAGAATATTAAGAAAGACAGAAAAAAAATAAATTAGAAGAATATGCAAACAATATGAACATTGAAGTAGAAAATGAAAATGTTGGGGCACGTTTTTTGTAACCATACCCCAACAGAAGGCGTATGTATAATCTAATCAAATGGATACATGGCTTCCCTCCCACATAGACTTACAGACCATTTTTTTGCCCAGAAACTTAGACACTTGGTGACACCAGACTTCCATGCCGAAAGCTGATTCCTGGTAAAGAAGAAGACATCCAGAGACATCCGAGCTGGAAACTGTTGTTTCATATGTACATATATTCCCCTCACCAAAAATTTAGGTAAAGGTGACCAAAAAAAAAAAAAAGGGGGGAAAAATGGAGAAGGAAGATCTCTAAAGACTGAAACTTATAAAATATCCTTCCAGAGAAAGGAAAGCATCACATTACAGTCCAGGTAAAAAGGGCCTGGGTCAATTTTAGCCAAGACGGGGGGGGGGGCGATATATATACCATCCCGAGAAAAAGGGGGGATTATATTTCAACCCATGTGGATGGGAGGGCTGGCGTCTGAAATTTTACACTATCGCCGTAGATGTTACTCTCTTTAGATTTTTGTTTTGGTAATACTATATGTTCTATTTTGATGGAAGAGGCCTGGAGTCTGAAATCTTACACTAGTGCCATGTTGTTTCTCTCTGGAGATTTTTTTTTGTTTTGGTAATACTATATGTTCTATTTTGATGGAAGAGGCCTGGAGTCTGAAATTGATACTGGAGCCGTTGGCCATTTTTTGATTGGTTTCTTTCGACGAATGAAAATGGAGAGAGGGATGATATAAAAGAAGGTTCTTTGCCAAAAGGCAGGAATTCGATCGGAGTCGCTCAGTGAGAAGGACGATTTTTAGTCGGGCCTGAGACGTAGAGGAGACCAGACCTTGCCGCCACTTTCGAGAAAAGGTAAGCCATTTGTCATTATGACTTAGCGCCTTCCCCCCCTTTTTTGTGTAGTAGTCAACCTAGATTTCGCATGGGCCCTAAAGGGCTATAAAGTAACTTCAGGTCACCTCTATCTAAATTTTACTATGTACATAGCATATCTCGTCAGTATAGACTTGTTCCCAAATTTTAAGATATTTAAATAAATATCTAGAGAAATTTTCTTGTTTCCTCTGTTACCTATTTCATACATAATTTGCCTTATGGTGCTATTCCCACTGTTTAAATGAAATGTTGTATGTTTCTTACCTATTTGAAGGGAATGTTACTAATAATCAAGTCTCCCATAAATTACCGGCCACATACATTGCCGCGAGTGTCTGTGTTTCAGTGTTTTATAGATTGCCCAATTTAATAACGATTTCATGGGTTGTCTGATGAAGTTGTATAATAGTGTCACGGCTGTTTCCATCTTTAGACCATTGTTCTGACAAAATTATATGCTCGAACCTTGTTTTAGCTCAACCCTTAATCAATTACAGAGTTTTTTTTTTCCCTGTGAATGTGATGATGTAAAGACATATGCCGATAGTGCATCACTGACAGCTGTGCTGCTATTATACAACATTAAGGTCTTCCTGCGGGTTATATACATGGGGTTGTTGGCCTAATTTGCTATATATATATATATACTTAAGTAAGGAAACTTTTAATAAGTCACATTGTGTATCCTCCCTTTTCAACTATCCAAACCGGGAACCCATCAATGTCGCCCGCCGCGGGGCTCGAATTTAGTATATGTTTCTTCCCCTATACTTTAGAAATATATACCTAATGAAAAGCCATACTATTTTTAAGTATTGGTGAAGTAGTCCACGCATCCTGAGATTAACAGTCTATTATAAATCGTGAATTTTAATTTACGCTTTCCGTTTCACTGGCATTTTATCAGGCAATGAAAGTTATGTTGAGGCGGTGTATACCGCATCTCTCGCCGCTGTCTTTTACGATTCACATTGTTTGTGGCAAAAACCTTAATATTATCATTGATTTCTGATATCAAAGTAAAACGTCTATGGGGATGAGTATCTTTTATTCTGGTCTTCTCGAGCTTTCGAGCTTGTCCGCCCTTCTACAGGAGAAACATATACAATATATCAAGAAAATATAACGTCGCCTGATGCTAAAACTATTATGATTCTATGTACATATATATATATACATTAGGAAGTTTTGCATATTATTTGTTTTCTTAAGACATATTTTTTTGATTAAGGTATTACACATATTCTACTATTGTTTGCTATATTCTATGAATTATCTTATAGGTTAGAAATTCTATTATTTAAGTAGTTTTATAATAGTTATTGGCTATTACATATAAGTTACTTATATTATTGTTGATATTATTAGCTGGTACCAGGATATATTATGTTATATGTTTCGGGCAAATCTATTTTCTATTAATGCTATTGTGTTTTCTGAATAATAGAAAATCAATTATAAGCCTTTGATATTTGCTGTTTATGTTATTGTAATGTATTCTAGGTTCTCCTAATGCGAAAGTGTGACCTGTTCCTTTGCAGTATTGGAAAATTAGAGACCTATTGTCTTGATTAATAACGTTGCGTCTATGTTCATATATTCTATTGATGTCTCTCCTTCCTGTCTCCCCTGCGTATTTTGGCTTGGCAGCTGTATACACTCTGACAAGGGAAGGTTATCCTGAATTGACAAATGTATAATTTTTGTCTTTAGTAGAGATTTCCAAGACTCTATTTCTGAAACATTTTTTTTTTAGATGAAGACAAATAAAACCATCTTGATAGTATTGAATTTTACAGTAAATATTTGCCAGCAGAAGGCATGATGAGATTACATGAAATTTAAACCAGTTATATGTTTAGTATGTTCCTTCAGTTGTAATTTGACACCGTCTTGAAATAAAGAAATTGGACGGTGCGCTATATCTTGATGCTGGATATTTCTGTGTCAGATAGGTGTAGTTATTCTGTTTAATGAGAATTCCAATAATTATCGAAATTTAGCAGATTATCATTGGGGATTTGAACAACTGTCTTGAAAATTTTTGAACAGCCCGAGTAGATAGAAGAGTCCTAGAGTTAGAGTGGAGAATTAGTAGTACAGACTGACCACTCGACGCAGATAACTCTAGGGAACAATTACTGTGATAATCCGCCGTAGACAAGAAGAACATTGATTCTCAGGATACTCGATAGGCAGAATTTTGAGAATTGATAAAGTCATGGTTAAAGTTTACACAGGCATGTGGGAGTAAAGACAGTGATTTAAAGAGGCAGCCTTGTGTCTTAAATACTTTCAGTGGAAGCAGATGCCACTGCAAATATTCAGGTCTAATAATTTCCAAATTTGAAGTCATGCATGACGGGTTAGCACGGGATTGACGCCTGGACGGGTTTCCACTGGGATTAATCGAGCTTGCGAAAGAACTAGAAGAAGTGTGACATGTCACGCCACTGTACTAAATTAATAATTGAGAAGATTTATGTTGAGCCAACTGAAATTAGTAAAGAATTAAGAGATTAAGGTCTTATTCTTTGAGTTTTACACTAATTTCAATTACGCGATATGGACGGCGTTATAAGTTGGGTGGAAATGATTCGGCCGCAATGGGATGGTCTCCTGGAGGTGGTACGATCAAATACTTACTTATTGAATGCCGGGCGGGATCGCATGAAGCATTAAATGACATCGTGAAATGCTTAAAGAAACACCCTAGAAGATTGGGGATCGACAAAATGACGACATGGAAAATGCTCAACATTGTACATTGGCAGCAAAATGATATCTTGCTATTGTATGGACGACCACTCCTTCCTGAAATGTGCAGCGGATGTTAGTCCCAGAATTAGGTCCTTGAGGCGACACTTTCCTGTGCAGATGACATAAAGACGCATGACAAAACAGCACATGAGCATTTAAACTAGCTTCAATTCCTGCCATTAATTAATTTAGTTGACCAATAGCTATAGAACCGCTGGAGACCTCCATACCCTGTGTGAATATTTTAGTGAGAAATGAGCGATTCAATTCTATGAGCCATGAGGTATCCTGTAAGATCAGAGCTGTACCCCATTCAATTTTTTTTAATAGTAGCCAGTGCGAGATATTTCCAGAATGTTTGTTTCTTTCTCTAACTGTCATATAATTCGGAAACTAGAAAACTACACTATTTTGATACAGTTTACATCTAGCATCCATGTGAACTCAATATGACTATTGAAAGTAGATTGAAGATGAATGAGCGAGCCAACCTAAAGAGAACGAGTTTAATATGCTTACAATCAGTAGTTGAAACAGACTATTCGCACAATTTTGTTATGTTCTCCCCCTAGCTGATCTATGACATTATAGATTTTTTTTTAACAAGGTGACTACCCCGTCGAGTGTATATGAAGGTATAAAGGTTTAAAGGTCATAGGCTGTTGGAATAATAATACACTAGTAATAATTATAGTTCATTCTGATGTACAGTAGAGGCAGTGAGAACAGCGCCCCTACCATCATGGCTAGTTAGTTTCAATACACCCAGAAAGAGCATTGATCTAAGATTACTATCCACCCACATGGATGAACATGTACCTCTCCCATTTCCTTTCCCTTTTGGGCCATGAACCCATCTTTCACCCCTCGGTTCCCTGCCCCCATTAATACATGAGATTCTCTTCTCCAATCCCCACTACTAATCTGGAATATTTCAGACAGCAGACTGAGAGAGAACCATGCACCCTGGAGATGACCCCTCACCCAGCCAGACGCCGTTGCCGTCTGCGCTATACCATTTGGAGAAGTTTGAGGGAAATGGGCTCATACCATTCGACAAGTTCATCCGGGACTTCGAATTGGTCTACGATGTGAAAGCCCTGGATGATTCTAGGAGGAGGATCCTCCTGGACAATCACCTTCGAGGAGCTGCGAGAGAGTTCGCCCTCCAGGCCTCCCAGATCAAACTGGGATACAACGAATTAAAGGAAAACCTGGAACAGAGATTCTCCAGGAGGGCCCCCAAGAGAGAAGCCAGGAAGAAGTTCTTCTCCTGTAGACAAAGGCCCGGAGAAAAGGTTAAGGAATACGCGAACAGAGTGCGGAGCCTTGCCTCAGAAGCCGAGTCAGATGGCCTGAGGATCGACATCACTGAGGTCGCTGATATCTTCCTCACTGGACTCTGTCCAAACCTGTGGCAGAGAGCCCACCAACTCCAGAATGAGTCATGGGAGGTAATTGTGAGCAGTCTCCACCAGATCGAAGAAAGGGATGACGAGTACTCCAGATGCCAAATGGAAGATGAAGAGGGGAGTGCCAGGAAGTTGAGGGAGTTGACGAGCCAGATGGCCCGGCTGGAATCCAAGTTAAAGAACCTGGAGACGGAAAACCAGGACCTGAGGAGGACCCACAGGGAGCAACCCAGGATGAATATGGGAAACAGGTGGGACACCAACCAGGCCAGAGGTTTCCAGCGGAGAGGAGGTTCCGCTCAGAACAACCAGCCCACTATACAAGGGACCAGGCAGGAGAGACCCCGACAGAACCCCAACGGTAGAGCCCCACAAGAACAGCGCAAGGAAGGCCCTCCAACAACAACCAAGGGAGGAGCGCCAAGGGGGTATGAGGGCCCCGAAGCAACGCGGACACCCATCAGGTGCTTCAGATGCGGGGAGACAGGCCACATGGCAAGAATTTGCACAGCCATGACAAAAAAATAGGTCCGGCTTGCCTCAAAGCAGGGAATGGGGGAACTCTAGCCGGCCTACCTGTAATCACTTGTACATTTGTAGATAAAGGTTGGCCTCTGAGCAATAGGACTATCAGACTAATTATCGATACAGGCTCAGAGGCCAACATTGTAAATATAGATTCCTTGGATATTAGCGCTGAAGGTTTGGGTAAACCCACCTTCCTTAAGGGGATTAGTGGGAGTGAGTTAAGGTCACTGGGGAGTGAGTTAATAGAGGTTAGGGCCTATATCAGGGGAAAACCCATCAGGGAAGTAAAAACAACATTTGAATACTGCCATCTAGGTGGGCTAGGCTTTGATGGAATCCTAGGTATGCCAGGATTCAAGGCTCTAAGACTCACTCTCAACCATGATGGAAGCGTCAGATCAGACTTTGAGCAGGACGAAGAACCGACTAAGTCGGCCTTCCTGTCCTCGTTACAGGCCAGTGAGGTGCCTGTCAGACCACCCAGTATACCTCTACATAAAATCAGGACAGGGGAAGACGTCCTTAGGGCATATAGTCACTGTTTCTGTGACGACATCTCCGATATGGGCGATGGGTCAACCATCATTGCCCCTAAGTTAAAGATACTGACTGGAAAGCCAGTCTATAGACGTCAGTATCCGATCCCAAATAAGCTGGTCTCAAAGGTGAAGGCCTTAGTAGACGAATTGGAAGAAGCTGGAATTATCGAGGGGAGTACATCCTTATGGAATTCTCCCCTATTCCCTGTTGCTAAAACAGACGGCAGCGTCCGCATTACAATGGACCTGCGATTAATTAATGAGGTGACAGAATTCTTCCCGTTCCCAATACCTCGCGTTGAAGACAACCTGCGTGCTTTTGCAGGCGCAAAGGTCTTCAGCACATTAGACTTGACCTCTGGATTTTTCCAGATTCGCATCCCGGAGGGTGATAGAGATTATTTCACTTTCTCTCTGCCCTGGGGGAGATATCGTTTCACACGTCTACCACAAGGAGCGAAGAACTCAGCTCAGATCTTCCAATGGGCCATGAATTTGGTCCTAGGGGATTTGTTGTATAAATGCGTTCGTTTGTACATCGATGATGTCATCGTCTACAGCGACTCTCATGAGCAGCATGTGGCGGACCTTGCCGCTGTACTCGAACGCCTGAGTCGCTTTAATCTAAAGGCTAGGCGTGGGAAGAGTTATTTCTTCAAGGGCTCTGTAGATTACCTCGGTCATGTAATTGATCAGGATGGGATAAAACCCATGTGGGATAATGTCGCGGCTCTCAGGGATTTGAAACGTCCCCACAACATCAGGGGGGTCAGAAGTCTTTTGGGTACTGTAAACTACTACAGGCGCTTCATACCCAACGCAGGTGAACTCCTAGCTCCACTAAGTAACTTATTGAGAAAGGGGCGAAGATTCACTTGGGGTACAATAGAGCAGACAGCCTTTGAGACCATAAAACAAGTACTAACCAGTGAGCCTTTGTTGGCTCATCCAATGATAGGGCGACCATTTATCCTCAATACAGACGCCAGTGGAATAGCGGTTGGCGCTTGTCTCCAACAGGAGATAGACGGGGTTGTCAAGCCAATAGCTTACTATAGCAAACGGTTGATAGGCCCCGAAACTCGCTATTCCACAATCGAAAAGGAGGCTTATGCCGTAGTGTTGTCTCTGCAGCACTTTAAACACCTCCTGGCGGGCAGTAAGGTTGAGGTGCATACCGATCACAAACCGATCACTTATAACAAGGGGTCTGATTATAAGAACGCTCGATTGTCTAGATGGGCAGAGATCATCCAAGACTTCAATGTGACATTTGTGTATGTCCCGGGGAAAGAAAACACGGTAGCCGACTTCCTCAGTAGGTTCCCGTGTGAGGATGATCCTGAACCATCACGAGATAAGAGAGTTGTGGCCGCAGTAATTAAAAATCGTGGGCCCCCCTTGATAGATAGTGATCGGACGTGGGAAGGTTTGCTTAAGGACAAGAAATGGGCCCCCTTATTGAAACTAATAGGTGACAGACGGTCTACCGAGACTGTAACTTATAAAAATAAGGATTATAAAATGCACGAGGGTTACCTCGTGTCTAAGAACAGTGGGGGTATCTGGGTGAAGGTGGTTCCGTCAGACATTAGGGAGATGGTGATTAAATATCACCACGACGTTCCGACGGGAGGTCATTTTGGGGTCAAGAAGGTAATGAGAAGGCTGAAGGACGATTATTATTGGCCGGATATGAGGACACAGGTCCGAAACTATATATACAGATGCGAGGGTTGCCAGCTCTCAAATCAAGGTGTAACCAAGGCTGGTAATGCTCCCCACTTCAGGCCTGGAAAACCATTTGAGCATCTTGCTCTAGACTTCATAGGACCCTTAGAGAAGACTTCCAAAGGACATTCTAGCATCCTGACCATAGTCGATTTATTTACCAAATTCCCTATTTTAATACCTACAAGAGACCAGTGTGCCAGTACAGTGGTTAAAGCGCTGTTGGAAAGCGTAATTACTATCTTTGGAGTACCGAAAACTATACTTTCGGACCGGGGTTCGGCATTCATTAGCTGTATTTTCAAAGGGATTTGCAAGGCCATGGGGGTAAGTGCAGTGAACACCACTGCTTGGAGACCTCAAAGTAATGGCGCTGTAGAAAGGCTCAACAGAACAGTAATTGAATCTTTGCGTAGGTGTGAGGCAGGTTCTAATTGGGATGACATCTTACCCATGGTAGCTTTAGCTATCAGAACCACTGAACATTCTAGTACAGGATTTACGCCAGCGAAACTCGTCTTCGGACATGAGCTGAGGCTCCCGCAACCCTTTCAGGAAGCGGGACAAAGTCCTGTAAGCGAAGATTTGATTGCTCAAACGGCAGCCTTCTACGAGCGGGAACTAACAGAGGAGGTCGAGAAGATAAGAGAGGTAGTAAGGCAAACCTACTTGAATGAACAGGAAGAAGCTAGGATTAAGTTCGAAAACAAAGGGCTGAGAACTTTCAATAACGGGGACTTAGTCCTAGTGGAGAGAATGCATGAGACAAAGGGGCGTCACAAATTTGAGCCAAGGTATGGGGGTCCATATGAGGTACTAAAAAGAGCTGGTGATACTGTATATCTCTTGAAGAATCTAGAAACTGGGAATTTGGATAAATACCATATAGATAGGTTAAAACAATACCATATACCAATTAGGATTTTCCCCACAGAGGAGGAGGAGACTAGTGATGGTAATTCAAGTCAAAGTTCCAGTGATGAAGATCATTGGATTCATCTTACAGGTCCAGCTTATCTCCCTAATAGGTCTGTTAATGTAGTGGTTCCACAAGGGGTGACAACCAGAGCGAACTCAGAAGTAATGAGACGAGGGGAAGTTGACAGAGTTAGTGTGAACAGTTTAACTTTACGCAGGTCTACAAGGGTGAAAAGGCCCACACAGTGTAAATTCTGCTTAGACTGTCGCCTCTAACTAGGATTTTGGAGTGTGTACGGAGAATCAGCTCGATAGAATGAGAAGTTTAGAGATTTCAACCTTTTTTTTTTAAACCTTTTTTTTTTTTTTAAAGTAGAACTTCATTAGGATTCCTTTTTTTTTTTTACAAACTATTTCTTGTTAAAACCCGAGTTTCAAAGACCAATGAGAATAATGTATACCATTGTGAATTAACTATTTAGTGTAAATCTGAAATTTTAGTTATTATCAGGAGTAATAGGTGAAGGAAGGTGTAGGAAATCACAACTTAGAGGGGGGCTATGTCTAAAACAACAAACCTAATAGGCATCCTATGGCTTGTGTTGGGTAATTCAGAAACCCTATAATCCCTGGCCTTCAGGTAGTAGCTTTGAAATAGGTTTCTAATGAGGACATGAAAGGTCAATCTTTCAGAGTAAAGTTGTGAAGTATAGGGACCCTAAGCCAGGGGTAGAAGTTAAGTAGGCCCAGACCGTAGTCGATCCTCGGAAAGCACTTGAGAATGTTAGTGTTGGGTAGTGAATCGTAAACCCTATAAATCCATCTTTCAATAGAGTGTTGAGGTCGGACTACTGCAAAGGGGGCAGACGCACGAGGAAGTAAGAAGAAAGTGACTTCACCCACGGTGGCTAGGGGAATGACTCAATTCCGCTTTTATGAGGTGTCACGTTTAATGGTCCTTTATTCACCATTATAATTTGTGTGTGTCTTTATAGAATTGTCGTGAAAAGTCGCTTAGTGTCAAGGCAAGGGCAGTTTTTGAAGTTACACTGATTCTTTTTTTTTTTTGGTAGGTTAGCTTCCAGATTATTTAGAATTGTTAACAATTATTGTTAACAATCATTTATCGAGTATAAAGTGTTAGTATATATAGAGCTTGTACAGAGGCATTTTCTTTGAGTAACCTAGGGCTTTAGTTCCCAATTTGTTTTAATTAGAAAACTTTATTTGATTTCACATTAGTCCTGGAATTTAGAAATTGTTAGGGTTTATTTGATAGAGATTATTAAGTGTTTTGGCATTTATAGCAATTTTTAACTTTAGTTTGTATGCAAGCCGTGAATGAAGGGGGGTGATATATAGCTAGCAATAAATATGTATATATATATGTTTCTATGAAAATGTTAATCTGCAAGACGCAGGTTATCATCATCCCTTTTTGATTTGTTTTTGTCACTTTTTTTGGCGTTTCAAAAATAAACAATAAAAGGCTGTATCAGACTTTACTAAGACAATAAAGATTTGCTAAAAATAAATGTGTACGAAGATGTTGCATTTGGCGACGAGGATATAAGAGTAAGTACCCTCGAATTTTGAAGTAAATATTTTTAGAAAATATCTTTGTTTTTGCATATAATTGAAAGTAAATTTTAAAAGACACAAATTGCAAAGTTTTAGGATGCAAATTTAAGAAAGAGTGAAAAAAATGGCTAGTTACCAATTTAGGGAATATAATGAGGAAACTGAAACTTTTGAAACGTTTTATGAACGATTGGAACAGTTTCTCATATTGGAGGAGGCAGGGGATGAGAAGAAAAAGGCTTATCTCCTAACCCTCATGGGAAGTAAAACATATGGTGTTTTGAAGAATTTGTGCAGTCCTATTCTACCTAAAGATAAAACTTTTGATAACCTAATAGATATCTTGAAAAGGCACTTCTCTCCAAAGCGCTCAATTGTAGTAGAGAGGTTCATTTTTTTTAAAAGAATGCAATTAAAGGAAGAAAGCATCTCGGATTACTTGGTGGAAATTAAGCGTTTGGCTTCCTCATGCAACTTTGGAAATTTTCTGGAGGATTCTTTACGTGATAAAATGGTTTGTGGATTATATAATGCCAAAATACAAAATAGAATTTTGTCGGAGGGCGACATTTCTTTAGCTAAAGTAATTGAGATAGCATTATCTATGGAAGCGGCCGAGAAAAATACAAAATTATTTCACTTGGAGCAGGGTGAAGATTGTGTAGATAAGTTGAGGATGGAACGCAAGGTTGAATCAAATTTCCAGAATGGCAAATGTAAACATTGTGGTAAACAGCATAAAGAACTATGTAGATTTAAGGAGGCGATATGCTTTAAGTGTAATAAAAAAGGACACATTGCCTCAATATGTTGGAGCAGTAGAAGAAATCTAAGGCAACATCAGAATCAGCCGGGAAATATACATCAGATAGGAGACCAAGAAGAGGAGGAAGAGTATGTCCAGAAAATTATAAGCGTGACGATACCTGAGTATAAAATTAATTTTGCCTCAAGTGACCCTCCCTATCTGATGGAGTTAAAAGTAGAAGGAAACTTTATTAAATTTGAAATGGATACGGGTAGTGGTCTAACACTGATATCAGAAAAGGATTTTAAAAATAGTCTTCAACACTTGAAATTGGAAAAAGCGAGTATTATTGTAAGAACTTATGATGGTACCGTGGTACCCATTCTGGGTAAAATCAATGTCAAAGTGGAGTGTCAAGATATTACTTACAAACTTAGAGCGTTGGTGGTGAAAGGAGAAAAGAGGGCTTTGATGGGAAGAGAATGGATAAATAGATTGAAATTGGGCTGTTTCGCGGTAAAACATATGCCTGTGGAAATTACCATTGAGGAAATTTTGAAGGAAAATCAAGCCCTATTTGTGGAGACAACTGAACCAATAAAAGGTTTCACATTTTCAGTAAACATGTGTGATGTGAATCCAATTTTCCATAAGGCTCGTCCGGTGCCTTTCGCCATTAGGCCAGCAGTTACTGAAGCATTAGACAAAATGGTGGCTAAGGGTTATCTATGTGAGGTGGCGAGCAGTAAATGGGCCACTCCAGTGGTTGTAGTGCCGAAGAAAAATAAAGAGATCAGAATTTGCTGCGACTTCAAGGTAACTCTAAATAAATATTTGGACACTGCGGCCTATCCCCTTCCCACACAGCAAGATTTATTCTCCACATTGGCCAAGGGAAAATACTTTTCTAAATTGGACTTGAGGAACGCTTATCTGCAATTAGAGGTGGACCCAGGCACCCGACCGTTACTAACGATAAATACTCATAAAGGGCTTTTCAGGTTTAAGAGAATGCCATTTGGATTGGCAAATGCGCCCAGTTATTTTCAATCTGTAATGGATAGGGTTTTGTCGGGTATAGGAGGCGTAATTTGTTATATTGATGATGTCCTTATAGCCACAGCATCAATTGAAGAACATCTGGCGTTGTTGAAGACTATATTTGCTCGCTTGGCGAAGTATAATATCAAACTAAAGAAAGAAAAATGCCTATTTTTGCAAAAAGAAATTGAATATTTAGGACATCTTGTCACGGGAGAGGGCATCAGACCTTTAGATCATAAGGTACAAGCAATACAGAAGGCCAAAACGCCTACGAATATCTCTGAATTAAGGTCATTTCTTGGTTTGGTAAACTTTTATGGGAAGTTCATACCCAATTTGCCAGAGCTTTTGAAGCCTCTTCATGAGCTTCTTCACAAAAAACGTCTTTGGGTTTGGACAAAGGAATGTGGAGAGGCCATTGACAAGTGCAAGAACAGCATTACCTCTGAGAGGGTGCTAGTCCCATATGATACGACTTTGCCATTGTGTTTGGCCACTGATGCATCGCAGATTGGAGTGGGCGCTGTGTTGTCACATATTATAGAAGGCCAGGAGAGACCGATTATGTTTGCCTCACGGACTTTATCGGAAGCAGAACAAAATTATTCTCAGATTGAGAAGGAGGCTCTAGCCATTATATATGGAGTTACCAAGTTTCATCAATTTATTTATGGAAGAAAATTTATTCTTATTACAGACCATAAGCCATTGGTGACCATTTTGGGCCCAAAATCAGGAATCCCCACCTTATCTACTTCAAGATTGCAGCGTTGGGCGCTTATTTTGTCAGCTTATACTTACGATATTAAATTTCGAAGAACTCAAGACCATGGGAATGCAGATCTTCTGTCACGTTTTCCTGTGGGCTGTGAAGAAATTCCAAGATTAAATAATGTCTATGCTTTATCCTTTGTGGAAGAATTGCCGATCACAGCAGAGGAAATTGCCACGGAAACTGAAAAAGACGAAGTGCTCACATTGGCCAAATTTTATACTCAGCAAGGCTGGCCTGAAAAGGTGGCTGATCACCTCAGACCTTATTTTCAAAGGAAACTTGAGCTAACTGTAGATGGGGAGTGTTTGGTTTGGGGAATGAGAGTTGTCATTCCACCATCTCTCAGAATAAAAATGTTGAACTGTCTTCATGAGACTCATTCCGGTATGAACAGAATGAAGGCTGTAGCAAGATCACATTTTTGGTGGCCAAATTTAGATACCCAAATCGAGTTTTTGGTAAATAAGTGCAGAAGCTGTCAGCAATCCCAGGATGGGCCAAATAAAGGAAAATGGCAACCCTGGAAATGGTCAACCAGACCTTGGCAAAGAATTCACATTGATTTTGCAAATAAGGAAAACATTAATTTATTAATAGTAGTAGATAGTCATTCAAAGTGGATCGAAGCCATCCCAATGAGAGAGACCACCACACGCAAAACCATTGAGCAACTACGGCGACTTTTTTCTTCCTATGGGTTACCGGAGGAACTTGTATCTGATAATGGACCTCAGTTTACTGGTAGTGAAATGAAAGGTTTTCTGGAAGGAAATGGAATTAAACAAACATTGATCCCGGCGTACCACCCGCAAAGTAATGGCTTGGCTGAAAGAGCGGTTAGAACTATTAAGACTGCCCTGGATAAAAATAAAAGGAAAATTGGGGATACCATTCAAGACACCTTATCAAAAGTTCTTCTGGCATATCGAAGCACCCCGCATGTGACAACGGGAAAGACTCCATCAGAGCTCTTTATTGGGCGTGCGCTTCGAACCAGAGTATCGTTGATACATCCCAGCTTGGCATCTAGAGTTAGGGACCAGCAAGCCAGGCAAATGAAGTATGATCGGCGAACCCATTTGGAAGAATTCCAGATAGATGATTTAGTGTGGTGTAAAAACTTTAGAGGTGGTGATAAATGGATCCCAGGAAAAATTGTGGGCAAGAAGGGAACTAGAGTCTACACCATTTTGATCCACGGACAGGTAAAGGCCTATCACAGGGATCAAATTAGAAAAAGGTGGAGGAATGGTGAGGAAGATGAGAGTGGAGATGGAGAGCGTCAACCCGAGCACTCAAGAGGAGCAGGTCCCAGTGCCATAATCTCGGAGGTTGTACGAGACAGAGGTTATATGGAGTCGCTGTCGCCAGGACTAACTAGCCAGCGGTCGGATCAAGATTCAGAGGTTCAGAGTGATACAGACGATGGAAAGTCATTGGAGCCTCTTCGCTCGCTGGACCCCGAGGCCTTGAAAGAGGAGGGTCCTGTCCTAAGGCGGAACCCACCTCGAGCGAGGAGACCGCCTGTGAGATTTCGTGTTTGAAGAGAGAAGATGGTGATATATAGCTAGCAATAAATATGTATATATATATGTTTCTATGAAAATGTTAATCTGCAAGACGCAGGTTATCATCATCCCTTTTTGATTTGTTTTTGTCACTTTTTTTGGCGTTTCAAAAATAAACAATAAAAGGCTGTATCAGACTTTACTAAGACAATAAAGATTTGCTAAAAATAAATGTGTACGAAGATGTTGCAGGGGGGAGGGTGTATGAATGGATTGGCTTAATGAATGTGTAAGAAGGTTAAAAACTAGTATACTGTTAGACCAAAATTATTTTAGAGTAGTGTTAGGGAATTTAATAGGTTCAATTTTCAATTTTGATTTCTTTATTTGTTAAGAACGATAGCCTCACAGGACTGTAAAAACTCTATTGTTAGGAAAATATTCGCTCCATTTTTGTTAGGTCTTTTTTTTTTTAATTTCTATTACTAGGGTAATAAAGTACTCTTTGTTATTTATATCAACTTGAATTTTAAGAGTCGTAGATAATGATCATATCTCGATTCTCAGACTGGAAGGTTGTGGGAGGTTATGATCAGACCAGAAAACCCACAAAACTTCTCCTCATTAGAGGAAACGAAGAGGTATAGATTGAATTTTATGCAGGATGGGGGATTTGTTTTAGCCATGCCGTATAACCTGGGGTATAACGGCGCGACCTTGGGTAACCGATCTGACACCGTAGTTTCGACGCTTTTAGCGTGGCTGGAGTGAGGGTGTTCTAGACGGGAGGTCCTGTAAGATTGGCATGTAGGCAGAGATTGCCCAGTTATTCTAGACGAAGTAGTTTCCGTCTATTGAATTTTTTTGGTACCAGTTTGATCCCCCATAGCTAGCGGAAGTTTCTTCTAATAAAGGATTCGCCCTGCCATACGTTTTGTTGGAATGAATTCGAGCATAAGACCGATTCGAGAGGCAGAATAAGTAATTATTAGGACCTTCAACGAGTTTAAACTCGTTTCATGATAGGATAAGATTTTAAAGTATTAGTTAACTATAAGGACCGCGAACGAGACGCCAGAACGAGCCAATGAGTCAAAGTTTTAGAAGTGTTGTATTGAGGACAGTAGAATTAAGAGCAGTTATACAGGGAGTAGAATTCTGAAGGAATTTGTAAAAGAACCAAAATTTCAGATTGATAAAATTCAAATTTATAAGATGTAGATTTGTAGGATTCAGGTCAATGAATAGAGGGTATATTAGTAGATGAAAGAATATGAATTTCTTGGAAGGGGGAGGTAGCTGAACTGTACACACCCCAGAGACAAGGTAAACGGAGTCACAAACAAAATGGGAGAAGTTGATTAGTTTCTCTGTTAAACAGAGAGCTTTCTTCATACGGTTGTCACCCTAGATTTAAATGGACTGTATAGTTTAATAGAGGTCTGGGATATATTCCATTTGACCAAGATTCTAAATGACGTACCCATCTGAGTTGAGAGTATTGTAACAGAGGAATCTAACACATAAGAGAAAACACACCCTCCAGTAGGATCGGGATAGACGAATATTACCCAGTGACCAACTCGTGATTCCAGACTGAATAAGATTGAAAAACTTAACTGAGATACTAAACCTTGAACCTTCAGCGCACAAATATATATTATGTTTACATTTTCTTTTTCAATATGTTATTATTTTTATATCATATATATTATATTATAGTCATATACTATTCATTTCAACAATTTTATTTTGACATTCATGATATTAATATTTATATTAAATATTTAATTAAATATATTTTGTCACCATATATAATCTTGTAGTAGTTTTCTTTTGTCATCTATCATGGGATGATTTTATCACTCATATCTTAACATATTTAATCACTATCTACATGATATGTTTTTACTTCAATATATATGTTATACTCATCATATAACATGGAAGGATTCATTTTATCATTACATATTTCGTGCCTTATTTAATGATTACTTACATAATTTGTTTTCTGTAATTTTTATTTAGCAAAAGTCATCATGTCATAGGCTAATCATTATATACCAAGATATTTCTTTCAGCTAACTATAATTATCCTTTCCTTTGATTGTATATATATATAACTATACCACACGAATGTCTTGATTGGTACGAAAATAAAGATGCTGGCATGTTTTAGGAGTTGGACTAGTCAGTTATTTCTAAACGACTTCTTGGCGCCCAATTTTTCATATATAATATGTAATAGGGAAATGTCCTAACTGTATTGTTAGCAGAAAGAAGGTAGCAATGAATCCAGTACCCCAAGAGGCAAGGATGGGGTTGAGAGGACTTACCACTAGGAAGGCCTACTCCTCAAGACCAAAGAAGAAAGTGGAAGGGTGGTATATATACCCATGAACGGTAAGACAGATGACCTTGCTTACTTCCATACATATGATATGACTGTCCCCAATAACCTATTTTGATAACAGTGTTCTGACAGAATAATAGCACATAAAAACCCCTTTGCCAGGATGCGCAATGCCCACTAATGTTCGGAATAATAAACATCTAGAATGGCATACCATCATTTTGACTAGCCTTACCTTCCCTATAGGTTTCGGTACATCTGGCTTCACCTAGTAATGGAAAATGCATTTTGCTAGAAATGGGCCTGCTTTCATAGTAACTGATGAAAGGCAGATGAATAATGAATAGCACAAACGCATTTGTCCATTACTTGGCAGGGGGAGGATTGTTGGGGCACGTTTTTTGTAACCATACCCCAACAGAAGGCGTATGTATAATCTAATCAAATGGATACATGGCTTCCCTCCCACATAGACTTACAGACCATTTTTTTGCCCAGAAACTTAGACACTTGGTGACACCAGACTTCCATGCCGAAAGCTGATTCCTGGTAAAGAAGAAGACATCCAGAGACATCCGAGCTGGAAACTGTTGTTTCATATGTACATATATTCCCCTCACCAAAAATTTAGGTAAAGGTGACCAAAAAAAAAAAAAAAAGGGGGGAAAAATGGAGAAGGAAGATCTCTAAAGACTGAAACTTATAAAATATCCTTCCAGAGAAAGGAAAGCATCACATTACAGTCCAGGTAAAAAGGGCCTGGGTCAATTTTAGCCAAGACGGGGGGGGGCGATATATATACCATCCCGAGAAAAAGGGGGGATTATATTTCAACCCATGTGGATGGGAGGGCTGGCGTCTGAAATTTTACACTATCGCCGTAGATGTTACTCTCTTTAGATTTTTGTTTTGGTAATACTATATGTTCTATTTTGATGGAAGAGGCCTGGAGTCTGAAATCTTACACTAGTGCCATGTTGTTTCTCTCTGGAGATTTTTTTTTGTTTTGGTAATACTATATGTTCTATTTTGATGGAAGAGGCCTGGAGTCTGAAATTGATACTGGAGCCGTTGGCCATTTTTTGATTGGTTTCTTTCGACGAATGAAAATGGAGAGAGGGATGATATAAAAGAAGGTTCTTTGCCAAAAGGCAGGAATTCGATCGGAGTCGCTCAGTGAGAAGGACGATTTTTAGTCGGGCCTGAGACGTAGAGGAGACCAGACCTTGCCGCCACTTTCGAGAAAAGGTAAGCCATTTGTCATTATGACTTAGCGCCTTCCCCCCCTTTTTTGTGTAGTAGTCAACCTAGATTTCGCATGGGCCCTAAAGGGCTATAAAGTAACTTCAGGTCACCTCTATCTAAATTTTACTATGTACATAGCATATCTCGTCAGTATAGACTTGTTCCCAAATTTTAAGATATTTAAATAAATATCTAGAGAAATTTTCTTGTTTCCTCTGTTACCTATTTCATACATAATTTGCCTTATGGTGCTATTCCCACTGTTTAAATGAAATGTTGTATGTTTCTTACCTATTTGAAGGGAATGTTACTAATAATCAAGTCTCCCATAAATTACCGGCCACATACATTGCCGCGAGTGTCTGTGTTTCAGTGTTTTATAGATTGCCCAATTTAATAACGATTTCATGGGTTGTCTGATGAAGTTGTATAATAGTGTCACGGCTGTTTCCATCTTTAGACCATTGTTCTGACAAAATTATATGCTCGAACCTTGTTTTAGCTCAACCCTTAATCAATTACAGAGTTTTTTTTTTTCCCTGTGAATGTGATGATGTAAAGACATATGCCGATAGTGCATCACTGACAGCTGTGCTGCTATTATACAACATTAAGGTCTTCCTGCGGGTTATATACATGGGGTTGTTGGCCTAATTTGCTATATATATATATATACTTAAGTAAGGAAACTTTTAATAAGTCACATTGTGTATCCTCCCTTTTCAACTATCCAAACCGGGAACCCATCAAAAATATTAAGCTTTTTAGAACTGCTTATAATATCGCTAAAACAAATAGACCATATTCTGATTATGAAA
>CP092864.1:26744919-26798035 GCA_030710605.1 Cordylochernes scorpioides | reverse complement strand
GTTGGTTTTCGACAGCTACGACTCGGGTTCGATTCCCGCATTGGGCACTTTTTTCTTATTAAAAAAATAATGCTCCAGTGGCCCCCGATTCTTGCAAAAGTCCAACCCCACCAACGAGGGCAAGTAACCAAACGGGGCTCTGGCACATTTGTGAGTGCAGAGTCGAACTGCTTTTCACAAGTGTAGACATGTGGTGCACTTACAGTAAAAGCAGTCGCCTACTTCTACCCACCATGATTATCATGGCCTGTACCACGTGTACTAGGGATAAGCCAAAAAAAAACTATTCCAACAATTTCGAGAGGGTCGTTGGAGCGGACTGCTGCCTAATAACGAGACGGTATTGTTGTTGTTGTCGTGTCCAATAAAGAGCCTCAGATACCCCCGTGCATCTCTATCACAGCAGTCGCCATGTCCACTATCTTGGGTGTGTAAAGCTGTTGACGGCTGACGGTGTTGTAACTACCTATAATATGTTGAAATTACTGCACAATGAAATCACCAGGAGAACAAAGAGTAGGAAAGTTTGTTCAAGCATCAGACAGTAAGGAGAGGGCGTTAAAAATAGAAGTGAAATCCAGCAACATTATCTAACCCTGTTATTTACTCTCTTCTACCTAATATTCAATAATCTTAGGGAGTGTAATTTATATTAAAAGAGATTGTATGCTACTGAAAATTTATATATTTGCATAATATTTTATTATTACAGAATTATCATAAGAACTTAAAACATGAATATCTCGCGCTATATATTGATTACATCGCGCAACAACAAAGTCCTTGGTCAAAACCATAAAAACATATTATATATTACAAACCCTTTATCACCAACCTTGTATAATTGAACGAAATTCTTTACACCTTTTACCTTTGAGAGATGTCCACTATTACTTGTCTCCCATTACAGACTGCATTACATTTAGCTACGTATTTCAACAACCTTACAATGGTCGTTGGAGCGGAACCTGTGTGCTGAATTAAGAACAAGAGTTGTGACTACCTGTTAGTTGTCCAAGTTATGGCACAAAGAAATCACCAGTAGAACAATTTAAATAAGATTTGAACAAACGTCAGACAGTAGGGAGAGGGTATCAAGGTAGATCGGTAAAAGCCAAAAACGATCCCAATACAATCTAGCGGGGTTAAAGAAAGGTATTTACCGTAATTCGGCGGGTGGGTAGAGACCATCTGAGTAGAGACCGACCAGAGGTGGAGCTAGGAACCATGGAAACCATGGTTTTGAGCTAATGGTCCTCGTCAGTCTAGGGCAGGTCTTTATTTCATGAAATTCACAAGTAGTGAAGGTTTCCTAAATCTTAACAACTCGCTAAAGAGAGGTTGAGCTGGCAAAGTGGCAAGGCCATATCTATAGCCGAATAATTTAGATGTAAATTTTTCTGTGAGAATAATAAACTATAAAAATAATAAAGAACACTTCTCTCGTTAAAACTAGGGCTGATGAGAGTCTTAGCCCGAAACCATGATCAAACCATGGGCGCTTCTCAGTTTGCCAAAGCTGATGTTATGGCTTAGTCACTTACCCGAGGCCGCTAGTTTGCGGCGACGGTATAGATGGCGTTTAGATTCGACGTACATTTAAGCGGAAAAGGTGTCCTTTATTTTTATGAATCATTATCCCTACGGTAAAATTACCATATATAATTTGGCCATAGATATGACCTAGTCACTTTGACAGCTGAAAATTTCCTTGGCAAATTGTGAAGGTTTCCTTGGATCCCTTGTTGATTTCATAAAATAAAGACCCACTTTAGACTGACGAGAGCCATAATCCGAAACCATGGTCTCCAAGTGGGCGCTTCCCAATTTGCTAAAGATAGTGTTATGGCTTTGTTTGCCGACCCGAGGCCACTAGTTTGCGGTGAGTCAATAGATGGCGTCTAATTTTGACGAAGAAGGTGTTCCTTATTTTCATATATCATTATTTTCTCGAAAAATTTCCATCTATACTCTTTAGGTAAGTAAAAAAGAATTGCATTTTTTGTTCTATTTTTGACCCTTTTCATTAGAAAAAATTGCTCGGAATTCAAAAATAGTTGCAAAAAAGATGCAAACTTATTTTTTACTAAAATTATTTGAAAACGTTCTTTTTTCTCATTTATACAAGGTGTCCCAAAATAACGGAGTTGATATGTAATTTATCCTAACAAGAAAGTATTAAGCCATAATAAATTAATTTATGTTCTGTCGGATTCTTTGTGTTTTTTATGTAAAATTATGTAAATTTCAACTCTGTGCTAACTTTTTTGTCGTGTTTTAAGGATGTCTAACAAACGTAGTGCAATTATTGGGCTCTTTGGTCAGGGGAAAACGTCAATGTGAAATTGCTCGGCTGCTCAAAGTTCCTCAACAAACTGTGCCCAAGGCCATCCATTCAATGAGCTTGGCCATGAAGACGACCGTGCTGGAAAAGGAAGAAAGCACACTGCCAACCATAAGATCATCAAAAAGCGATTTCAACGAGATTCGAGGGTTCCATGAGAAAAATTGACGTTGATACCGGCATAAGCAAGTCGTCGGTACATTGAATAGTGACAAAGGAAATCAACCTCAAGACGCACAAGCCCCAAAAAGTTCGGCTCCTCACGGATGAGAATAAGCGCGTAGAGATATCGTCAACTCAATCAGCAATGGGAGTGCATCCTCTCCACGGACGAGAAGTTGTTCACCCTCAGCAGGCACACAACCACCAAAACGACAGAAGCTGGCCTGCTGAGGTTCCCGGCACGTCGGCCATTGTCGAACATCGCCAAAATCCTCAGTCGGTTATAGTATGGGCCGGGATTTGCGCCGGTGGCAAGACCCCCTCGTTTTCGTGGATCAGGGGTCAAAATCAACCAAGAAGTCTATCGGCGCGACATTCTCAAGGCCGTCGTACTCCCGTAGGCTTAACAGCACTTCAGCAATGCGGATTGGACGTTCCAGCAGGACTCCGCGCAGGCTTACAAGAAGGCGAAATTGGCTCAAGACTGGTGCAGGACCCCTTTTCCGGACTTCATCACGTCGGCTGAATGGCCTCCCTACTCACTCGATTTCAACCAGATGGATTACAGTGTGTGGTCTATTTTTCAGGTCAGGGCCTGTGATACACCCCACAAAAGTTTTAAGTCGCTGGAGCGATCGCTGCGGCAAGAATGGGACCGATTGTCACTGAGGGGGGGGGGGGGGGGGGGGGGCTTCCGGCCCATACCCGAAAATTTCAGGTCACGTTTGGACCTGTGTATCGCCGCCAAAGGAGGCCACTTTGAAACCGGCTGAATAAATGTTAGTTAGTATCTAAATTATTGGTATGCATACATGGCTAACTTGTTCTTTTTTTTTTTGTTTAATATATTTATGACTGAAGATGTACAACTCCTTTATTTTGGGACACCCTGTATTTGATTATAAAAAACAGCACATTTATAAACATTATAATCAATATATGATGATGATCTTATGTAAAGTTATTCAATAAAAATAATTTAATAAAAATTATCCCTACATTAAAACACATCAAATTTCTTATAATAAATAACGCGCTAATGTATCACATTAATATTGCGTTTTAAAAAAACGTTTACATGCAATTTTCGGAAGAGTAATGCTCAAGGCATATTATATATTTAGCATTATATGTAATTCTACTGTCCTCAAATCTTATGTTCATAGTTATTTAAAATATACCCTTTCCAAGAGTCTAGCTTTAGTATCAGTATAAAAGGAAAAACGAAAAATGCAATATTACAGCGGTTGGGTAGATTAAACTGGCGAAACCGCTGGGAGAGTTCACCACTGATGAGCCAGGCCTTCCCATTATTTTATCATTTCAGTAAGGACAGTAGAAAAAGTAATTTATTTTAAGAGAAACATACGCGTCAAAAATAGTTCAGATTTCTTACATTAAAACTAATTAATTTTGCATACTGTGTCTTTTTCCTTAGATCAAGATCATACTCGTGTCCATGTTTGGTTATGAACATACTTCAATATTGTAAACACACTAATCTAGAGACAGTAAAAAGAAGATAAAATAAGAGACTATGTACAATTTGATACATGGTCTTTCTGAAATGTCATCCAACATGTTTCTTTGTGTAACCCATTGACGTCTGACCACGAAGCCCCAAGACTGCTAGTGATTTTGTGGTAGATATATTTATACTAGCGGATGTACCCGGCTTCGCCCGAGGTTTTACCGAGTAAAGGTTTGTCTAACGAACATTTGTTAAAACAATTCTCTATAAACTTATTTAAAAAAAAAGAATATATATTTTGATAATTTGAAACACCGTAGGTAAGACGCTCGTAACTGTCTATAGAATAGCCTACCGCCCGCCCTGCGCGCGCACAGGGAGGTCACGTGCTCGCCGGCAGCCAACGGGCGCGCGCCGCCGGCTGGGGGGGGGGGGGGAGCATTACGTCACTCAAGGTCACCGGCGCGCCAACGATGACACGTGATCGTAGCCGTCCAATAGAAGGGCGCCGGCAAACCGTGACAGAGGCCAATGACCGCGGAAAGACGCTCGTAACTGTATATTTATATAATATATGAAATATTTTTAAAATTTTAACTTACACTTTTAAAGAACTGCATATTTAGCATAAACAAAAATACTTTTATCTTTTAAATTTGAAATTGAAATCTTTTAATTGAAAATTACGTTTCACCAATTTAATTCAAATTATGATGATAAAAATTCAAATGATCTCTCAGATTTTTGCCTTTTTAGGGTATTAAAAATATTTTTTTATTAAAATATTTTAACAAAAGCCACAAACAAACCAAGAGAGGCAAACTTTCTCTTTAATAATTCCATATTTTATGTAAAAAACAGAGGCATACATAGTATGGAGGGGAACTTTTCCTGTATACAGGTAGTGATCAATCACTTAGAGTTGTAAAGAGATAGAAAATTGGTATTTGTTTGTTAATATTAGATAATAGTTATAGTTTTAATGTGTCAAGCACTTCTTAGAAGCTCCTTCTTTACTTTAGCTTGAACTTTCACAGCACCAACCCATGAGGCCTACACTAGTCAAAATGCTTATCCTTTTCAGCAGTCTTCTCCCTGCAACATATACACATTTCAGCACTTGCCTCTAGGACTGGATCTTTCGAATATTTCCTCTTTGTGTAACAACATGAGCTGCCAACATAGCATGTTGCCTTTTCGATCATTAGCCTTTAACTTTCATTTTGGATATCAGTTATTTACAGATAAATTGTTAGATTACAATACATTTCTTTATATAAGTTGAAAAGTTGGGGGGTAGAATTTTTATACATGTATTATAAAACCTGCATGTTCACGAGAGAGTACTGATGAAAATGAAAAGTATCCATGCTTTTTAAATTATTCATTAAAGTACCAAGAATAATCTTTACCTATTTTTTAATCACAAATTTATTCCCATTGTTACAAAAGGAAATAGGCGTATTTTATATAGAGCGTTGAAAATTTAATTTATAAAAATATATTATGTGGTGAAAATTCTAGAGGACTTATGATATAACATAAGAAAATGTTGGCGAATAATCCAGCCTTCTACGCCAATTATTCTTAATTGCCTCAAATAAATCAAAATACTTCTATTCCATATCTTTCAGACTAAGCGAATCAATTAAAAGGTTGGTGTTTCTATAATCAGCATAAAATCATGAGAAATGAGGTTTTTTTTTTTAAATATAAATTATACTATATAAAAATATTAATATTTTTATAACAAGAATAGATTCAAGATATATATTTCTAAATATAATTGTCAATAATTTAGAAAAAAAAAAAAGTATAAATATCTATGAAATAAAATAAATTTTAGCTACGCTGCAAGCGCAAGTTTGCTTATTTTGATCCTGAGACGTGGCGTTTTATGAAAATAGATCAGAGCCTTTTAAATAATTGTAAATTAAAATTAATTCAAAATGCTTAGGCACTCCTTTCTCTTTATTTTATTAATTGCATACTTCCATTCCTCACACTCTTTATACTTCCACATAGCTGAAACAGAGCGGAAATGTTTTATAGAAGAAATACCGGATGATACACTAGTAGTAGGTTAGTAAATATACAAACCAAATGAATAATTCTAATTTTATAACTTTATAATGTTTTAGGTAAATACAAGTGCGAGCTTTATGATACAAATACCCAAGGATATATGCCTTCAAGCCCACAAATTGGAATGCATGTTGAAGTGAGGGATCCTGAAGACAAGATAATGCTTTCCAAAGTATATAGTGCAGAAGGACAATTTTCCTTCAACTCAATAACTCCAGGAGAGCACGTGATATGTTTGATGTCCAACTCAACTAAGTGGTTCCGTGGAAGTCAATTGGTAAGTAAATTTTTCACCCTGTTTTATAGTTTCTTTTCATTTGAGAAATTGCTTTTATTTAGCTTGAACACCCATATTGACCATCACCCTCATGTTAAAGGTAAACATTTCGATTTATCTTGATCCAAAACCAAAATATTGGATCCATATAAAAGAACTAGTAATTTAACAGCAGGTTTTAAAGAATTGCCTTTTTTTATTTATCTACCATGAATGTGAAAAGCTTATTTCTGATTGACTGAAATCATTTGTCAGTTAGAACGACATCATTGCATTATTTTTAGCAAACTCTTCAATATAGTTGTGATTAGTTTGAAAATTATTATTTTGAACATGGCATGGTAATAAATAAAACATATTTTAAAAACTATTATAGGATATACTTCAGATGGATTCAGCTCCCACATTTACTAACCCTAATCTATTGTTAAATATTTACAAGACATGTTAAAGTTAGCTAAGGTTATTTTAGGTTAGGTTGATTAACGTCCCACCAGCGAGTGCAAGTAACTAAACGGGGCTCTGGCACATTTGTAAGTGCAAAGTTGAACTGCATTTCACGTGTGTAGACATGTGGTGCACTTACAGTAAAAGCAGTCGTCTACTTCTACCCACCAGGATTATCATGGCCTGTACCACGTGTACTAGATATAAGCAAAAAAAAAAGGTTAATTAAGGCTAGGAAATATGGGAACTGATCCAGAGACCTCCCAGGGTATACATTTCAAGGATGGAAAGTGTAACGAAGTGTTCCCAGATTCCCTTGTTTATAATAAATATCATGGATGCTCCTGATTGGCAGATAGAATCATTACAGTGGAATCTCTTCATAACAGCTTCCTCTATAACATCAACAGGGTTATAACATCATAAAAATCTTGGTCCATAATGATGTAGTTATAATGAGATTGGACTGCATTTATCCTTGACTTACCCTATTAATTAGTTGTTTTAATTGATAAATACAGTAGAACCTCCCTGTAAAGGATTACACCTAATTGCTAAGCTAAAGTATCCTTTAGGGAGAAGTGACCTCTTACTGAAGAGTTGCTAAATTGTAAAAATGGTAATTGTGCAAATGAAAACTGTCCGTTATAGAGAGGTGTCCTCTCGTGGTTGTTCTACTGTATCATTATTTTTTAACCTTAATTCTATTGACATTATGTGGTGCTGAGTTTGTTGTTGACATAAATATGTTATAATACCTTGAAAAACGTTGGCGTTCAGTCAACTGAAATATTGGTAAACAAATTATATTTTGATTCAATATATGAATTTTTAATTAAAGATCTGATAATGCACAATTTGGATTATAGATTATAAACACAAAAGGTAATAAGACCAAATCCAAATAAATAAATAGTGTGTGACATTTCAGTGACAACGCTGTTGTTTGGATTTGGTCTTATTACCTTTGTCGCGTTCAGCGGCGTAGCGCCCAGGCTCTATTTTGCCCAGACGCCCGAAGTCTCTTATTCTGGTCCCGGGGAGGAAAAAAAACCGTGGTATCTCAAAGGTAGAGAAGAGCGATTCCCAAGAAGTCAAATCCGCGGAAGTGTCTAAGGCAGGTATCAACCAAGGCGTAGACCTCTCGAGAGCGTGCCGAGAAAAACCACACGACTCTAACCAGTCAACATAATAGTTTATTTTTTGTCACGAATATATATACACATAAATATTTACATATGACAAATATGTTTCTTATAATGGATTAAATTTACATATATTTAGAAAAATATAAATCTATAAGAAAATTAACATTCTATTCCCAACATACTCCCACCTTGAGTTTTTTCTACAGAAACTCAACCAATAGTTGGGAAACGACGTTCATTCCAGTTCTTTAGGACCGGGCCATCTTCGCAGGGTCTTCACTGGCCTCTCCCCGGGAGCCTCCCCGGCGTGGTTCCGACTGTATACTCCTCAAGGTACTCCCCAGATCGGCGGGTATCTCTAAATTGTAGAGCCGTTGAACAGGCCTAATCTGGACGCCCTTGCTGGTTCTCAACTTGGCGACCCTCACAGGTCCATCTCGGCCAGGGTAGACCTCCACAACTCTCGCCAAAGGCCAATTGACTCGCTTAGCGTTATCTTGTCCAATCAACACCAGATCTCCCACCTTGATAGGTCTTGTCTTCGAGCGTCTTCTAGTCTCTTGTCTTAAGAATCCAAAATACTCCGTCCGGAATCTCTTCTGAAGACTAGCCCTTTCAATTGAGTTGATTTTAAAACAATCTTTCTCTTTTCCGAGTTCACAATATCTGGGTCAGGGTATATTTCCCTATGGGGCCAATCTCTTCTTGGTCTTCTCAACCACTCGGGCCCTCCCACCACTTCGATCTCTCCAGAGAATCGGCTAAGCACCCCCGTGATGGTAAATCCGCTGGATTCAAACATCCTGGTACACGACACCAATCCTCCGTCTCACTGAGAGATCGGATCTCCATAACTCGATTCATTACAAAAGTCGCCCAGTTATCTTCCATTGCAATTTCTGGAACCTCTTGAGAACATTGAGCTTTACATCCTGAAGAATCAGGATCTTATGCCGAGGCATCGTCTTTAGGCTTAGAGGTATCGTCTGAAGGCCCAGAGGTATCGTCTGCAGGCCTACAGCAGTCATAGGACTCTGAACTCTTCCTTAGAGATCTCAAACCACTCAATATAATAGTCCTATGATCTACAGGATTCGCAATCCTTTCCGGTCTAGCACTTTCACCAGACTTTCTGGAGACTTGTCTCCCAAATTAAGACCTTTTCGCTGGAGTAGGCACTTGCCCCTTTGGAGAACTGGCCGGAGTATATAACATTGGAGTTACTGCAGCTCCAGAAACAGTTCCCTTCGATACAAGTCACATTCCATTGCTTGGAAGATATTTGCCAATTGAACCTTTTTCTATTGGCTCTCTCCTCACATAGGTGATCTGGACAGTGCAACCCTGCTTAGAAAGCGTTTCACCTTCTCCAACCATGCATCATCATTCAACCATTTACTTTTCTTCCGGATTTAGAGGCACGGGCACTCAATCAAAATCGTCTACAACGATTTCCCGCTCAAAACCATCAGTTGTCCATCTTTTTTTTTCCAAAGAAATTTGAGGTAGTCCCAATCATTATCTCTGATGGCGATCATCTGGAAATATCTTTTCAGGTCGGCCACAACTCCGAACTTATTCCTCCGAAGCTTTATCCTTATCTCAGGGATTCTTCTCAGCAGACTGTGTATCCTCTTCATATATCGCTTCAACGAGAATCCGTTTCGTCCTCGATAGGAAGCGCCGTCTTTCGCTGGCCGTACAGGCGCAGCCCTGGAGTCACACCCACATACAGGGCGATCAGGCAAATAGTATCCCTTTACTTTAAATTCCGCATCTCCTATCTGTCCTGCTTCCATCAATTTACTCGATGCTGGAATTCTGACAACTCTTTCCTCAATATCATCAATGGACTCAGCCTCACCATCTGCAATCTCCACTTGATCCGCGCCTTCAGCTACCGCTTTAGAGTTGCTCACCGATTCACAAGCCTCAATTGCAGTTCCAGAATCCTCCACTTCATTATCCTTGGTTTCAGCTTCAGAATCCTTTACTCCGTCGCCCTTAGGCTCATTTTCAGAGTCTTGTACTCCGTCTTCCTTAGGCTCATTACCTTGTTCTGCATATGGCCTTTCTGCCATCCTTAAATCGGTACCTTGTTTTACATAGAGCAGCTTCACTTCTTCGGTGTTCTTTGAATCCATTCCTTGTTCCACATCCAGCACTTTCTCTTTATCTGCTTCAACGGATTCTTTCTCAACTTCAGCCCTATTACTTTCATCAACTTCTACAACAGACTTCTTCTTGACTTGAGCCTTTTCACCGTCTTCAGCACAGCGCTCTCTTACTACTTGAGCCTTATTACTTTCTTCAACAGCAATCTGCTTGGATGGCTCCTTTACCATTTGCTCGGATGATACCACCATCTCAGCATCTTCCTTAATAGAAGCTGGATCAACTCCTTTCATCAGGGTAACTCCGACAACACTTGGCTTCTCACTCATCCCGATTTCCAAACTGCTTCCATCGCAGATCCTCATATCCATTCCTTGTTCCACATCCAGCACTTTCTCTTTATCTGCTTCAGAGACATTCAAAAAACCAGCAGCCGTGGGCAGGGATTCCTCTTATTTCTTCGATACTTCACGATAGAGCTTTGTGACTGAGGGTGCTCATTTGATGGTTGGCCGGCTGTTATTTCGTCCCGCGTGCCGAACGTGCTTTCTAATGCAATCAATTGTCTCTCCAAAAATTCAATCAAATCTCCAAGAGAAAAAGCTCCTGTGAATTCCCGATGTAATTCAAGCTTTAAGTCTGATGGCAATAGCTTGAGGAGTAAAGGGCACAATAAGTTACCGTAGCTATCAACGACAACACCCAATGACTCCAAACTTCTAATCTGCACCAGGATTCCGCCGTACAATTCTCTGAAAGCCCCCACGTCCTTTGTCACTCTAAGTGGTTTCAAGGCCAAGAGGTTGTTCATATGCACGTCGATCAACCTTTCCCTTTTTCCGAAGCGTTTCTTCAACAATTCAACGGCCTTATCGTAATTTTCCTCAGATAGGCAAAATCCTTCCACAGTTTGGGCCGCCGTTCCACCCAAGTAGGCTTTAAGATAGTTAAATTTATCTATCTTGGTCAAGTATTCATTCTTATTGATTGATGAATCGAAGGCATTCCAAAAAGTTAACCACTGGCTAATTTCCCCGTAGAATCTTTCCATTGTTAATTTGGGTAACTTAACCATCCCAGTTAGAGTCGGTCGACTGATTTCTCCTGGATATTCCTTCTTCGTGGCAGTTGCAGTTTCCCTCTGCATTCCTTCCGCTACCACCAGACTTCTTTTCTTTAACAAATATTTCCACGCCACGGCCTTTTCCCGGTATTCCTCTACCATCTTTAGATCTTTCTCTAGATCTTTGATGTCAATCAGCCTACCGATTTCTTCGTCTACCCGCCTCAGTTCTTCGTAGACATCCGAAAGCTGCCCCAGCAGTTCCTCGTGGTCACACTCCTTGTGCACGTCATATTCCTCTATTCTTTTCCCGTACTTGGATAAAGACGTGCGGAGTATGGTTCTCTTCTTCTTGAGTCTCTCTAGTGCTTCTTCTCTCTCCATCTTCTGATCCAAAGGGGTTCCAAATATAGGCACGGCTTTCTCCTCGCGTCCCGGCTGGGATGCCAAATGTCGCGTTCAGCGGCGTAGCGCCCAGGCTCTATTTTGCCCAGACGCCCGAAGTCTCTTATTCTGGTCCCGGGGAGGAAAAAAACCGTGGTATCTCAAAGGTAGAGAAGAGCGATTCCCAAGAAGTCAAATCCGCGGAAGTGTCTAAGGCAGGTATCAACCAAGGCGTAGACCTCTCGAGAGCGTGCCGAGAAAAACCACACGACTCTAACCAGTCAACATAATAGTTTATTTTTTGTCACGAATATATATACACATAAATATTTACATATGACAAATATGTTTCTTATAATGGATTAAATTTACATATATTTAGAAAAATATAAATCTATAAGAAAATTAACATTCTATTCCCAACAACCTTGTTTTTAATTAAAGATCTATTAATGGATTGCTCTATTTTCAAAAAAAAATTTTTTTTTTTTTTAAGGTTCATTGGTAACATCTACAGAATTGTTTACTGATAACGTTGTATAATACAATGTAGTAATACATATTAATCTTAATGTTGATTTTTATATGGTTCATTAACCCAGTTGTTGTTGTTTATAAAAGTCTATGACGTGTAAAAGCCAATTTATAAGCTTGATGCCATTGTTAAATATTTATTTACACATTCAGAATGTTCACCTCAAGAATGAAAATATAAACTTCCTTCTACTCATTACTCTTCATTATTTTCTATTTATATATATAAATATACACAGAGTAGAGAAACTCCATGAAAGGACACCTCTCTACAAAAGACAAGTTTTCATCTCAATAACTACCATTTTTACTCATTAGCAACTCTCTGGAAAGAGGACACCTTTCCCTATAGAACATTTTGGCTCTGTAACTAAGTGTTGTCATTTACAGACAGGTAGTCATACTGTATATACAAATATATATATCGCGAAATGTGTGGTGTCGCTGGAGACCTGCTGGCGATTCTCCACCAAACTCTGCAGCGGTGGCAGAGGCGCCATATTCATTGTACATAGTATCATGTATATATCCAAATATATGTTAAAATAATTTCTCATGGGAAGAATGTTCCTATATCCAATGTTCACAGCTGATCTATGTTTTGTGGATGTTAATTCAAAGGCTTACCGGAACATGCATCACTTACACTACAATGTTGCCTGCAATGTTCTTGGACAAAATGAAAATCAGGTCTTAAACTGTCAAAAAAAAAAAAGCCATATAGTCTAACCTTGTTAATCGAACCAACAATAATTTGACCATTTTTATTAAAATTAATTTCACCAATGTTTAACCAACGTGTACTTGTTTAAATAAAACTTGATCATTAAGTATATAAAACTTTGACACAACAGGTACCATATTTAGCGATGCATGACTATACTTAGTATTCTGAATATAGAGCAATCCATAGTATATGTATATTTTAAAAATAAGGCTTATTTTGGATTGTAATAAGATTATTTATTAATCCGATATTTCGATGGACCAATCTTCCATCTTTTACGAGGTATTTTGCCGTGGAGAACGCAGCAGGTCGCGTTCCCCTGGTGAGCCACTAGACATCTTCCAAGCTTATTGGGCACGCGACTTAGTATTGCAATGGGTTGGAGTAAAGTCAGTATCAACATTGTCCATAAAGTCTAGCATAATTTTTGCTTTCTTGTGGACAATTTAGGGGTTGCTTGGTTTAATAACCAAACTTAAATATCCATTAGTCGCTGACATAAACAATAATATATTTTGAATAGAGCAACATTCTGCTATTTGTATTAACTTATAAAGGAAGAAAGACATACATGCTTTTAGAACGCTATTGTTGATCAACATGTGGTTGAAATTTTTTTTTTAAATCAAAATTTTATATAAAGAATAAATATATTAATAGATTAAATGTATATATATATAAATAGGAATTCTGGGAATAAATGGGAATTCTGTTTGTTTTATTCTATCTGCCAATCAGGAGCGAGCTTGTGACATCACTGCTGAAGAATAGGTTTCAAATGGTTTTTTTGAAAACTCTTCATTTATAAACTCCTGTTTAATAAAAATATAGTTAAACTTTATTATAAGATCATCCGGGTCCAAGATTTTATGCTGCTATGACATTAGTATAATCCCAAAAAACTTGGCGACCTTAAAGAAATAAGTCTTTTAGAATAAAGTTATATAAAGGAGACTGGTATAACAATGTTCAACTGTGAAAAAGGCATCTCCTTATTGTGCAACTGAAAGTTGCTGATGGCCTGCACCATCTATCGGAATAAATATCAACTATTCTCGTTAATTTTTAATTATTCCAAAATTGGCCAAATACCCATTCTTGATTAATCAAGAAAAGCTAACTACGGACTTCTTGATTAATCAAGAATGGGTATTTGGCCAAGTCTGGAATAATTAAAAGTCAACTAGAATAGTTGATATTTATTCTGATATATGGTACAAGCCATCAGCAACTTTCAGTTGCACAATAAGGAAATGCCTTTTTTCATAATTTATGCACCTTATCCCAGTACAATATCACATTTGTACTATTTTTTCACAATGTTCAACTGGTTATATATCAATTTGGGAAATCTCTCTCCAAATTGTGTACTGGAATGTCAGCGACACCTGAGTGAAGGTTCAATATTGCACAAAGGTGAATGGGAACACCAGCAAAAGGGCGATTTGTCATCTTAATAGTGTTTATATAAAAATATCTAACCTATATCTAAATAGCACCTTCCTCTCTATAGCGCTCGATTTTAAACATTAAAATGTAAACATTTTACATTAAAAGTGACCTGTCTATAACACCCTATTTTGGTGAGTCCCAAGAGGGGGGGCTATAGACAGGTTTAACTGTATATCGCAATATTTTATTATATATATAAATAGTGATTTATGATGGTCTGCAGTAACACAGAAAAGGATGGGTTGTTGTTATACCTGCCCATAGTTGAGCCATATTGGCTTCTCTGTTAGATAACAGATGTTTGCTTGACACATCACAGGATGATATCATACAGTAGAACTCTCTCACACCAGAACCAAAGTGTCCTTTAGAGAGAGGTGTCATCTTACCAGTGTAAGTAGCTAAGTGGTGAAAATGGTAATTTTGGTGATTAAAAAAACTGTCCTCCAGAGAGAGTGTTCTTTCATGTAGGTTCTACTCACATAGACAACCCCAAGCCTTATTGAAGTTTCATATCTTAATTATTATATATTTCAATAAGTGGTTTCTGTAACCTCGTAATAACAATCTTCTTTATAACAGCCTATTGTTTATAACATATCCAAAGTCTCGTTTATTTTAGAAAAGGAAGACAAAGCAACAAGGGCTAGATTGTAATTTATAAAAATTGAAGCAGAAAAGAAGTATAAAAAATTGCTAATCACAATGTTGTGATATATGTATGTAAATATAGCACAGAAAACATTTTAAAATGGGGGTTGTGTTGGATATGAAAGGAACTTTAATGTAAACCAATGGAGAAGTTCCTCAACAAAACTGCATGTTCACAACACACTTTTTAAACACAAGGTCTTCTTCTTCTTCTTTCTTATCTCCACTCAATCATATTACAGTATCAAGCTTGTAAAGCTTGAGACTTTTGATGGTGTCTGCTGGGGATGAGTAGAGCTCATCAATGGATGAGTCAATACAGTCAATAATGTGTTTTGGGGTTGCATGGGTAATAAGACCAAATTCAAATAAATAAATAGATTTTTAATTAAATTTGGATTTGGTCTTATTACCTTTTGTTTATAATATATAATCCAAATTGTGCCTTATCACACACTCTTTATTTATTTGGATTTTGTCTTTATTACCTTGCGTTTCTAAATTCATAATCCAAATTGTGTGCCTTATCAATTCATTGGACACTTTTTCTAAAGAAGAACAATTGTTTCAATGGTCCCTGAAGGTAACATTGCTGCTACAAAATCATTACACTTTGTTAGGGTTTTTCATGGGGGTCGGTGGAAAGATGGTATACACCGTTGGTTTACAACCGCTACGAACCGGGTTCGATTCCAGCATTGGGCACTTTTTTCTGATAAAAAAAAATTCTCCAATGTCCCCCTATTCTCGCAAAAGACCAACCTCACCAGCGAGTGCAAGAAACCAAATGGGGCTCTGGCATATTTATTTGTAAGTGCAATGTCAAACTGCTTTTCACGTGTGTAGACATGTGGTGCACTTACTACTGTAAAAGCAGTCGCCTTCTACCCACCATTATTATCATGGCCTGTACCATGTGTACTAGGGATAAGCAAAAAAAAGGTTATTTTATGTGCCATATTAGAAGTCTGTGTATCATTAGTTTTGGTAAAGAGAATATGCCAGAGGCACTGATGTGAGAATGATACCAGGTTGAACAAGACTGCAGCCAATTATAACTGGCCATCTGTTAGCCAGATTTACCATGGCACTGGGAGAGTCATAGGTTGTCTGTTCTCCACTCCTGTGTTCTCCCAGTGGGAGAAACTGTTACTGAGACTTCACACACTTTTTATTTATTTGGATTTTGTCTTATTATCTTGTGTTTCTAAATCTGTAATCCAAATTGTACCTTATCAATTCATTGGACACTTTTTCTAAAAAAAAATAATTGTTTCAATGGCCCATGAAGGTAACATTTTGCTGCTACAAAATCATTATATCTTGTTGGGTTACTAAAATTTAATAAGACCTAATCCAAATAAATTAATAGTGTGTGACGTTTCGGTGGCAACGCTGTTGCCGAAACATCACACACTTAATTTAGTTGAATTAGGTCTTATTTTATTGTAGTTCTATTCTATAATCCATATTGTCCTAATCCATTTATTCTTTTGTCTGATGATGGTAACAACTCTGTTACCGAAATGTCACTCACTATTAATTTATTTGGATTAGGTCTTATTACCTTGTAGTTCTAATCTATAATCCAAATTGGCGGTCAGTTCGATTCCCGCATTGGGATCTTTTTTCTGATAAAAAATGTTCCAATGGCCCCCGATTCTTGCAAAAGTCCAACCCCACCAGCGAGTGCAAGTAACTAAACGGGGCTCTGGCATATTTGTAAGTGCAAAGTCGATAATCCAAATTGTGCTTTATCATCTTGTTGGGTTAGTTTATGTACCATATTAGAAGTCTGTGTATCATTAGTTTGGTTGAAGAGAATGTTCCTGTTAAGAAAGATGTGAGAGAGAATGTTGTGGGCTCACATCAGGATGTGTGGCAGAGAGTCCACCTGGACATCCAGGTTGGAGAGCATGCCGTGGACTATGGGAACGTAGCCCAGAAGGAGAAGCTCACTGAACTCCAGCTGCGGGTCCGCCAACTCCTGGACCAAGTGGAGGACATCACCAAGGAGCAGAACTACCAGCGGGTGAGCCACCACTTCGCTTTTACGTATTTAGAAAAAAATACATGAACCAATGATTTATTCAACTCCCGATGTTTCAGTGAACTGGTTCATTGGTTGATGTGGCTATGTTTTTCCTGAATCAACTTCCAACCAATCTTTGGAACTACTTGTATTTAGTGTGACATGACCCTTCTCAAACACCTTGCATCTTCATCCACTCAATTTAAAATGTGCTAAGTGTTGTGTTGTGCCCGTTGTTTTGTCAATAATCCACTCTGAGTCGTCGGAGCACCCTTGGTACCGGTTTTATTTATAACCAGTGCCGGAACATAAGGAGAACACCACATACAGCCAGACGCGGAGATACTCCCGCTCGCAACCAAAACCAAACTGCCGGGTTCCAGTCTAGGCCGGTTCCCGCCGCCACACTGGCGCCGCCAGGCGCAAAGTGGCGTGAGGATTCTCGCCTGAATCCTCAATACTAAGTATTTCTGAAACTTTGGTTTAATCAATTCTCGCCTTTACAATACCTCTCAGTTTTTCCATTTCAGAGGAATAAAATGTAATTGTCAGATTGTTCTTCTCCATCCAAGAGCTAAGACATTTTGCTTTCTAAATGCGCTTCTACTTTTGTATCTTGAAGTTTTACTTTTTTTCTTCTATTTGTTCAGGAAGTCCTTTTCTACCGAGCATTATGATTTCCAGATTGTGTAATCTTTCATTTTAGATAAATGTTCCATCAATTCTAGATTAGTCTTGCCTGTAAAAATATGGAAGCCAGTCTTTCTTTACACCTGGAATAGTTTCTTGCACCATTGGTAGAACTAGAATTATGCTTGTTCCAAATGATGCCTGAGGATGGATAATACTTCCATCAGTTTCTTTACCAAAATATGGGATAGAAGAATCAACATATCTGATCTTAGCACCCAGCAAGTATGTAAATGTGGAATCCCCATTTAGTAGGTTTCTGTAGGTTGTAAGTTTTGTAACTAATGCCTACTAGAGACCCCTCAGTAGATTCATCAATGGAAATATTCTGTGGCATAAGAAAGTGTTTTGTGCTTGTTATTAAAATTTAAAACACATTTAAACTTTATATATTTTATTCAATGAAGATCAAAATTACATAAACATCACAATTAATTATATATCATAACTACATAACATTAAGCCATCTATTTTCAGTTTTTTTTTTTTTTTTGCCCCCCCCCGGTCAAAATTTTTATTTTCACAGACTAAATTATGAGATTAATTTATAAATGGAAAATATGCAAAACAAATAAACAACTATATACATCAGAAAGGTAGAATAAGTACAGTGAAACCACCCTAAAATAACTTGGGGATATAGTGAACCTTCTCTTATCTAACAAACCTAAGGTACAGTCTGACCTCGTTAATCTGACCTATGATAATTTGATCATTTTTTCATGTCCAAGCACCTCCAGCCTATCAAATAACTAACATTAATTCAACACCATCAATAATTCTGCCATTTTTTAAAATCAAATTTTGACATTAGATAACTGTTGTTTAAATTCGATTTGATGGTTAAAAATACAGTATTTCAGCACGTGGTGGAACTACGGCTGTAGTTAGCTCATGCGCATCATGCTTAGAAGTGTTACAATGTGGCATTGCAAATGCAGCATCAACATCCCCCATAAAGTAAGTCACACACGATCTTTGTTTCTTTGTGGATGATTTAGGTGCAGTTTATTTGATAAGTGGGCACTACTCACTGACGTAAACAATGAGGTGTCCTTGAGAGTAACGTTCTGCTAGTTGAAATAATAAACAAAGGAGTAATGACATGCATGCCTTTAGAAGGCTGATCAACTAGATTGCACACTGAATACACCTCTAGCCTAAAAGCAAGCAACTATAAAGGATTTATTTAAAATATCATGTATATATTTTTTAAAATAAAATATTTAGCTTTTTCTTTATTTTCAAATTTTTTTCACTTTTATATAAGATTTGCATTTTTTTTTTGTGTGTGTGTGTGTGCGTATTTTTGCAAGTCTAAATTGAATGAAATTGAAAAGGGCAAAGTGTGGTATATCAATTATTATTGTTGTATATGTTAGCACATTCCCCTTTTCAAAATGTTCTTATATCTGGCTAATTCAAACTAGGCTCTGTGAAATTTCCCAATAAACAGGCCTCTGAGGTAACAAAAGACTTTTTTTTAGTGGCACTTTAAAGCCAGCTGGCATGACAGAGGCTCAAAACAAGAAAAAAAAAAAAACTTTTTTAAAGACACTTGTTAAAAGTGCAATTATGCTAATCAAATTATCAGAAGAATATAACATCTTTCCCCAATATTTTTATCCTTCACCTTGAAAATATTCAGCATTAATGTATGGAAATTTATGGAAGTTGAAAAAAGTGGCAATATATTATATTAACAGATGGCCTTTTTTCTCTTTATGTGCATGACTGTCCTTTAAATACATAAGTTGAAAAGTACCTAACCACCCCATGGCTATAGTGTACTGAAAGTTCTGTTCTATTGATATTCACTATAGCAAGGTTTTATTGTCGAGTTGGGGAAATCTAGAAAAAACACCTGTGCAATGTTTCACAGGTGCTCCACTGAAGTAATCTGTCACCATTGAAATCTGGCCCATGTTTCTAATAAGTCCTAGAAAAGCCAAAATTTCAATCTTATTTTAATTTTTTTTTTCTTCTTCTATATATATATAATTAAAAAGGCATATATTGGTAAATATAAATGATATTTTGATCCAATATATCCTTTTTTAATAACGAGTTTACAAAGTGGGAAGAGGAGCTTCTTTTTATTGGCATGCACACAAGCTTTCGGACATATCGTCCTTCATCAGGTAAGAGTAATAAACGCGCTGAGGATCCATATATACACAAAGCTGAAAAGAAAATTTACATAATTGCAAAAGATAAAAGTATTTAAAGATAAAAATAAGAACAAATATGCTAAAAAGATTATAGGGATTAAATGCTAATAAATCTGGACTAAGTACATATGCACTATGAATGGTGTTAATCAAGGGCAGGTAAATGCAACTTATGGCTATTCACATAACATATGGTATTGTTCCGGTATATCTATATGCCTGTTGATGCTGTTTGTTTTTATTGACACAAATGCCTCTAGTAAAAGTCTCTGGTACTTATTATTGATATTGTTGTATAGAATGGATGGCTTTGTTAAATTAAATGTATGACCGGTTTGCATAGAATGACTGTAAATAGGGGAATTTAGGTTTTTATTAGAGATGTTTCTGGAATGCTCAACCATTCTGATGGCGACGGATCTATGGTTGAGCATTCCAGAAACATCTCTAATAAAAACCTAAATTCCCCTATTTACAGTCATTCTATGCAAACCGGTCATACATTTAATTTAACAAAGCCATCCATTCTATACAACAATATCAATAATAAGTACCAGAGACTTTTACTAGAGGCATTTGTGTCAATAAAAACAAACAGCATCAACAGGCATATAGATATACCGGAACAATACCATATGTTATGTGAATAGCCATAAGTTGCATTTACCTGCCCTTGATTAACACCATTCATAGTGCATATGTACTTAGTCCAGATTTATTAGCATTTAATCCCTATAATCTTTTTAGCATATTTGTTCTTATTTTTATCTTTAAATACTTTTATCTTTTGCAATTATGTAAATTTTCTTTTCAGCTTTGTGTATATATGGATCCTCAGCGCGTTTATTACTCTTACCTGATGAAGGACGATATGTCCGAAAGCTTGTGTGCATGCCAATAAAAAGAAGCTCCTCTTCCCACTTTGTAAACTCGTTATTAACCTTCAGTGAAGAGCAGTTCTACTTATATCCTTTTTTAATTAAATATTTATTTATGGATTGCTCTATTTTCAAAAATATATAGGGATCAGCTTCTTCTCTGAATCTCCTATCCATCAGAAATGATACAAAGAATCATAAAAATGTGGGGAATGGAAGCAATCTTGGTGGTAATTAGAGGTGATAAATGCTAGTACTCACTCCTGCAATAAGGAAGCTCTCAGTCAGTACTTCTGGCTGATTTCTCTGCAGCAGCCACCAACTTCCTTTTCTTGGACTTTATTGATGTCCGAAATATGTCTTCTATACTCCTGGATGTCACTACAGAAATTGTAAGACCTCCAGAGCTGTATGATTTGAACCTATGCAATCTTAGTGCTATTGAATCATCTCATTTATTTATTTGACATTGTTTCAATACAAGAAAATAAGACTTAATCCAATGAAGTAGAGGAGAGCTACAGATCCCGAACTCTTTAAAATAGAATCTTCAAGTGATGGTTTAGCATCAACATTGATATTCACTTTAGAATTTATTTTCTTCAGCTCATTGGATTAGGTCTTCTTTTCTTGTATTTTAATCTATAATCCAAATTGTGCTTTATCATTTGATCTTGTTTCATCATATATCCTGAAGGATTTACAAATTGTAGGGAAAAATTGAAGGAAGACCTGCAATGAGCTGGCTAGAAGAGAATCATGAAAGCTACCATAAGGTCAATAGATGAGCTTGTATGTGATGTTCACTAACAGATCAAATTGGCCAACATTTGTCCATATAATCACCAAAAGTCAAACTCAACTTTGATGGACGCTCTGACAACATAGAAAATAAGATGATAAAAAGTTAATAATGTTGTTGTTTCTTATTCCCCTTGTACAAAGATGACACAAATTTCATGAGTCCATGCTCTTCGAGGTAGTTAACAATGTTATTCTTTAATGAGAGAGAGAGAGAAAGCTAGATTTTGGACAGGTGTTATCCTTTCACAGGCCAAAGTAAAATGCCCTGTGCTGCAAAAAAAAAAAAAAAGAATTATTTATCTAAATACTGTAATTAAAGCAGCAATAGACTGGTGGCAGTCTGGATGAAACGAGCTACAAGAACAATTGAATTAACATATTCATGAATTTTATTACAATATGAAAAAAATGATATAAAAAAACTATTCCAAATCAGAGCAATTATCTGCAACTATCTAGCCGATTACTAACCTCTTTATTGTAGAGAAGATCCGCTTCTGTTTTCCTTCTGAGCTTGATTCCTTGTCCTCCAGGCACTCTTAATTCATTAACTTCTTTTTGGAAGCTCTGAAGAGAAGTGGGATTAGTTTTCTTTCCTTTGGCTTCCTGTAAACTAATCAACCCTTATAAACTAAACAATCCGTTGCCGGCCCGTCCTTCTGTGCTTTTTATACCGTGCTTGCACAATGTCTCACCTTATTGGCTCTTTTCAGCACCTGATTAGTAAATTATAATATACAAATGAGATAGTTCTTGAAAATAAAGATACTTGGCCAGTAAATCTTTTTATTACCTTGACGTTTCGATAAAAATCTTTTGTCCTCATCAGGAATAAACAAAAAATAAAACATTTGGCAAAGCATTAGAATAATTTTTAACACTTTGGCAAATGTTTTAATTTTTGTTTGCTCCTGATGAGGACAAAATATTTTTGTTGAAACGTCAAGGTAATAAAAAGATTTACTGGCCGAAGTATCTTTAATTTCAAGAACTATGAATGCCGACCAGGCAGCCTCTATCTTTACGATAAATGAAATAGTTTTAACAAACTCCATTGACCTGTTGTTTTACCAATATTTTCTGATGTGGAGATGACTGCTGGAATATGAAGTGTAAATGGCTAAGAGGTTGGTTGACAGAGTGTAATTTGAAAGTAATTCTACTGTCCTATAAGCTTATGTCCATAGTCTTCTTGAAAACCATTTCTGAGATTCCACCCTTCAGTGCTGCGTATATAAGCAGAATCGTCCAATACAGTATTAGAGCTCTAAGAAGCGGTCTGGTGGATTAAATTGGCGAAACCGCTGGGAGGGTTCACCACTGATGAGCCAAGCCCTCCCAATATATTTTTTCATCACAGTAAGGACATTAAACGTTTGTATTATGTATAAAAAAGAAACATTTGTGCTTTTAAATCCTTTCATTTTATATGTATAGATGGCGAGTTATTGCTTTGTGTTAATTGACAGAGTGGTGTGGCAGTTCCGTGAGGAGAGGTTCCGGCAGACCAGCGAGAGTACCAACCAGAGAGTCCTGTGGTGGTCCGTCATCCAAACCCTCATTCTGGTGTGTATGGGATTCCTGCAGATGAGACACCTCAAGTCCTTCTTCCAGGCCAAGAAACTTGTTTGAGATCTCAATACACTCCTTTGTTTTGTTTCTTGTCTCCGCACCTTTTTATTATTATTTCCTTCCCTCCACCCCCCTTTTTTTATTTTTTAAAATATTTTTCTCTTCCCCCCAGTTTTATTACCAGCCACATTGAGAGGAATTGTACACACAACACCTTGTTGTTATTACATTAATATCTTTAATACAGTACTTAGAGGCTGTTTTTTGTTTAATGCTACAAATTTGGTTTCTCAATGTTTGAAGCTAGTAGAGCTTGATATAGGTTATCTTTCTACTACATCCTATTATGATCTATTTCCACTGTGCTATGTCCATTGTCATCATTTTATACTCTGATAGTTACCATACTATATTAATACAATTTTTTTACAAGATAATCTTTCTCAACAAAGATACTTTGATTTTTCCGGTTAATACACAGCAATGTTTCGAAACATCAATCAAATTCTATTCTTTTTCTGATATGGTACAATTTTTGAATTATCAATTAGAAATATGGAGAGGCAATAAGAACCCTAACCAAATAAGTAAATTTTGTGTGACATTTTGTGGTAACAGCGCTGTTATTATTATTTTTTTTATTATCCCTTGTGTTATTTCACAATGTCATGGAAACTACATGTATCTTGTTTAGCGCTTTTACCGAAACGTCACACATAATTTATTTATATGTGGTCTTGTTACCTGATATCTTTTTTATGGTTTTACCTTAATTTAGGTAAGTCCTCACTACTCATTTGTTACCTTTATCAAATAGGGAATATGGTTTGAGATTTCCAGACCTCTCTATTTACATATTTCCTTAATGAAGGTAACAAAAGAGAGCCGTGCTGAAATGTTATAGAGATTGAAACTACTTTATTTCAATGTCCATATAAGATTATATAAGGTTAAATACAGTATAAGTATGATTATATAATGATAAATATATGAATAAATAGATAAAAATATAAAATACACCTATCCCCCAATTTACACAGTAGATACGTTCCTGAGAAAAACGTGTAAATCGGGGGATAGGTATACACAGAAATAAAAATAAAATGCATTGACAATATGTAGTCAGCACATAAGCTCGGGATTCCTCGTGAGATGTGTACACAGCGCATGTGTTCAATCACAGTAGCATTTAGTATAGTGTGATAAAAAAACAAAAAACTTATTTGGAAAACCGTGTAAAAGCGAAAATGTGTAAAAAAAGTACCGTGTAAATCGGGGGATAGGTGTAATTGATAAATATACATATAAAAATATATACAAGGTCTTCATTGGTGGCGCCCACCGTAGGAAAAACTCCGCCACCTATGGTTATAGAGAATACAGCAATAAAGAATTTGATTGATGTGTGATACTACCCCCCCTCTCTCTCTCTCTCTCTCTATAAAACCATCAACTGGTAAATGGTTTCCACAATCGTATTGTTGTTACAATTCTACTGGTAGTAAATATGTGTTTTTATCAGAGCAGCCTTCTACTTTATCTTACCTATATACCTTATCTCTTACCTTTATCTACCATATTAACTACAAGAAAAATAAGACCTAATCCTAATAAATTAATTGTATGTGACGTCTCTGTAACAACGTTGTGACCATCATCAGAAAAAAATAAAATGAAAAATATGAATGAAAATTATTTTCTTTTGTCTGATGATGGTAATAACGCTGTTAACGAAATATCACACACTATTTATTTAGATTAGGTCTTATTTTCTTGTAACTATAATCCAAATTATGATTTATTAACAGTAAGAGGTGTGTTTGAATTGAACAAAAAAAATATTGCGCTTTGTTTCATTTCTTGCATAATGAATGTTTGTGGAGGGGCGAAAACTGGAACTTTAAAAAAAAAAAATGTCCATGAATAAAAAAACTACAACCACAGAGTATGCTGTATTAAAAGTGATATGCTATAATAGCAAGGAATTTTACCACTTTTCTTAAACAGACTATTAATCCTTTTCTTTTTTATTACAAAGACTTTCTTAAGTGATACTTTGTTTTTTGGCTTTTCTTTTGTGTTTAGTTACAGAAAAAAAAAATTATATATATATTTGTGGATGTAAATATACTTCAGTGTGTCCTCTCTTTTTTTTTTTTTGTCCATAATTTATTATTTGGAAATAAAAGAAGTATAAAATTTGCATATATATTGATTTATTTGATATAAGTTGCATATTGTGGTAAAAAAAAGTTATTTGAAAATAAAGTTTATATTACTCTTTTTTTTTTTACGAATGTGTTTTTTTAATTTCTACTTGTACAGTAGAACCTCTCTTTTTACAAATGTGTGTTTTTTTATTTCTATTTGTACAGTAGAACTACCTCCTTGTAAAGGACAACACCTAATTGCAGAGTCCAAAGTGTCCTTTAGGGAGAGGTGTCCTTTTACCGGATATTTGCTAAATAGTAAAAATGGTAATTTTGCAAATGAAAATTGTCCTTTATAGAGAGGTGTCTGCTAGCGGGGTGTCCACTAAAGGGAGGTTCTACTGTGTTACAAGTAGTTTAAAAAGAAATATAGGAAATCAGTTTAAAAAATATCATTAAAAATTATGGATATCATCAACCTAATTCTATTCTATTGAAATGTACTATAGTTTTATAAATATCTGATCTCATGGAATGGGGTGTAGCTTTCATTGATAATGGTACCATGATCCAGGCACACTATGGTCAAAGTCTGACTTTGCCTGTAATTTGAGGCCGTTCCTAACATGGAAGCAGACATCTTTGTTGCCGACGTGTAATCTTTACATAAGAGAATAAGAAACAACAACATAGTTTTAAATAATAAAATACCCATATAACATACCTAATTTTAAAACCCAAAATAAATCAATCCAAATTTAACCTTATCACTATCTGGCTAGTTTGAGCTAGGCTTGGTTCCAACAAATTGTAATGTGATATATTTATGATAAGGCACAATTTGGATTATAAATTATAAACACAAAGTAATAAGACTAAATCCAAATAAATAAATAGTGTGTGACATTTCGGTAACAATGTTGTTACCATCTTCAGACAAAAATAACTGAATGTAAAAATATATCACAGCATGTTTTAAATAGTTATCAGGTGTGTAAACAAGATAAGCAGATAAGAAGAAAAATATATAATAGTTTATTTGGATTTGGTCTTGTGTTTGTGATGTATTTAGTTTCCTGGTTTTTGTACTCTAGATTTGAATCAACTCTTCTTATAAAAGAAAATAAGACCTAATCCAAATAATTTATTAGTGTGTGACGTTTCGGCAACAACATTGTCACCATCATCAGACAAAATTTTATTATTTTGTCTGATGATGGTGACAATGTTGTTGCCGAAACGTCACACACTAATAAATTATTAGGATTAGGTCTTATTTTCTTTTATTATAATCTATTATCCAAACTGTGCTTTATCAACTCTTCTTATATTTAAGATGCATTAGCGCGCCCTCTGTTATCAAAATATGAAATTATTATAGACGCGTATGATTCTTTTCAAAATAAAACAATTTCTACTGCCCTTACTGCAATGGAAAAATTAATGGGAGGGTCTGGCTCATCAGATTAAACTGGCAAAACCGCTGGGAGGGTTCACCACTGATGAGCCAGGCCCTCCCATTAATTTTTCCATTCCAGTAAGGGCAGTAGAAATTGTTTTATTTTGAAAAGAATCATACGCCTTTATAATAGTTTCGTATTTTCTTATATTTGTTTCTTTGCTATGAGAATAATACTTTGATTCAAAATGTTGCAAAAACCAATTATTCAAAAATTATGAAAAAAATAAAAATTGCATGAAACCATGTAACTCTTATTTCTAAATATATCAACAAACACAAGAATACCCAATTGCCAAAAAGAGCAGGTTTAATTTGTAAAGTGAAATGTGAAAAGTATAACAAATGTTATGTAGGAAAAACATCCAGAACTTTTAAAGAAAGAATGGAAAACCATGAATATGCTCTGAATGGGATAAAATTGAGAATTCTGCACTTGTAGAACATGGAAAAATCATAGGGCATAATAATTTCAATATCTAAAAGAAACAAAAATTCTAGATTATAAGAAAATTATTTTAAAAGACAATTTATAAAGAAGTATTTTTTAATCAAAAGAAATGTGCTAGAATTAACAGAATGGAAGAAAGAGGAAAAATGTTATTTACAGATGTGCTTTTAATTATATGAAAAATATAATGTTACCGAAACATCACACACTATTTATTTATTTGGATTTGGTCTTATTACCTTGTGTTTAGTTTTTTTAGGGTTTTCTCTTATAAATTATTTATTTTTCTTCATATCAGTTATCTTGTTTGCACACTTGATAACAGTAAGTATTTAAAACATGCTGTGAAATTTTTCCTCCTTTAGTACTTTTGTCTGAAGATGGTAACAACATTGTTCTTAAAATGTTGCACACTATTTAGAGTTGGTCTTATTACTCTGTGTTTCTAATCTATAATTCGAATAGTGCCTTTATATAATATACTGTAGCGGACCCTGTAAAGGACATCTAATTGCAGAACCAAGGTGTCCTTTAGGGAAAGGTGTCCTCTTACTAGAGAGTTGCTAAATAGTAAAAATGGTAATTTTGCAAATAAAAAGTGTTCTTTGTAGAGAGGTGTCCGCTAAAGGGAGGTTCTACTGTATATGAAAAATGCTTTTTCAAGCTCTAGCCTAGGTTGTTATCTTCACATGATCCCATGCTGAAGCTACAAGGTAAATGGCCACAAGAATAGGGTGCTCTTTCCAAAGGGTTTTCACCAAATACAAGAAAATATGGTCACTCCACATCCGGTATTTCTTTAGATATTGATTTTGACAACTTTATTTATTTAATATAATGTACCATCTATATATGGGAAATGAAAGCATTAATGCACAAATGTTTCTTTTGGGCATTTTTCATTGCAGTAAGGGCAGTAGAAGTTGGTTTTTTGCGCAAAAGAAATATTCATGCTCTCATCTACTACCTTTATATATTTTGATTGTCTCTTTGTATGACATTTTTTGTAAATTTTGATTGTTTTTTCTTAAAATATCCATTATGTTTTACAAGAGTGTGAAATAAGATTCTTAAATACAATGCAAAAATTATAAGACACAATTTGGATTATAGATAATAAACCCAAAGTAATAAGAACAAACCCAAATGAATTACCTTGTGTTTACGATGCAAAAATATTGTGATGTTGAAATGAAAGTAGACAAACATGTGGATGGTAAGTCAATTTTTTTATAAAAACTATTATTAACTTATTAACATCTTATTTTTATTCATTTATTTAGTTATAACCCAAGTTCCTGGAACATACAGATCCTGTCCTTCTAACTTCTTGGTTTTAGTTACAATGTCTGTGGAAGTCTAATTGATGAAGCCAGGCAGTTTTATTTCTTGGGAGATTTTCTAGGGATGCTGTACTTAGGCTGGTGATCCCTAGGAAATTGGCCATCAGGAATCTTTGGTATTAGAAGGTTGGGCAGGTGAAGATGAGCTGGTCCACAATTTGGTCTTCATCTTGGCAATGGGGCAAGTTGGATCTTCTTTCAATAACCTTTGCAAAGTTTGCTTGAATGTAACCATGGCCAGTCAGGATTGTTGTTGAGGTAAATTCATGTTTAATGTGTTGAAGCATTGAGTAGAGTTGTTTGGTATAAGAATAATACTTTGATTTAAAGCCTAAAGTGCAATTACCAGGAAACCAAATACATCACATTGCCATTTATAAACTATTTGCAAAAAAATTTCCAATAAATTCAAAAGTATATATATGATAATTTAAACCAACAACCCTATATTAATACTTATAACAAGATTGTTATGTTGTATATAGAAACAAATCTATAAATAATTATACGCATAATTGACATGTGTCCTTGCATCACCATATGTAATGTACTGAGGATGAATAAATAAAACTATATAATAGATTAAAAGCTGAGTTAAGAGCAAGTAAATCACAAAGTAACTTCTAAAATAAAATGGTAGCCGACAGGTAGGCGCCAGTGTCCGGTGGCCAGCGACACGTGTGACACGTGCATGACCCAATTCTCGTAGTATAAAAAGGCCCGGTTAGCAACAGTCAGTCAGTCTTTCGGTCAGCGTCACCCCTTGCCGGTTGTCTCCAAGGACCAACTCATCGACCATGTAAAACAGTAAGAAATCTACTATCTCCATCTTGCTCTTGGCTCGACTTTTTATCTGTTCTTGGAACTTTCCTTCTACAACTGTGTCGCTTCGTTTTTTGTGTGTGGGCATTCCCCAGTTTTCCACTCTGCCTCGACACGACTGCCTGTACCCTGTGAGAACTGTTAAAGATCCTACAAGGTGCAGAGAGGTACTGGAAAACTCTCCACGCCCTGACTGTCCCTCGCGGTTACTATAGGTTTGACCCTCGATTGCATCACCTTATTACAGAGAGTCGACGAGGTACTACAAGAGTCAACCAGAACTTCAACATCTTATTACATATATATTTTTTTAATTTTATGGAAACCATGTAATCCTATTTCTCAATACACAACAAACACAAGAAATAATAACAAGACTCAGAATGAAACAGGAATGACAATACATCCAGATGACACAAGAACCTATAGGACATGCAACAACTGTCCTGGTGTGGAAATAACACCTACCCACATATTCTCATGTCCAGCAATAGCCGCAGCCTTGCAGAAAATTACATGGACCCAGAACAGCAGCTTTATACACCCAAGAGAAAGGACATTGCGACTGCTGTGATGGAGATGCATGGAGACATCTCTTTGGACACAACAACAACAAACACAAGTACACCCAATTATCAAAAAGAGCAGTTTTAATTTATGAAGAGAAATGTGAAAAGTGTGACCAATGTTAAGTAGTAAAAAACAGCCAGAACTTTAAAAGAAAGAATGAAAAACAATGAATATGCTCTAAAATGGATAAAATTATGCAAATTTTGAAGATAGAAAAAACCTGGACGTAATAATTTCAATCTAAATGAAACAAAGATTTATGAGAAAAATTATTTTAAAAGGCAATTGTCTCGACCTGGGCTGGAGGAGGTGTTTCACCTAAAGGCAACAACCCGCTGTACCTCACTCCACCGTATCTAGAGGACTGTATAGTTGTTCTGTTTGAGGGAAGATCCGAACTGCCGGCGACCTAGGGATAAGGGAGGCTGTGTTCTCTGGAGGATGCGGTACTTGGCCCACGGAGTACCAACTCAGAAGGATGAGGCCGACACGAATAATTGGTGACTCACTACTTTTTTTTTTTTTATTTCATCTCAATTTACAGGTGTTACATTAGAGCACAGCTCGCGAGTCACCTTGTCCAGATTATTTACACATGGCGAGTTGTAATGCTGGAGTGGCCCCCCGTACCTTACAGGAGGGCAGTTGTTGGGTGTTTGGCTGTCAGCTAGCCATTGGGTCCAGGTCGTCGGATTCGGTGGCTGAGGTCACCTTGATTTTGAACAATTTCTTGTATAGTTGGATTTGATGATTTTTGAAATTGCGAGAATAGTCTTGTCGCAGAGTCTTGATAAATCTCTTCTATATTAGGCTGGTTGAGATCTTCTTTGAGAATTTTGTTTGAAAGATTGAATGGGGCTCCTATAGTGGTTCGTAAGCAAATCCTTATGAAGGCATCTATTCTTTTTTTATCCGTAGGTGTGATATATTTGCCCCAGACTGGTAGTGCGTATGTGATGATGGGTAGAATACAGGTTTTGTACAACGTGAATTTATGCTTTGTTGTTAAATTACTTTTAAAATTAAGCAGGGCTTGATAGAGATATTTTGGCTATCTTTGCCTTTCTTATGGTGTTTTGGACATGTAGGTTAAATTTTAATTTCGAATCCAAAGTGACACCAAGATACTTGGCATGGTCGGCCCAACTAATAGTGCTTGAGTTTACTGTCAAGTTGGTTTGTGGCTTGAATTTTTTGTTATCTCTTGGGGGAAAAACTATTGCTTGAGTCTTAGTTGGGTTAATGTCTAGTTTCCACTCATCGCACCATTTGATTATGTCATTTAGGTAGTTCTGAAGCTGAGTAACCAATAGGTCGACTGATTTAGAGTTAAATAAAATTGCTGTGTCATCTGCGAAGAGCTTAAGTTTACATTTAGAGTGCAGTGGGATGTCATTAATGTAAATATTGAAAAGGTAGGGTCCGAGGATAGAGCCTTGAGGTACTCCAGTCTGGATTGGCTTTGGTTCAGTTATAAAATTTCCTTGCTTGACTGAAAATGTCCTGCCCTGTAGATAATTCTGCATAAAATTTATAATGTCACTTGGAAACTGGTGTTTTGTGAGTTTCTTTATAAGGCCATTATGCCAAACTTTATCAAATGCTTTCGCAAAATCTAGAAAGACTGCACCTACCACTTCCTTGTGGGATCTTCTTATCTGGATGTAGTCCATAACTGCAATGAGTTGGTGAGTTGTTGAATGCCCCCTTCTAAATCCGAATTGCTGCGGGATGATGAAATTAGAGTTGTCCAAGTACCTCTGAAGTCTACGTAAAATAATTCTTTCGTAAATTTTGCCGATGGTGGGGAGGAGGCTGATAGGTCTTAGATCTTCAGGGGATTTAGCGGATTTTTTTGGAATTGGAATTATGATAGCATGCTTCCAGACTTTGGGGTAGTAACACAAGTGCAGTGCGGCGTTGAAAACTCCGGCTAGAAATACAATCCATTTGATGGGAAGATTCTTGGCCATTTGCGGAGTGATATTGTCATGGCCAGGAGCTTTGTGGTTAGCTAAGTATTTAATCACTTCCTTGACTTCATTTGGTGTCGTCACTGTGAGCATTTTTTCTTGTTGGTGATTATAAGTTATGTTTGGTTGGTCTTCTTCTTTTTCCTTGGAGAACTGGTTGGAGAAGTGTTCTGCAAGTTCATTTCCGATTTCTTTGTCGGTCAATAAGGTTTTGCCGTTCATTACTAAATTTGAGATCCTTTCCGTTTTTTTCCTGATAGGTTTTGTTTTTCTCCAGAAGTCCTTTGGGCTTGATTCAATCTTGTGTATGAATTGATTCCAGTTCTCGGTGGAGTCAGATTTGAGGGCTTTGTTAACTTTTCCCTGTAGGTTTAAATAAATGGCTCTATGGGCTGGATCCCAGGTTGCTTGCCATCTCTTACGAGCTTTATTCTTTTCTTTATCAAGGCCTTGGTCGAAGGGTTCTGTTTTGATGAAGAGGATGATATAACCGTGTTTTTTGAGTAGCTGTTGTAGATTTTATCATTTAGTATGGTCACTGCTGAGTCAATATTGGCTTCCGTTTTCAAGGGTACTCTAGGAGGCGTACTGGAAATTAAGTCTTGTTGGAAGTGAACCCAGTTAGTGAGTCGACAAGCCCTAGTCGTGAATTCATCCTTCGGGCAGGTCAGCTCTAGGATTACTGGGAGGTGATCTGAAGATAAGACATCCAGGGTCTTAATCCTCGAAGTCCAGGGGATGTTTCTAAGAATTGCGATGTCTAGAAAGTCTGGATTTCCCAAAGGACTCACTACTTTATTTTGCATCACACAATATATACATTTTAAAATAGGCACGTGACCAGACGTCCGTGGTCAAATCCAATTAAAACAACAAAAAGAATAATAAATTAAAATAGAATAAATATATAACAAAATCCAACATTCTCCCCGAGTTGATGGGAACCATCAAAGCAATTCATGGGGAACAGGCAGCAATGCCAGCTTAACCAGTGGTCTTTTGAGTAAGCCAGCCTTGGTGCGGATAGACACAACTCGGACCAATCCGTCTTTGCCCGGATGGTTCTCCACCACTCGCCCCATTATCCACTTGGCGGGGGGCACATGTTCTTCCCGGACAAGAACCAAGGAACCAGTAGCCACATTGGGCCTTGGCGTTCTCCATTTGTGTCGTTGCCGCAGATTATGAATATAATCCGTAGACCACTGCCTCCACAGATGTTGGACCATCTTCTGGACCATTTTCCACCGAGGCAATAGCTGAAAGCTCAATAAGTCCTCCTCAGGGACGCAACAAGATGAAGATGTCAGTAGAAAATGTGCTGGTGTCAATACCGCCAGATCATTGGGGTCGCCACTAATTGGTCCCAAAGGTCTTGAATTCAGACAGGCTTCTATTTGGACAATTAGGGTCAGGAACTCCTCATAAGTCAGCAAGGTTTCTCCAATGATGCGGCGAAAGTGATACTTGAAGCATTTTATGCCGGCTTCCCATAGGCCACCAAAGTGAGGAGCACCTGGAGGATTAAATTTCCACTCCGTTCCATCATTGGCCAATATCTCCGCGATCTCCGACATCTGATCCCGAGCCATATAGAATCCTATACGCAGTTGTTTGGCTGCTTTTTCTAAAGCTTCGGGTTTTAAGACTTCTTTCTTCAAGATTTCTGGCCATTCCATATATGCCGATGAACTGTACTTTTCATCGTCGTTTTCAGATTCTTTGAAGTCTTCTAAGCACAGAGAATCGATGGGCTTCCAACGGGATAATTTAGCCTTTTCACCGATCTGTAGATAATCCTTTGTTGATGGATCCACAATTTCAACAGGTACAACTCTCTCTTTGCTTTCAGTAGAAACATTAATTATGCCACTGGTAGCCTCTTTAGGTCGATTAAGATCAGCTTCAACCGCATTGAGGTGAGCCGGGTCATCATGGCAGAGTTCCTTCCTATCCAGAGCTTCTGCACTGACCATGACTTTCGAATCTTTGCCTTCCGATTTATCAATAACCGAAACCTCGGAAATTTCGATTCTTGGAGTTCCGATAGCGTCGTTAGGCTCTTCGTCTTCAATGACAAAAGTGGTTTCTAAAATTGAAGAATCTTCTTCGCGATTCTCATCGATAGCCTCAGGAATGTCGTCATTCTCAGTTAAGAGATTTTTGATAGATTCCTGGCGTGGGGGGCTCTACTTTTGGTTGTAAGAAGTTGTGAAGTTCTTCGCTAATAGAATCTTCAAAAAGTGGACATATTTCGGTGTCTAAGTCGTCACAACAGACAGATTCTGTGCACCAAATCTCTGAAGTCTGATTATCTAAAAGTTTTTCTAAACATCCAACAGTTGTGTTGTTATTCAGATTGCTGTCCATCTGTAAAAGTTGGCAGGACAGGGAGATTTCGTGAGGTTGTTCGACCTTTTCTTTCTTCGCAGCTTCTTTAGAAATCTTGGAGTCATCGTAGATGTCTTGCATCTCCCGTTCTCTCCCATTCTGTAGATATCCGCAGCAAGATGCAGTGGGGACGTGTGAGCCACATAGCGCGAAATGGACATGCTCCTGTCATCAGGTTCTTCGTCGATTCTGCAGATCTCCACGTGAGATTGGACGAGCTTACTGTCGGCCATCTTTTCCTCACAATTTGGATTTTCAATATTGGATTCCTGGACGATATCCAACGTTCTCTGCTTCAAGTCAAGGTTTTCGTAGAAGTCCAACTCCGATTCCCTATTCTCACACTTCGGCCGAGACTTCAGAAGTTCTTCCACGATGTCTAGGTTAACAACATTTGTTTGCAAGTCTCCCAACACGTTAGTGCTCTTTACAAAACAAGCCATTTTCGGGAGTTTTTCAACTTTCAGTTTTGTGGAGTCACTCATCCTTATATAAGGAGGAATTTTTGGAGGCACCTGGCACAAATCCTCGCGGATCTTTCGTCTCAGCCAATGTTCATCGAGGTTGCCACATTTGTCGACTTTAACATGGACTGGTGGAAATTCCTTGTAGCTCTCCAGCAATTCTTCGGCAAATTCGTCGACTGAAAGAATCCTCCTGTCATTCTCCTTCTCTTCCAAATGATCGTACTCTTTCGGCTTAATATCTGGACACCTTTTCCATCCTCTTCTATCTTTAGGCATCTTGGGCCATAGCTCTGGAGAGGGTTCCTCTCTATCCACTTCCACTTTGGAACCGTCTGGACAGTTTTTCTACTTTCTCCTTGACACGCTCAGAACCGTATCCGTCTTTAGACTCGGTCAACTTAACCCGGCCAGTGGGGTACTCTTCTTTCGACATGGAATATTCAGAGATTTTCTCACCCGTCCTAGACGCTGGAGTTCTGCTACGTTTTTCATGGCGTTCCATTTTTGCCATACCTCTGGCCTTGTATAATTCTTCACAGAATTCATCTGCGTCCGACTTGGCATGTCTAAGGGGAATTTCTTCCGCCTCCCCGAGTTGCCGCAATACGTTGTACGGGTTTTCTCCATAATTCACCCGAATGTTGTACACTCTGTGTGGGCCGACTTCTCCTTCACCTGGTAATTTTCCCGAGACAATCCAGCCCAATCGGGTCTTCTGCGCGCATAATTGGGTCTTCTCATCATACTTAACTTCGGGAAGCAACAAACTTCCATATACGTCTGCTCCCAGTATTACATCCACTCGGCCACTTGTCTCATACTGAGGGTCTGCCAATGGCAGAGTCTTCCAGCTGGACGGCACAGGGATGCGGAGATCTCGACTAGGTAGGATCCCAGTCATTCTTCCCACCACCAGCGCCCGAATCGGTATAGTCCATCCTGATTCCGTCAATGACGCCACCGAACAGGATACCATCTGTTTAACATGCTCTCCCTTGGTGTCGTTAATCCCGTAGATTTGTGCATTGACCTTGTGCACTGGGATATTCAAGTGATGAAGAAGGTCTCGATGGACAAAGGACGACTGAGACCCCTGATCCAGCAACGCCCGCACAGTGACTCCCACGCCCCGAGGACCCACCAGGCGAACCCGAGCTGTCGCTAACAAGGCTGTTGGGATTGCGGTTCGCACATGCATCCCTGATAAGGCGATTTCTTGTTCACCAGGCGAGACCCGCGGCTCCTCAGTGTTTTGCCTTTCCCTTTGATCCCGGTCTTCCATTGATACCCGCCTTGGTAGATGCAGAGCTGTATGATGGAATCCCTTGCAGTGCGAGCACCGGAGTTGGGTTCGGCAGGCCGCCATCACATGACCCACCCGCAAACATCGAAAGCAGGCGTTAAACTTTCTGATTTCATCCCTGCGTTTGGCCACTGTCATGGAACGCCAACCCGCGCAATCCTGGATCCAATGCTTTCCTTTACACCTGAGGCACAGGGGAGTCGCTCTACCCTTAGCCTCCGTTATCTGAGCGGGCGTGCATCCTGGCTATATGTTGGCCATAGTTCCTTCTTTGGGATGATTCTCCAAACCCCTCTTTCATATATTCAAGCCGTTGGTCCCCCCTTCACTTCTCTCCTTAGGAACTCGAGAAGTCGCTCCAATCTTTGGTCGATGGTTATGGGGAGTTCAAGTTCATCTCCACCATACCCTGCCAATGCACTTCTCTGCCATATTCTCAACAAGTCTTCTGGCAGACTTGACTTCCACCAGGGGTACAAAAAGGAGGCGTTCTGTTGTGTAGTGACGCCCAAGGAGTCTAAAGCTCTTAGATGTGATTCGACCTGGTCGTACAAACCTTCCAGCGTTAAGGTCTTTTTTCGTGCATTATTTATCACCAGTTTCAATAGTTGGCGTACATAGACCTCGGTCAATATCACTTTATCCCCAAACCGATCTTGCAAGGCCTTAACCACCTTTGGATAATTTTCTGTGGTTAGCGGGTAACTCTTGACCAATCTATCTGCTCGGGTACCAACCTTCATTGACTGCACAAGGTACTGGAACTTTTCCACCTCCGTCAACACTGCACTCTCGTGGATCATTTCAAATCGCGACCACCATCCCATCCACTCGAGACAGGTGCCATCAAAAACCGGGAGTGCCATTTTAGGCAGCTTGCACGATGACATACCCTCCTGAGCGCTCCTAGCAGGGTCCAGAGTGCCCCGGCCTTGTTGCCCATTTTCCCTGACCTGGAGATATTTAGCCACCCTAAGTTCGGTGCGTACAAAACTCTCCTCATACTGGATCACCATGTCCTGTTCCTTCTCCAGATCAGGTGGAGATATTGCCTCATCCTCCAACATCAGATTCATAACCTGCACATTTGCTTCCCTCAGTTGGTTCTCAGTTGTCTCCAACACTCTAAATTTTATCCCGATTGTCTCACGAGATGGAGATTCCTTTTCCAATTCCGTCTCGATTTCCCTTATATTCTTTGTTGCAGATGATTGCAATAGAGTTCGGAGTTTCAGATTTCTTTTCATTTTGAATTCTTATCAATGTTTTACCTTGGTTAATTAAATTTGCAAATTTTCCTTTTAACTTTCAAACAAATTTTAATTTCTTCAGAGGTATGCAAATTTTCCGTCTTAACTATTAACCAAAATTTTTTTTCTTTTTCTTCAGAGGTATGCAAATTTTTCGTCTTTAGAATTCTTTTTTTCTTTCTTCCCTAATTTTCTTAGCCTCTTTTAAATCCTGCTCGATTAGGACCAATAATGTCTCGACCTGGGCTGGAGGAGGTGTTTCACCTAAAGGCAACAACCCGCTGTACCTCACTCCACCGTATCTAGAGGACTGTATAGTTGTTCTGTTTGAGGGAAGATCCGAACTGCCGGCGACCTAGGGATAAGGGAGGCTGTGTTCTCTGGAGGATGCGGTACTTGGCCCACGGGAGTACCAACTCAGAAGGATGAGGCCGACACGAATAATTGGTGACTCACTACTTTATTTTGCATCACACAATATATACATTTTAAAATAGGCACGTGACCAGACGTCCGTGGTCAAATCCAATTAAAACAACAAAAAGAATAATAAATTAAAATAGAATAAATATATAACAAAATCCAACAGCAATTTTAAAGGAGCCTTCTTTTATTCAAAAGAAATGTCCTACAATTAATAGAATGAAAGTAAGAGGAAATATTAACAATATATTTACATATTAGCTTTTAAAATTCTCTAAAAACTTTTTTTACAAAAATTAAAAACAGTAGAACCTCCATGAGAGGACACTCACACTAGAGGACACCTCTCTATAAAGGACAGTTTTCATTTGCAAAATGACCATTTTTTAGCTTTTTGCAACTCTGTGGTAAGAGGATACCTCTCTCTAAAGGATACTTGTGTTCTGTAATTAGGTGTTGTCCTTTACAGGGAGGTACTGTATATGATACAAATTGTACCTTATATTATTTATTTAGATTTGAGAATGTGACTAAAATGATAAATTTAGTGTAGAGATACTAATTTGGTTCAATTTGGATTATAGATTATAAACATAAGGTAATAAGACCAAATCCAAATAAATAATTATTTATTTATTTATTTGGTATTTGGTCTTATTACCTTGTGTTTGTAGAGATACTATTTGTTTTAGTTCAGTTGGTAATATAGAAAATTTGAGGGAAAAAAAAGTTTTCTTCTCATTTAGCATATTCAGTTGTAAAAAGCATAGAATGTATTTATGCTTTACAAATATATAAATTTATGTTAATTTTTCCCATTGCGTTTATTTTACTTTCAAATTTACTCTTATTTATAAAATATTGTACTTCAGGTTGGAATTTAGAATTGATGCAAACCTTATTTAAATTATTTCCTGCAACCAAAAGAACATATTTTAAAAATATGTTTACATTATCTTCACCATCTGTATTTTCAAATCTTATTTCAAATTTTAATTGATTTTTTTCCAATAGACGACAAAAATTCCAATGGATATTATATTCTGTGCCTAAGATCTTGTCTGTAATCAATCCATAAGGTTTATCTATCAAATTTAGATATTTTTTCCCATTTGCTAACTTAAATTCAATTATTTTTCTATTTTGATTAGGATTGGCATAAATCTCTTTAGCAATAGAGTTCTTTAACAATTTATAGTTAATTTGATGAAGCCAGTTTTCATTTCCAGATTCTAAATTGAGTTGGATTGTTGAAGTTTGGGATTTTTGGCCAGATCCATGAACATTGCTTTCCATAGCCTGGGAAGTGGATGGTTTTGCTTCTGAACTTTCATTTATAGTAGAACTATGGGAGAAATTAGTTGTAGGAGATATCTGTACACTACTTTGTTGAGTCTCTTTTGCTATAGTTTTTGATGGTCTGTTGTTGAAGGATTCTGGGTTTGATGGGTCGCAAATATTTCTTTTAAGTCGTTTGAAAGATCTTGCATTTGTTGAATGATAGTGTTAAGTTTTTCAATTGCAATACGGAAGGCTGTTGGTTTGGTATCTCCTTCTTGGGAGGTTCTAACTGCTGGCTTATCTTCAAGGGAATCTAGGGATATTATACTTTGATCATCGTCTTCATCATGGATGCTGTGAATTGAGATGCCATCACTCATGTCTTCTTCCTTTATTATTGTATCACAAAATGCCCGGTTTTCTTCAGAAATATTTTCAGGATTTTCTTCTGTTTGCATTTGTTGAATGATAGTGTTAAGTTTTTCAATTGCAATACGGAAGGCTGTTGGTTTGGTATCTCCTTCTTGGGAGGTTCTAACTGCTGGCTTATCTTCAAGGGAATCTAGGGATATTATACTTTGATCATCGTCTTCATCATGGATGCTGTGAATTGAGATGCCATCACTCATGTCTTCTTCCTTTATTATTGTATCACAAAATGCCCGGTTTTCTTCAGAAATATTTTCAGGATTTTCTTCTGTTCTCAGTCTTTCTTGTAAGTTTATATTTTTTTGGCAGGCTACAATATGATATTGAAGCTGGTAGTTTGGGAATTCTTTGTGGCAGTATTGACACGGGGTCAAACGACAGGAACATCCCATTGAAGTATGCTCCCCCATTTCTCTACGTCTGACAAGCATACCACAGCTCAGAGGGCATTGTAACTTGTTAAAAAAACAACCTTGTTTATGTTTTTTTAGACTATTTTGATCTTTAAAATATTCTCCACAGCCATCTGTAGAATTGGGACATGGAAAAGTAGCCATTTGTATATCAATGGGAATCTGGAACAAACAAAATTGATAGTTAAAATGTGGGAATGGAAATAAAGATCAAAATGTTTGTAAATGGATTTGGAATAAAATTGGGGATCATTTCATATAATACTTTCTTTGAATTAGAATTCTAACACTCACTGTTTATATCAACTTTATGTAGTATATAATATATATATGTAAATAAGTTGATATATAAGAAAATGAAAGATAAAAATGGCATATCTTGACCAGGAGAACATGTGCTTTACAGAAGGCAGAGCGCCATCTGGTGGAACAGAAATCAACTAAACATTGATTTACCTGTTCCCTGATATTTGGCCAACCCAATTTCTTGATAAATCAAGAAAAGCCATCCATGAACGCGTTTCGCGCTTTTAGCGCTCGTCAGCGTAGAGTAGGCTGTACCACTGCGACCAAAAATATTTAAGGCCAAACTTGCGTAAATACACTTAACACATGAAAAAATGATAGAAAAAATAAAAAGGTCAGGTGTTGATATTAAAAATAAAAATGCTCTGTCTTCTGTAAAGCATATGTGCTCCTGGTCAGGATATGCCATTTTTAATATCAACACCTGACCTTTTTATTTTTTTTCTATCATTTTTTCATATAAGGCAAGGTAATAAGACAAATCCAAATAAATAAATAGTGTGTGACATTTCGGTAACAGCGTTGTTACCATCTTCAGTCAAAAGTATTGAATGAGAAATTTTACCACTGCATGTTTTAAATAGTTACTGTTATCAAGTGTGTAAACAAGATAACAGATAAGAAGAAGACAGTTATCTGAAATTGTGCCTTATCAATATAAGGAAATAAATAAGTTGATATAAAGGAATTATTAACATACTCTAAACAAACATGTGTAAATAGGTATTATTTACAGTAGAACCTCCCTGTAAAGGACACCTAATTGCAGGGCTAAAGTGTCCTTTAGGAAGAGGTTTCCTCTTATCGGAGAGTTGCTAAATAGTAAAATTGGTAATTTCGCAAATGAAAACTGTCCTTTGTGGAGAGGTGTCCGCTAAAGGGAGGTTCTACTGTATTCAAAAACGAGTTGTACATATAGAAAAATTAGCCGAATGACCCGGGCAACGCCCGTGTTTTACCCGATTGAATGTTTTGATTCAAATACTATTTGTTACAATTATAAATTGGCGCCTTAAATAAATGCATATGTTAGTTAATAACTATAGCCTATGTGCTTTATCTGTCTATGTACTGTTGGCTTCCGTAGGCGTCTCTTACTGGGAAAAAGAAAGAGAGGATTCCATTTAGTTATTAACTAATATATGCATTTATTTAAGGAGCGACCTGCTCCAACACAATAGTTACAAAAACGAAAAAGCGAGGGGGGGGGGGGGGGGGGGGGCAAAGGTGGCGTGATCGTAGCCAACCAATAGAAGAGCGCCATTCCAAAAAAAAAGGAAACGGTGAAAGAGATGAAAAATGAAGAATTAAGAACGCATGACGCTCGTAACTGTATAGAAAAATATATAATATATAAGGTTTTAAGTAGGTGGTTAATCAGGGGGAAAAATGATTAGCTGCGAGTCTAGACAGAATTATCCTTAACTCGGTCGTGCCCTCTTCTATACCTTGGAAGGTCGCGGTAGGTATAAAATTTACCCTCAAAATCAAATATTCTTCAATATTTTATTGTTAGTCTGTGATAAGATTTTAGTGTTTGAATAAACATACGTATGATTCTGAGTTTTATAAAAAATGAGGTTTAATTTATTTTATTGAATCAAAATTAAAATATAGTAAAATTTTAACTATTAGCATAATTTTATGAAAAAAATACAATTGTATGTTGAAGAGATTACAAAATATAATTTCAAATGAATGTTTATTACTTTTTTATTATTTGTATATTAGAGATATTTTTACTTTATAGCATTTAGAAAAATGATTACTGAGTGTTCTTTACACAAAAGTGAATACCAACCAGCAATATTCAATAGTTTTCTGTCTGTCCTTTTTAATCAATGTATTTTCTCTATTTTTTGGTTTATGGATGGACCAGATTCTTCAAATTGAAAATATCTTATTCTCTTTCTATTAATTCAAGAGCACTATTCTTCCATTTATTGTGTGGATTTTGCCCATCCTGACAATTGGAACTTTCTCTAAGGGCGACTATTTCAAAAAATGACATCTTTATTTAACCCTTAAGTACTCGCGCGGGGTCTGATAGACCCCAGACACACTTATTTCATTAAATATCTAGAATTCTATAAAACATTTGGAGATCAAAACTTTAGTAGCTCAATTTTATATGACAATGAATATGTAGACATGTATTAACTTTATTTTGTTGCGCTATAATAGTCAATACAATGGAGTTGGGGTCGACTGGACCCAGCGCGAGTAATAACGTAACTTTAATTTTTAAGCATGGTGAAATAGGTAAGCTGCCTTATAGCTCGGCAACGCTTTATATCTTTTTTTCTATGACCTTATTTAGTTTTTTAGAAACAATGAATAAAATAAAAAACGAAAATTACGCACAATTTTTTGCTACAAAAGCTACGTTCAACTCACTCTTCCATTTTTGGTTTCAAGGAAAGAGAGAGTACACTGGTTTCATATGTACCACAAAAAAGTCCAAAGCAGTCATTTTAATTTTAATCGTGGACTACACAAAACAAATAGATCCTGAATATAGTGGAAAATATTGTAATGAAACAAAATCAGATGTAGTTGATCAATTGTGTAACATTACACGGTAAGTAGGAGGACAAGGAGATGGCCATTGTGTCTCCTTATATTTCATCAATGTGTCAACAGAAGTTATATATAAATGAACAAAAATTTAGAAAGATTAAAAAGAAAATAGTTTTTTAAAGAGATAGGAATTGGGCTAATTGATCTAAAACTAGAAAAACGGGAAAATAAATGTTTTCCACTAAAAAATATACCAAAAACATATCTACACATTCTTCTATAGATTAGCCACAACAAGTAAGTCCTAAAATGTTATAATTAATTGACAGATATAAACAGTGCTGTTGTGGAGGGTATACGGGGTTATACGCCGTATACCCTAGGCTTTTAAAATTTAGATAGCGTATACCTAGTGGTTTTACTTAAAAATAGCGTATACCCTATGATTTTGTTCAAATTTTTTATTAAAAATTTATTATTTTCTTTCTTTGTAATAGTAAAAAAAAAATGATGATAAAAATTGTACTGAAAAATTGCAAAAAAATTTCAAATTAACAATTCACACAAAATATTTCATTCATTTAGTAAAAATTTCTTGGGAAAAATATATCAACTATATTCAAATTAATAATCAAACAAGCCTCCTTTAACGAAAAACGGAAAACGAATATAACCGAACCTTTAATTTTTGAAAATGGTAATTTTGTTTAAAAAAAAAACCACAATGAAATGAAAACTTTAAACTTTCCTAATATTTAAAAGTTATTATGTTTGCTTAATAGAAAATATGTTAAAAAATTAAAGTTTAAATAAAAATAAAGTTATATTTTCTGATGCTAAAATCATTTACAAAAAAAAGTAAAAACGACTTCTTCAAGATAGATGTTCTCTTATTACCAATGCTGTATTTATCCAGCAGTGATGTAAACTAATACATAAACAATTTGGTTTTCGATTTAAAACGATTTTCTTCTAATTCTATACAATTGAAAATATATTTGAATTTTATCAAATACTCTTCTTTAACTAAAGTTGCTATGGTAACCATGCTAAACTACGTTATTGTGGACGTTAATTTTGCATATTCTTTAGTTTATTTGAAGTTAGCAAAAGCTGTTGACAAAATAACATTGATTTTCAAAAAAATATAATTTTGAAAACTTCTTTAAGTAAGTTTATTGATACTGGCTTAAAAGCTTATTTAAATTGTTTTAATTGTTGATGAAAAGTTGGTGTTTGTTTTTTAAAAAAATAAATAAAATAAAGATTTTATTCAAAACAAATCGATTAAGTAAGTATCTAAATTTTGTTAATGTTAAAATAAGTGAAATTTAAATTTTCTGTGCTTATACTAGCTTTAGAAAATAACTCTTCTGTTTAATTATGGACCGCTGGTTGAAGACAGGAAATTTATGTACTAAAAGAAGTTTGGAGGTAGAAGAAGATGCAGAAAAGAATGAACTAGAAGAAGCTGTTAAAAGAAATAAAAACACTGTTGGTACATCAAATGCAAGTACTATCTCAAAAAGAGCTGATATATTGATCAATAGTTCACCAGAGAAAATGAATGACCAGGATTCCAAATTTGAAGTTTGGAATGATTCCCAATATTTCAATTTAAGGAAAAGTATCCATGGCTTTCAATTTCCAAAGCTAGACTCGGATGTAACATTTGCGCAAGTGTTAAAACTTTAGGGGCTGCAAAAAGTGAAAGAATTCATATTTCACCAGAATGGAGTAACTACCTAATAGAAGCAGCAGGAAAAGATCGGGCAAGCAAATTATCAAACATTCGAATGAAAATTAAAAAGCATTGTGAGTCTGAAGCTCATAAAATAGCTGAGAATATTAAGAAAGACAGAAAAAAAATAAATTAGAAGAATATGCAAACAATATGAACATTGAAGTAGAAAATGAAAATGTTGGGGCACGTTTTTTGTAACCATACCCCAACAGAAGGCGTATGTATAATCTAATCAAATGGATACATGGCTTCCCTCCCACATAGACTTACAGACCATTTTTTTGCCCAGAAACTTAGACACTTGGTGACACCAGACTTCCATGCCGAAAGCTGATTCCTGGTAAAGAAGAAGACATCCAGAGACATCCGAGCTGGAAACTGTTGTTTCATATGTACATATATTCCCCTCACCAAAAATTTAGGTAAAGGTGACCAAAAAAAAAAAAAAGGGGGGAAAAATGGAGAAGGAAGATCTCTAAAGACTGAAACTTATAAAATATCCTTCCAGAGAAAGGAAAGCATCACATTACAGTCCAGGTAAAAAGGGCCTGGGTCAATTTTAGCCAAGACGGGGGGGGGGGCGATATATATACCATCCCGAGAAAAAGGGGGGATTATATTTCAACCCATGTGGATGGGAGGGCTGGCGTCTGAAATTTTACACTATCGCCGTAGATGTTACTCTCTTTAGATTTTTGTTTTGGTAATACTATATGTTCTATTTTGATGGAAGAGGCCTGGAGTCTGAAATCTTACACTAGTGCCATGTTGTTTCTCTCTGGAGATTTTTTTTTGTTTTGGTAATACTATATGTTCTATTTTGATGGAAGAGGCCTGGAGTCTGAAATTGATACTGGAGCCGTTGGCCATTTTTTGATTGGTTTCTTTCGACGAATGAAAATGGAGAGAGGGATGATATAAAAGAAGGTTCTTTGCCAAAAGGCAGGAATTCGATCGGAGTCGCTCAGTGAGAAGGACGATTTTTAGTCGGGCCTGAGACGTAGAGGAGACCAGACCTTGCCGCCACTTTCGAGAAAAGGTAAGCCATTTGTCATTATGACTTAGCGCCTTCCCCCCCTTTTTTGTGTAGTAGTCAACCTAGATTTCGCATGGGCCCTAAAGGGCTATAAAGTAACTTCAGGTCACCTCTATCTAAATTTTACTATGTACATAGCATATCTCGTCAGTATAGACTTGTTCCCAAATTTTAAGATATTTAAATAAATATCTAGAGAAATTTTCTTGTTTCCTCTGTTACCTATTTCATACATAATTTGCCTTATGGTGCTATTCCCACTGTTTAAATGAAATGTTGTATGTTTCTTACCTATTTGAAGGGAATGTTACTAATAATCAAGTCTCCCATAAATTACCGGCCACATACATTGCCGCGAGTGTCTGTGTTTCAGTGTTTTATAGATTGCCCAATTTAATAACGATTTCATGGGTTGTCTGATGAAGTTGTATAATAGTGTCACGGCTGTTTCCATCTTTAGACCATTGTTCTGACAAAATTATATGCTCGAACCTTGTTTTAGCTCAACCCTTAATCAATTACAGAGTTTTTTTTTTTCCCTGTGAATGTGATGATGTAAAGACATATGCCGATAGTGCATCACTGACAGCTGTGCTGCTATTATACAACATTAAGGTCTTCCTGCGGGTTATATACATGGGGTTGTTGGCCTAATTTGCTATATATATATATACTTAAGTAAGGAAACTTTTAATAAGTCACATTGTGTATCCTCCCTTTTCAACTATCCAAACCGGGAACCCATCAATGTCGCCCGCCGCGGGGCTCGAATTTAGTATATGTTTCTTCCCCTATACTTTAGAAATATATACCTAATGAAAAGCCATACTATTTTTAAGTATTGGTGAAGTAGTCCACGCATCCTGAGATTAACAGTCTATTATAAATCGTGAATTTTAATTTACGCTTTCCGTTTCACTGGCATTTTATCAGGCAATGAAAGTTATGTTGAGGCGGTGTATACCGCATCTCTCGCCGCTGTCTTTTACGATTCACATTGTTTGTGGCAAAAACCTTAATATTATCATTGATTTCTGATATCAAAGTAAAACGTCTATGGGGATGAGTATCTTTTATTCTGGTCTTCTCGAGCTTTCGAGCTTGTCCGCCCTTCTACAGGAGAAACATATACAAATATCAAGAAAATATAACGTCGCCTGATGCTAAAACTATTATGATTCTATGTACATATATATATATACATTAGGAAGTTTTGCATATTATTTGTTTTCTTAAGACATATTTTTTTGATTAAGGTATTACACATATTCTACTATTGTTTGCTATATTCTATGAATTATCTTATAGGTTAGAAATTCTATTATTTAAGTAGTTTTATAATAGTTATTGGCTATTACATATAAGTTACTTATATTATTGTTGATATTATTAGCTGGTACCAGGATATATTATGTTATATGTTTCGGGCAAATCTATTTTCTATTAATGCTATTGTGTTTTCTGAATAATAGAAAATCAATTATAAGCCTTTGATATTTGCTGTTTATGTTATTGTATGTATTCTAGGTTCTCCTAATGCGAAAGTGTGACCTGTTCCTTTGCAGTATTGGAAAATTAGAGACCTATTGTCTTGATTAATAACGTTGCGTCTATGTTCATATATTCTATTGATGTCTCTCCTTCCTGTCTCCCCTGCGTATTTTGGCTTGGCAGCTGTATACACTCTGACAAGGGAAGGTTATCCTGAATTGACAAATGTATAATTTTTGTCTTTAGTAGAGATTTCCAAGACTCTATTTCTGAAACATTTTTTTTTTAGATGAAGACAAATAAAACCATCTTGATAGTATTGAATTTTACAGTAAATATTTGCCAGCAGAAGGCATGATGAGATTACATGAAATTTAAACCAGTTATATGTTTAGTATGTTCCTTCAGTTGTAATTTGACACCGTCTTGAAATAAAGAAATTGGACGGTGCGCTATATCTTGATGCTGGATATTTCTGTGTCAGATAGGTGTAGTTATTCTGTTTAATGAGAATTCCAATAATTATCGAAATTTAGCAGATTATCATTGGGGATTTGAACAACTGTCTTGAAAATTTTTGAACAGCCCGAGTAGATAGAAGAGTCCTAGAGTTAGAGTGGAGAATTAGTAGTACAGACTGACCACTCGACGCAGATAACTCTAGGGAACAATTACTGTGATAATCCGCCGTAGACAAGAAGAACATTGATTCTCAGGATACTCGATAGGCAGAATTTTGAGAATTGATAAAGTCATGGTTAAAGTTTACACAGGCATGTGGGAGTAAAGACAGTGATTTAAAGAGGCAGCCTTGTGTCTTAAATACTTTCAGTGGAAGCAGATGCCACTGCAAATATTCAGGTCTAATAATTTCCAAATTTGAAGTCATGCATGACGGGTTAGCACGGGATTGACGCCTGGACGGGTTTCCACTGGGATTAATCGAGCTTGCGAAAGAACTAGAAGAAGTGTGACATGTCACGCCACTGTACTAAATTAATAATTGAGAAGATTTATGTTGAGCCAACTGAAATTAGTAAAGAATTAAGAGATTAAGGTCTTATTCTTTGAGTTTTACACTAATTTCAATTACGCGATATGGACGGCGTTATAAGTTGGGTGGAAATGATTCGGCCGCAATGGGATGGTCTCCTGGAGGTGGTACGATCAAATACTTACTTATTGAATGCCGGGCGGGATCGCATGAAGCATTAAATGACATCGTGAAATGCTTAAAGAAACACCCTAGAAGATTGGGGATCGACAAAATGACGACATGGAAAATGCTCAACATTGTACATTGGCAGCAAAATGATATCTTGCTATTGTATGGACGACACTCCTTCCTGAAATGTGCAGCGGATGTTAGTCCCAGAATTAGGTCCTTGAGGCGACACTTTCCTGTGCAGATGACATAAAGACGCATGACAAAACAGCACATGAGCATTTAAACTAGCTTCAATTCCTGCCATTAATTAATTTAGTTGACCAATAGCTATAGAACCGCTGGAGACCTCCATACCCTGTGTGAATATTTTAGTGAGAAATGAGCGATTCAATTCTATGAGCCATGAGGTATCCTGTAAGATCAGAGCTGTACCCCATTCAATTTTTTTTAATAGTAGCCAGTGCGAGATATTTCCAGAATGTTTGTTTCTTTCTCTAACTGTCATATAATTCGGAAACTAGAAAACTACACTATTTTGATACAGTTTACATCTAGCATCCATGTGAACTCAATATGACTATTGAAAGTAGATTGAAGATGAATGAGCGAGCCAACCTAAAGAGAACGAGTTTAATATGCTTACAATCAGTAGTTGAAACAGACTATTCGCACAATTTTGTTATGTTCTCCCCCTAGCTGATCTATGACATTATAGATTTTTTTTTAACAAGGTGACTACCCCGTCGAGTGTATATGAAGGTATAAAGGTTTAAAGGTCATAGGCTGTTGGAATAATAATACACTAGTAATAATTATAGTTCATTCTGATGTACAGTAGAGGCAGTGAGAACAGCGCCCCTACCATCATGGCTAGTTAGTTTCAATACACCCAGAAAGAGCATTGATCTAAGATTACTATCCACCCACATGGATGAACATGTACCTCTCCCATTTCCTTTCCCTTTTGGGCCATGAACCCATCTTTCACCCCTCGGTTCCCTGCCCCCATTAATACATGAGATTCTCTTCTCCAATCCCACTACTAATCTGGAATATTTCAGACAGCAGACTGAGAGAGAACCATGCACCCTGGAGATGACCCCTCACCCAGCCAGACGCCGTTGCCGTCTGCGCTATACCATTTGGAGAAGTTTGAGGGAAATGGGCTCATACCATTCGACAAGTTCATCCGGGACTTCGAATTGGTCTACGATGTGAAAGCCCTGGATGATTCTAGGAGGAGGATCCTCCTGGACAATCACCTTCGAGGAGCTGCGAGAGAGTTCGCCCTCCAGGCCTCCCAGATCAAACTGGGATACAACGAATTAAAGGAAAACCTGGAACAGAGATTCTCCAGGAGGGCCCCCAAGAGAGAAGCCAGGAAGAAGTTCTTCTCCTGTAGACAAAGGCCCGGAGAAAAGGTTAAGGAATACGCGAACAGAGTGCGGAGCCTTGCCTCAGAAGCCGAGTCAGATGGCCTGAGGATCGACATCACTGAGGTCGCTGATATCTTCCTCACTGGACTCTGTCCAAACCTGTGGCAGAGAGCCCACCAACTCCAGAATGAGTCATGGGAGGTAATTGTGAGCAGTCTCCACCAGATCGAAGAAAGGGATGACGAGTACTCCAGATGCCAAATGGAAGATGAAGAGGGGAGTGCCAGGAAGTTGAGGGAGTTGACGAGCCAGATGGCCCGGCTGGAATCCAAGTTAAAGAACCTGGAGACGGAAAACCAGGACCTGAGGAGGACCCACAGGGAGCAACCCAGGATGAATATGGGAAACAGGTGGGACACCAACCAGGCCAGAGGTTTCCAGCGGAGAGGAGGTTCCGCTCAGAACAACCAGCCCACTATACAAGGGACCAGGCAGGAGAGACCCCGACAGAACCCCAACGGTAGAGCCCCACAAGAACAGCGCAAGGAAGGCCCTCCAACAACAACCAAGGGAGGAGCGCCAAGGGGGTATGAGGGCCCCGAAGCAACGCGGACACCCATCAGGTGCTTCAGATGCGGGGAGACAGGCCACATGGCAAGAATTTGCACAGCCATGACAAAAAAATAGGTCCGGCTTGCCTCAAAGCAGGGAATGGGGGAACTCTAGCCGGCTACCTGTAATCACTTGTACATTTGTAGATAAAGGTTGGCCTCTGAGCAATAGGACTATCAGACTAATTATCGATACAGGCTCAGAGGCCAACATTGTAAATATAGATTCCTTGGATATTAGCGCTGAAGGTTTGGGTAAACCCACCTTCCTTAAGGGGATTAGTGGGAGTGAGTTAAGGTCACTGGGGAGTGAGAGTTAATAGAGGTTAGGGCCTATATCAGGGGAAAACCCATCAGGGAAGTAAAAAACAACATTTGAATACTGCCATCTAGGTGGGCTAGGCTTTGATGGAATCCTAGGTATGCCAGGATTCAAGGCTCTAAGACTCACTCTCAACCATGATGGAAGCGTCAGATCAGACTTTGAGCAGGACGAAGAACCGACTAAGTCGGCCTTCCTGTCCTCGTTACAGGCCAGTGAGGTGCCTGTCAGACCACCCAGTATACTCTACATAAAATCAGGACAGGGGAAGACGTCCTTAGGGCATATAGTCACTGTTTCTGTGACGACATCTCCGATATGGGCGATGGGTCAACCATCATTGCCCTAAGTTAAAGATACTGACTGGAAAGCCAGTCTATAGACGTCAGTATCCGATCCCAAATAAGCTGGTCTCAAAGGTGAAGGCCTTAGTAGACGAATTGGAAGAAGCTGGAATTATCGAGGGGAGTACATCCTTATGGAATTCTCCCCTATTCCCTGTTGCTAAAACAGACGGCAGCGTCCGCATTACAATGGACCTGCGATTAATTAATGAGGTGACAGAATTCTTCCCGTTCCCAATACCTCGCGTTGAAGACAACCTGCGTGCTTTTGCAGGCGCAAAGGTCTTCAGCACATTAGACTTGACCTCTGGATTTTTCCAGATTCGCATCCCGGAGGGTGATAGAGATTATTTCACTTTCTCTCTGCCCTGGGGGAGATATCGTTTCACACGTCTACCACAAGGAGCGAAGAACTCAGCTCAGATCTTCCAATGGGCCATGAATTTGGTCCTAGGGGATTTGTTGTATAAATGCGTTCGTTTGTACATCGATGATGTCATCGTCTACAGCGACTCTCATGAGCAGCATGTGGCGGACCTTGCCGCTGTACTCGAACGCCTGAGTCGCTTTAATCTAAAGGCTAGGCGTGGGAAGAGTTATTTCTTCAAGGGCTCTGTAGATTACCTCGGTCATGTAATTGATCAGGATGGGATAAAACCCATGTGGGATAATGTCGCGGCTCTCAGGATTTGAAACGTCCCCACAACATCAGGGGGGTCAGAAGTCTTTTGGGTACTGTAAACTACTACAGGCGCTTCATACCCAACGCAGGTGAACTCCTAGCTCCACTAAGTAACTTTGAGAAAGGGGCGAAGATTCACTTGGGGTACAATAGAGCAGACAGCCTTTGAGACCATAAAACAAGTACTAACCAGTGAGCCTTTGTTGGCTCATCCAATGATAGGGCGACCATTTATCCTCAATACAGACGCCAGTGGAATAGCGGTTGGCGCTTGTCTCCAACAGGAGATAGACGGGGTTGTCAAGCCAATAGCTTACTATATAGCAAACGGTTGATAGGCCCCGAAACTCGCTATTCCACAATCGAAAAGGAGGCTTATGCCGTAGTGTTGTCTCTGCAGCACTTTAAACACCTCCTGGCGGGCAGTAAGGTTGAGGTGCATACCGATCACAAACCGATCACTTATAACAAGGGGTCTGATTATAAGAACGCTCGATTGTCTAGATGGCAGAGATCATCCAAGACTTCAATGTGACATTTGTGTATGTCCCGGGGAAAGAAAACACGGTAGCCGACTTCCTCAGTAGGTTCCCGTGTGAGGATGATCCTGAACCATCACGAGATAAGAGAGTTGTGGCCGCAGTAATTAAAAATCGTGGGCCCCCCTTGATAGATAGTGATCGGACGTGGGAAGGTTTGCTTAAGGACAAGAAATGGGCCCCCTTATTGAAACTAATAGGTGACAGACGGTCTACCGAGACTGTAACTTATAAAAATAAGGATTATAAAATGCACGAGGGTTACCTCGTGTCTAAGAACAGTGGGGGTATCTGGGTGAAGGTGGTTCCGTCAGACATTAGGGAGATGGTGATTAAATATCACCACGACGTTCCGACGGGAGGTCATTTTGGGGTCAAGAAGGTAATGAAGGCTGAAGGACGATTATTATTGGCCGGATATGAGGACACAGGTCCGAAACTATATATACAGATGCGAGGGTTGCCAGCTCTCAAATCAAGGTGTAACCAAGGCTGGTAATGCTCCCCACTTCAGGCCTGGAAAACCATTTGAGCATCTTGCTCTAGACTTCATAGGACCCTTAGAGAAGACTTCCAAAGGACATTCTAGCATCCTGACCATAGTCGATTTATTTACCAAATTCCCTATTTTAATACCTACAAGAGACCAGTGTGCCAGTACAGTGGTTAAAGCGCTGTTGGAAAGCGTAATTACTATCTTTGGAGTACCGAAAACTATACTTTCGGACCGGGGTTCGGCATTCATTAGCTGTATTTTCAAAGGGATTTGCAAGGCCATGGGGGTAAGTGCAGTGAACACCACTGCTTGGAGACCTCAAAGTAATGGCGCTGTAGAAAGGCTCAACAGAACAGTAATTGAATCTTTGCGTGGTGGAGGCAGGTTCTAATTGGGATGACATCTTACCCATGGTAGCTTTAGCTATCAGAACCACTGAACATTCTAGTACAGGATTTACGCCAGCGAAACTCGTCTTCGGCATGAGCTGAGGCTCCCGCAACCCTTTCAGGAAGCGGGACAAAGTCCTGTAAGCGAAGATTTGATTGCTCAAACGGCAGCCTTCTACGAGCGGAACTAACAGAGGAGGTCGAGAAGATAAGAGAGGTAGTAAGGCAAACCTACTTGAATGAACAGGAAGAAGCTAGGATTAAGTTCGAAAACAAAGGGCTGAGAACTTTCAATAACGGGGACTTAGTCCTAGTGGAGAGAATGCATGAGACAAAGGGGCGTCACAAATTTGAGCCAAG